>OZ014438.1:45683941-45742941 GCA_963966035.1 Acleris laterana
TTTTTCCTTTTATTTTTATAATATTCTCCTCCTTTTCCAATGGGTTTCATCCTACTATTATTTTTTTTGGTTTTAAAAATTATCGACCCTGGTCTACCACCTTAAGGGGCACGGGCGAGTGGAGGGCCGCGCGCGCACGCAGTCTCGTGTAAGATTAGGTTAGGTTTCATTACATTGCCCAAGGACGGTCATTATTCATAGGTACTGATCGGTGTGATTAATCATGCAGTTTTAATTATATTGCCCACTTGATACGGGCATTATCCATGTACAGACCGGTAATTATTCATAGCGACCGGACTTATCAAGTTACCCGTAACATATATACCGGGCCGAGATTCTAGGCGGTAAAAACCATATCGTCTTTGATCTGTTACCGTATTGCCACGTATTACCAACGTTTTGATAGGTCTTATTTACTTGACAGCAATGGCGGCGGCGTTTAAAACAATACGATAACTGGTTAAAGACGATATGTATTTTTAACACCTAGAATAGAGTCCCATGGCGTCGTCTTAACACTCCCACGGGTATGCGAGACGAAGGGTGCCTTAAATACATATTGTTGACAGAATATTTCGTATTATTCTATTTTTAACAGTTAGGGCTGATTTTTCAATCTCCAGATAACACTATCTGTCAGGTAAATTGTAGCTGTGTCCTTTTCTGTCATAAGAAAGATAAGGACAAAGCTACAATTAGACCAGGGTCGATAATTTTTAAAACCAAAAAAAATAATAGTAGGATGAAACCCATTAGAAAAGGAGGGGAATATTATAAAAATAAAAGGAAAAATAATTTACGGGCGATCTAAGGTCGGGAAGGGGATGGGGGTGAGTTTTTAAGGGTAAAAAACGGTTTTTCTCGATTTCCGGCAAAACTAAAAGTCCTATCGAAAAAAGTTAAATGGCAAAGTTGTAGGTAATAAAAAGATCTAAAACTTTTGTATTTACACTTTTTTCACATAACCTCAAAATTTATGTGAAAAATCCAAAAAACCAAGTTTTTAGTTTTTTATTTTTATCTTTTACAAAATTTTTTTTTTTTAACGAAATTTGGTGAAAACTTACCTTTTTATGTCCCAAATACGCTGTAATTTATTTGATTAAAAATGTTTATTTTTTCACCTTATTTTGAATTAATATCGAAAAAACACCCTAATTTTCAATCGAAAATTCACCCGTCAAAATATCAGCTTTTTTCAAAAAGTTGGTATGGTTTCGATTTGGATATAACCGCCCTTGAATAGAGGCGAAGGACTAATTCTCCAAGTAAATTAAGTAGCATGGTAGTCCAGGCTGTACGGGTTTACGTGTTACAAAAGCTGGAGGATACATTTTTTTTTAATGAAAATCGGGCCGCTTTCTATGTGTGTGAACCTTGCATATCAATTTCTGGAATCTCAAAAATTAAACACAGTTCTAGTAGCATCCCCAATAGTTCTACAGTTCTACATATTTATTTTCGATAGTTCAGCTTTTATTTTCAGAAAAACGATTTTTTCAAAATGAGATGCTAACTTCGCGTTCCGCCTATTAGCATCTCAGCAGTTCTCGATGCCTGGGCCTTAAATACGTCAGAAAATGCATAGTTCTGTAGTCTAGAGTCGACCTGGCAATAGTTCTAGCATTAAAAGGAAAAAAAAAAAATGAGATGTTAACTTCGCATTCCGCCTATTAGCATCTCAGCAGTTCTCGTTGCCTGGGCCTCAAATACGTCAGAAAATGCATAGTTCTGTGATCTGGAAACGATACAGCAAAAGTTCTGGCTAAAAAAACATAAAAATCTATAAATGGGATGAAATGCTAGAACATTTTAGATAGTTCCAGTTAGCTTTGAAAACATAATAATCTAGACTTGCACTGAGATGCTGCAACTTTTAAGAGAGTTCAGCCTAGCATCTCAGCGGTTCTCGATAGCTAGCCCATAAATACGTAAGAAACTGCACAGTTCTATGTTTTAGAGTCAAAACAGCCATAGTTCTGGTCAAAAAACCTAAAAATCTAGACTTACACTGAGATGCTGCAACTTTTTAGAGAGTTCAGCCCAGCATCTCAGCGGTTCTCGATAGCTAGCCCACAAATACGTAAGAAACTGCACAGTTCTATGTTTTAGAGTCAAAACAGCCATAGTTCTGGTCAAAAAACCTAAAAATCTAGAATTGCACTGAGATGCTGCAACTTTTTAGATAGTTCAGCCTAGCATCTCAGCGGTTCTCGATAGCTAGCCCACAAATACGTAAGAAACTGCACAGTTCTATGTTTTAGAGTCAAAACAGCCATAGTTCTGGTCAAAAAACCTAAAAATCTAGACTTACACTGAGATGCTGCAACTTTTTAGAGAGTTCAGCCTAGCATCTCAGCGGTTCTCGATAGCAAGCCTACAAATACGTAAGAAACTGCACAGTTCTATGTTTTAGAGTCAAAACAGCCATAGTTCTGGTCAAAAAACCTAAAAATCTAGACTTATACTGAGATGATGCAACTTTTAAGGGAGTTCAGCCTAGCATCTCAGCGGTTCTCGATAGCTAGCCTACAAATACGTTAGAAACTGCACAGTTCTATGTTTTAGAGTCAAAACAGCCATAGTTCTGGTCAAAAAACCTAAAAATCTAGACTTATACTGAGATGATGCAACTTTTAAGGGAGTTCAGCCTAGCATCTCAGCGGTTCTCGATAGCTAGCCCACAAATACGTAAGAAACTGCACAGTTCTATGTTTTAGAGTCAAAACAGCCATAGTTCTGGTCAAAAAACCTAAAAATCTAGACTTGCACTGAGATGCTGCAACTTTTTAGATAGTTCAGCCTAGCATCTCAGCGGTTCTCGATAGCTAGCCCATAAATACGTAAGAAACTGCACAGTTCTATGTTTTAGAGTCAAAACAGCCATAGTTCTGGTCAAAAAACCTAAAAATCTAGACTTACACTGAGATGCTGCAACTTTTTAGAGAGTTCAGCCCAGCATCTCAGCGGTTCTCGATAGCTAGCCCACAAATACGTAAGAAACTGCACAGTTCTATGTTTTAGAGTCAAAACAGCCATAGTTCTGGTCAAAAAACCTAAAAATCTAGACTTGCACTGAGATGCTGCAACTTTTTAGATAGTTCAGCCTAGCATCTCAGCGGTTCTCGATAGCTAGCCCACAAATACGTAAGAAACTGCACAGTTCTATGTTTTAGAGTCAAAACAGCCATAGTTCTGGTCAAAAAACCTAAAAATCTAGACTTACACTGAGATGCTGCAACTTTTTAGAGAGTTCAGCCTAGCATCTCAGCGGTTCTCGATAGCAAGCCTACAAATACGTAAGAAACTGCACAGTTCTATGTTTTAGAGTCAAAACAGCCATAGTTCTGGTCAAAAAACCTAAAAATCTAGACTTACACTGAGATGCTGCAACTTTTAAGGGAGTTCAGCCTAGCATATCAGCGGTTCTCGATAGCTAGCCTACAAATACGTAAGAAACTGCACAGTTCTATGTTTTAGAGTCAAAACAGCCATAGTTCTGGTCAAAAATCCTAAAAATCTAGACTTACACTGAGATGCTGCAACTTTTTAGAGAGTTCAGCCTAGCATCTCAGCGGTTCTCGATAGCTAGCCCACAAATACGTAAGAAACTGCACAGTTCTATGTTTGAGAGTCAAAACAGCCATAGTTCTGGTCAAAAAACCTAAAAATCTAGACTTACACTGAGATGCTGCAACTTTTAAGGGAGTTCAGCCTAGCATCTCAGCGGTTCTCGATAGCTAGCCTACAAATACGTTAGAAACTGCACAGTTCTATGTTTTAGAGTCAAAACAGCCATAGTTCTGGTCAAAAAACCTAAAAATCTAGACTTACACTGAGATGCTGCAACTTTTAAGGGAGTTCAGCCTAGCATCTCAGCGGTTCTCGATAGCTAGCCTACAAATACGTTAGAAACTGCACAGTTCTATGTTTTAGAGTCAAAACAGCCATAGTTCTGGTCAAAAAACCTAAAAATCTAGACTTGCACCGAGATGCTGCAACTTTTAAGAGAGTTCTGCCTAGCATCTCAGCGGTTCTCGATAGCTAGCCCATAAATACGTAAGAAACTGCACAGTTCTATGTTTTAGAGTCAAAACAGCCATAGTTCTGGTCAAAAAACTTAAAAATCTAGACTTTCACTGAGATGCTGCAACTTTTAATGGAGTTCAGCCTAGCATATCAGCGGTTCTCGATAGCTAGCCTACAAATACGTAAGAAACTGCACAGTTCTATGTTTTAGAGTCAAAACAGCCATAGTTCTGGTCAAAAAACCTAAAAATCTAGACTTACACTGAGATGCTGCAACTTTTAAGGGAGTTCTGCCTAGCATCTCAGCGGTTCTCGATAGCTAGCCCATAAATACGTAAGAAACTGCACAGTTCTATGTTTTAGAGTCAAAACAGCCATAGTTCTGGTCAAAAAACGTAAAAATCTAGACTTGCACTGAGATGCTGCAACTTTTTAGAGAGTTCAGCCTAGCATCTCAGCGTTTCTCGATAGCTAGCCTATAAATACGTAAGAAACTGCACAGTTCTATGTTTTAGAGTCCAAATAGCCATAGTTCTGGTCAAAAAACCTAAAAATCTAGACTTACACTGAGATGCTGCAACTTTTAAGGGAGTTCAGCCTAGCATCTCAGCGGTTCTCGATAGCTAGCCTACAAATACGTTAGAAACTGCACAGTTCTATGTTTTAGAGTCAAAACAGCCATAGTTCTGGTCAAAAAACCTAAAAATCTAGACTTACACTGAGATGCTGCAACTTTTAAGGGAGTTCAGCCTAGCATCTCAGCGGTTCTCGATAGCTAGCCTACAAATACGTTAGAAACTGCACAGTTCTATGTTTTAGAGTCAAAACAGCCATAGTTCTGGTCAAAAAACCTAAAAATCTAGACTTGCACCGAGATGCTGCAACTTTTAAGAGAGTTCTGCCTAGCATCTCAGCGGTTTTCAATAGCTAGCCTACAAATACGAGTACGTTAGAAACTGCACAGTTCTATGTTTTAGAGTCAAAACAGCCATAGTTCTGGTCAAAAAACCTAAAAATCTAGACTTACACTGAGATGCTGCAACTTTTAAGGGAGTTCAGCCTAGCATCTCAGCGGTTCTCGATAGCTAGCCTACAAATACGTTAGAAACTGCACAGTTCTATGTTTTAGAGTCAAAACAGCCATAGTTCTGGTCAAAAAACCTAAAAATCTAGACTTACACTGAGATGCTGCAACTTTTAAGGGAGTTCAGCCTAGCATCTCAGCGGTTCTCGATAGCTAGCCTACAAATACGTTAGAAACTGCACAGTTCTATGTTTTAGAGTCAAAACAGCCATAGTTCTGGTCAAAAAACCTAAAAATCTAGACTTACACTGAGATGCTGCAACTTTTAAGGGAGTTCAGCCTAGCATCTCAGCGGTTCTCGATAGCTAGCCTACAAATACGTTAGAAACTGCACAGTTCTATGTTTGAGAGTCAAAACAGCCATAGTTCTGGTCAAAAAACCTAAAAATCTAGACTTACACTGAGATGCTGCAACTTTTAAGGGAGTTCTGCATAGCATCTCAGTGGTTTTCAATAGCTAGCCTACAAATACGTTAGAAACTGCACAGTTCTATGTTTTAGAGTCAAAACAGCCATAGTTCTGGTCAAAAAACTTAAAAATCTAGACTTTCACTGAGATGCTGCAACTTTTAATGGAGTTCAGCCTAGCATATCAGCGGTTCTCGATAGCTAGCCTACAAATACGTAAGAAACTGCACAGTTCTATGTTTTAGAGTCAAAACAGCCATAGTTCTGGTCAAAAAACCTAAAAATCTAGACTTACACTGAGATGCTGCAACTTTTAAGGGAGTTCAGCCTAGCATCTCAGCGGTTCTCGATAGCTAGCCTACAAATACGTTAGAAACTGCACAGTTCTATGTTTTAGAGTCAAAACAGCCATAGTTCTGGTCAAAAAACCTAAAAATCTAGACTTACACTGAGATGCTGCAACTTTTAATGGAGTTCAGCCTAGCATCTCAGCGGTTCTCGATAGCTAGCCTACAAATACGTTAGAAACTGCACAGTTCTATGTTTTAGAGTCAAAACAGCCATAGTTCTGGTCAAAAAACCTAAAAATCTAGACTTGCACCGAGATGCTGCAACTTTTAAGAGAGTTCTGCCTAGCATCTCAGCGGTTCTCGATAGCTAGCCCATAAATACGTAAGAAACTGCACAGTTCTATGTTTTAGAGTCAAAACAGCCATAGTTCTGGTCAAAAAACGTAAAAATCTAGACTTGCACTGAGATGCTGCAACTTTTTAGAGAGTTCAGCCTAGCATCTCAGCGTTTCTCGATAGCTAGCCTATAAATACGTAAGAAACTGCACAGTTCTATGTTTTAGAGTCAAAACAGGCATAGTTCTGGTCAAAAAACCTAAAAATCTAGACTTACACTGAGATGCTGCAACTTTTTAGAGAGTTCAGCCTAGCATCTTAGCGGTTCTCGATAGCAAGCCTACAAAAACGTAAGAAACTGCACAGTTCCATAGCCTGGAGTCAATATAGCAATAGTTCTAGCTTTGAAAACATGAAAATCTAGACATGAATTGAGATACTATAACTTTTTTTAAATATCTACATAGGATCTCAGCCTTTATCGATAGCAACGCTTCAAATACGTATAAAAGTGAACAGTTCTATGGTCTGGAGTCAAAACAGCAATAGTTCTGGTTAAAAAACATGAAAATCTAGACACGAATTGAGATACCTACTGTAACTTTTTCCAAGTCCTACATAGCATCTCAGCTTTTATCGATAGCAACGCTACATATACGTATAAAAGTAAACAGTTCTATGGTCTGGAGTCGATATAGCAAAAGTTCTGAATAAAAAACATATAAGTCTAGACATTAGTTGAAATATTAGGTATATATTTTTTTTAAGTTCTACACAGCATCTCAGCCTTTATCGATAGCAAAGCTAAAAATACGAATAAAACTGAGCAGATCTCTCGTTACTGCACTTATTTGTAAGTTTTATAAAGTAACTATTTTGTGATTCACCCGTGTTCTTTCTCGCTTGAAACTAGTTGAAACTAACACCCTACACCCGTGTGGACTAGAGGGAGCGCCTTACTAATAACGGCGTAACTAATAGTACATTACTTAACAAGGGCTGTAAAAGAAAAAAAGCCCGAAATCGCAGGTATTTGAGACCCGAGCCGTAGGCGAGGGTTGTAAATATGCGATAGAGGGCTTTCTTTTTTACTGCCCGTGATGAGTACACAATTTTACGTCTTCACCTGGCCACAATGCGAGTTTTACCGTGCGCGCAGCGTGCGATAAAACTCACGTTATGGCCAGGTGTTACGTAAAACATTTTTCGTGCGACCGAGTTCCGGTTTCTTTTATTAGATCGCTGATTAATCTTTCGTTATGTCTGCTATACATAATTTTGGTATATAAGTAGTATATACTTCCGAGGCTGTAAACGAAAAATGAAAGTTTTTATAGATTTATTTTTTATATTATTTAAAATATTTCTATAATTGTACTACGCAGTTAATGTTATGTGTTATAGAACATTTAATTTCCATTAATTTGATACCCGACACGTTATGTATATTAGATATGGTTCATAGAATCCGAACTATTAGCAATTTTCAAAATATAGCGGCCGCCATTTTGATATCGTCACATCTCCGGATCCAGGTACTTTACAGGTAGGATCCCGACGGTTTTTAAAATAAAATAACATGTTTAACAACAGACTTAAATTCGGTGCTGGTACACAGCGTTGCCAGATAGGTACGAGTATATTTTTTGACAAGTCGGGATTATGAAGATTTCCAAAATTTTCTGAACTCAACGCAGCAATACCAACCTTACCAACGTGAGAATGCCTACGTATTACCTTTCAACAGTTTCCTACTCTTAGCGTTACCCGGAACCAACGACGAGGACGTGGTAAGACATGGTTCCATGTTGTTTTATTTCGTTTTTTCTCTTATTTTTTTCGTAACGTAATCCACTTACTTCTTGGGATCTTTTCTTAATTCGATTATTAATTATTTTTTTACTTGTTTCGAATTCTTATATAAAAATATTATTTCTCCCATACCTTAAACCTTTTTTTGAAACGTTTAATGTTTCATATTTTTTCTTGCTAAGTATATATTTGTGTTTCACAATTAGGTTAAGTAGGTACTAATCAATATTAAAGTTTGTTGTTTTATCGTTAGTAATTCATTTCATTAGACTTCAAAAGTTGATTCAAATTAAGGAAATTCCATATTTGTTGGTATTAAATAATTCGTGTTAAGTAAATTAAATTGATATTTAAATTACGATTACGTGGCAAGTTTAATTTATTTCGTGTACTGAAATTATTATATAACTAGCGACCCGCCCTCGCTTCGCTTCGGTTTATGTGAGTTTTCTGTAACACCCGTACATGAAACAGGATTTATTATACATATATAAACCTTCCTCTTGAAACACTCTATCTATTAATAAAAACCGCATCAAAATCCGTTGATAACTTTTAAAGATCTAAGCATACATAGGGACAGACAGCGGAAAGCGACTTTGTTTTATACTATGTAGTGATAGTGATAGTGACTAAATATGATTTTAAGTTTAAATCGAATTGAAATAAGATATAGATGTAAACAATATTTTTTAGTTATTCGATATCGTTTTTTTTTAAATCGAAGTATTTTTTTTAAAAATCGGTTTGATTTTGTTGTGGGTAGAGCTAGCGTGCGAACGCGATGTTACGCCCAAGTTTTGACGTTTTGACACAGGCTGACACGATAGACGTGCTTTTTTTTTCAAATATGTAGGATCGTGCGAATAGTTCGCGAGTTTCGCGACACGCCGCGGCGCTAGCGCTTAATTCAAACTAAGACACCTGTAATATAACATAATACATTCAATAGATGTTCTTTTGAGTTTAAGCGCTTTTATTTAGCTACCAATATGTAGGTATATACCTATGTTATCCGTTTCCATATTTGAGGCTTTTTGAGACTTAGGTATAAATAAATATACAAGCGAACGAATCATATGAGAACTTTTTGGAACGTATTGGTTCAAAAAAGCATATATACCAGAACTCGTCGTGAACCTGCGTCGCTATTGCCTAACGCACTCGCAATCTCAATTTCTCTATAAAGCGGAACAATTGTTTTAATTTTGTAAGCAGACAAGACAAGCCTTCGATTTTCAAAATGAAAACAATTGCGATTGCGAGTGCGTTAAGCGATAGCCCCTCGGGATAATTTACAATGTTAGACAATCTTACTTAAAGAGTAAACTGCAGTCGTGCTTCGGAGCTGACACACACACACTTAGTATGATCGCTTTTCGCTTGTATCTTTCAAACTCCGCAACGGATTTTTATGCGGCTTTTAGATAGTGTGATTTCAAAGGATTATTACAATCTAAATGTTTTTAACTAACTTCTGCCCACCATTTCGTCCGCGTAGATTTCGATAATCGTTATTCCCTCGGGAACTTAAAAAAAATCCGGGTAAAAAGTAGCCTATGTTATCCAGTGTATTTATAAACTATCTACTTTCCAAATTTAAACAAACATCCATATTTCCATGCATACACACTTTAACGTTTATAATACTTTATAATCTTTATAATATTAACTACGAACCCTTATAGTTTCGACATGTCCTTCAGTCCACCCGTCTGTCCTTCCGTAGCCTAGCTCAGAGACTCTTGGTACTAGATTGCTGTAATTTGGCATGAATATGTGTAAACAAAGTGGTAAAATAAAATCCTAAAAATAAATAACCTCCTTACACGTAACGTGGGGATGCATTTTTTTTCTCGTCTACCCCATCGTGTGGATTGTCGTTGGATAGGTCTTTTAAAAACAATTCGTTTATGATATAATAAGTTTTATAGCGCAAATTTTTGTTAGAGTAGTGTACTCATGTAACCGTGTAATGAAAGTGCATATTACGAATTTCAATGACAAACTATTACAACTAAGATGGCTTCAAACAAACCTGTAGGTATATAAGTAAAAGTTCACTCATCACGACAATCGAGTCATATTTATGGTATTTTTATTGCAAAATTAAATCCATAAAGCTGGAGCGGCATAAATTAAAAACAAAGGTCTCTTTATCGTTTCAGTAATCCTTTATTTTATATTAACATATTTCATTTATTTTAAAACATAAAAAATAAGATATAATATTTTAACATATGTAATGTAACTAAAAATTTAAAGTTTTCGGAACATTTCCTTTATATGTGCTATAAAACATTGCTTTATGCCAAAAGATTCTAGATCGTCTGGAAATATTTAGGTTTTGATTCCCTTGCGGGGGCATATGCGGGCATATGCGGCTTAAATTGCTGTTTCTTTTGATTGCGTTGACTTAGAAGTTTAATTTTGTTGCAGTTTAAAGGTATTATATATTTTTAAGCTAGAACTATCGCTGTATTGACTCCAGACGATAGAACTCTGCAGTTTCATACGTATTGGTAGGCTTGCTATTGAAAACCGCTGAGATGCTATGCAGAACTCCCTAAAAAGTTGCAGCATCTCAGTGAAAGTCTAGATTTTTATGATTTTTAAGCTAGAACTATTGCTGTTTCGACTACAGAGCATATAACTCTGCAGTTTCATACGTATTGGTAGGCTAGCTATTGAAAACCGCTGAGATGCTATGCAGAACTCCCTAAAAAGTTGCAGCATCTCAGTGAAAGTCTAGATTTTAATGATTTTTAAGCTAGAACTATCGCTGTATCGACTCCAGACGATAGAACTCTGCAGTTTCATACGTGTTTGTAGGCTTGCTATTGAAAACCGCTGAGATGCTATGCAGAACTCCCTAAAAAGTTGCAGCATCTCAGTGAAAGTCTAGATTTTAATGATTTTTAAGCTAGAACTATCGCTGTATCGACTCCAGACGATAGAACTCTGCAGTTTCATACGTATTGGTAGGCTAGCTATTGAGAGCCGCTGAGATGCTATGCAGAACTCCCTAAAAAGTTGCAGCATCTCAGTGAAAGTCTAGTTTTTTATGATTTTTAAGCTAGAATTATTGCTGTTTCGACTACAGAGCATATAACTCTGCAGTTTCATACGTATTGGTAGGCTAGCTATTGAAAACCGCTGAGATGCTATGCAGAACTCCCTAAAAAGTTGCAGCATCTCAGTGAAAGTCTAGATTTTTATGATTTTTAAGCTAGAACTATTGCTGTTTCGACTACAGAGCATATAACTCTGCAGTTTCATACGTATTGGTAGGCTTGCTATTGAAAACCGCTGAGATGCTATGCAGAACTCCCTAAAAAGTTGCAGCATCTCAGTGAAAGTCTAGATTTTAATGATTTTTAAGCTAGAACTATCGCTGTATCGACTCCAGACGATAGAACTCTGCAGTTTCATACGTATTGGTAGGCTAGCTATTGAGAGCCGCTGAGACGCTATGCAGAACTCCCTAAAAAGTTGCAGCATCTCAGTGAAAGTCTAGTTTTTTATGATTTTTAAGCTAGAATTATTGCTGTTTCGACTACAGAGCATATAACTCTGCAGTTTCATACGTATTGGTAGGCTAGCTATTGAAAACCGCTGAGATGCTATGCAGAACTCCCTAAAAAGTTGCAGCATCTCAGTGAAAGTCTAGATTTTAATGATTTTTAAGCTAGAACTATCGCTGTATCGACTCCAGACGATAGAACTCTGCAGTTTCATACGTGTTTGTAGGCTTGCTATTGAAAACCGCTGAGATGCTATGCAGAACTCCCTAAAAAGTTGCAGCATCTCAGTGAAAGTCTAGATTTTTATGATTTTTAAGCTAGAACTATTGCTGTTTCGACTACAGAGCATATAACTCTGCAGTTTCATACGTATTGGTAGGCTAGCTATTGAGAACCGCTGAGATGCTATGCAGAACTCCCTAAAAAGTTGCAGCATCTCAGTGAAAGTCTAGATTTTACGGATTTTTAAGCTAGAACTATCGCTGTATCGACTCCAGACGATAGAACTCTGCAGTTTCATACGTATTGGTAGGCTAGCTATTGAGAGCCGCTGAGATGCTATGCAGAACTCCCTAAAAAGTTGCAGCATCTCAGTGAAAGTCTAGTTTTTTATGATTTTTAAGCTAGAACTATTGCTGTTTCGACTACAGAGCATATAACTCTGCAGTTTCATACGTATTGGTAGGCTAGCTATTGAAAACCACTGAGATGCTATGCAGAACTCCCTAAAAAGTTGCAGCATCTCAGTGAAAGTCTAGATTTTAATGATTTTTAAGCTAGAACTATCGCTGTATCGACTCCAGACGATTGAACTCTGCAGTTTCATACGTGTTTGTAGGCTTGCTATTGAAAACCGCTGAGATGCTATGCAGAACTCCCTAAAAAGTTGCAGCATCTCAGTGTAAGTCTAGATTTTTATGATTTTTAAGCTAGAACTATTGCTGTTTCGACTACAGAGCATATAACTATGCAGTTTCATACGTATTGGTAGGCTAGCTATTGAGAACCGCTGAGATGCTATGCAGAACTCCCTAAAAAGTTGCAGCATCTCAGTGAAAGTCTAGATTTTAATGATTTTTAAGCTAGAACTATCGCTGTATCGACTCCAGACGATAGAACTCTGCAGTTTCATACGTGTTTGTAGGCTTGCTATTGAAAACCGCTGAGATGCTATGCAGAACTCCCTAAAAAGTTGCAGCATCTCAGTGAAAGTCTAGATTTTTATGATTTTTAAGCTAGAACTATCGCTGTATCGACTACAGAGCATAGAACTCTGCAGTTTCATACGTGTTTGTAGGCTTGCTATTGAAAACCGCTGAGATGCTATGCAGAACTCCCTAAAAAGTTGCAGCATCTCAGTGAAAGTCTAGATTTTTATGATTTTTAAGCTAGAACTATTGCTGTTTCGACTACAGAGCATATAACTCTGCAGTTTCATACGTATTGGTAGGCTAGCTATTGAGAACCACTGAGATGCTATGCAGAACTCCCTAAAAAGTTGCAGCATCTCAGTGAAAGTCTAGATTTTAATGATTTTTAAGCTAGAACTATCGCTGTATCGACTCCAGACGATAGAACTCTGCAGTTTCATACGTATTGGTAGGCTAGCTATTGAGAGCCGCTGATATGCTATGCAGAACTCCCTAAAAAGTTGCAGCATCTCAGTGAACGTCTAGATTTTTAGGTTTTTTGACCAGAACTATGGCTGTTTTGACTCTAAAACATAGAACTGTGCAGTTTCTTACGTATTTGTGGGCTAGCTATCGAGAACCGCTGAGATGCTAGGCTGAACTCTCTAAAAAGTTGCAGCATCTCAGTGCAAGTCTAGATTTTTAGGTTTTTTGACCAGAACTATGGCTGTTTTGACTCTAAAACATAGAACTGTGCAGTTCCTTACGTATTTGTGGGCTAGCTATCGAGAACCGCTGAGATGCTAGGCTGAACTCTCTAAAAAGTTGCAGCATCTCAGTGTAAGTCTAGATTTTTAGGTTTTTTGACCAGAACTATGGCTGTTTTGACTCTAAAACATAGAACTGTGCAGTTTCTTACGTATTTATGGGCTAGCTATCGAGAACCGCTGAGATGCTAGGCTGAACTCTCTTAAAAGTTGCAGCATCTCAGTGCAAGTCTAGATTATTATGTTTTCAAAGCTAACTGGAACTATCTAAAATGTTCTAGCATTTCATCCCATTTATAGATTTTTATGTTTTTTTAGCCAGAACTTTTGCTGTATCGTTTCCAGATCACAGAACTATGCATTTTCTGACGTATTTGAGGCCCAGGCAACGAGAACTGCTGAGATGCTAATAGGCGGAATGCGAAGTTAACATCTCATTTTTTTTTCCTTTTAAGGCTAGAACTATTGCCAGGTCGACTCTAGACTACAGAACTATGCATTTTCTGACGTATTTAAGGCCCAGGCATCGAGAACTGCTGAGATGCTAATAGGCGGAACGCGAAGTTAGCATCTCATTTTGAAAAAATCGTTTTTCTGAAAATAAAAGCTGAACTATCGAAAATAAATATGTAGAACTGTAGAACTATTGGGGATGCTACTAGAACTGTGTTTAATTTTTGATATTCCAGAAATTGATATGCTAGGTTCACACACATCCGCTTTCTTTGATAGGTTTTGGTGCCAAAGTTAGCGATTTTTTTTTCATAATTCCTGACTTTACATCAGGTGAGTGTGTCAAGTTACTCTAAATGTGGCTATAAGAAGTATAAACAGTTCGTGCATAGTTACTTTTTTTTTATGTCTTCTCGATAAAAAGTTACGAGCACCGGAAAACATATTTTGATGAAAAATTTGCAACTCATTCCTCATTTTCCGATGCAGCGAGGAAAGAAAACAGCAGCATCATGAACTTTATGATGTGTTATTATTATTACGGTTACAGTAGTATTTTTACAAGCGTTATTATTTCACTTCATTTGTATGTTAGTACTCGTATGTATGTTTGGGAACTGGGGTCACATAGATCTCGCAAGTCAATTTTGATGCAGTTACGTTATTGGAAAGCGATAATAATTGGAATATATATGTACCTAAACCCGATAAAAGTTAAATATTATGGTGTCTTAGAGTTGATTTTGAGGTGGAGTCGGAAGGTGGCTACAGGAAAATGAGGTGAAGCTGTTAACCGTCTCCTGAATTTGGTTTGCCAGCGGGACCCGCCAACGTCGCGTCGGCCGACGCAGATCAACTGTTCTAAGTTCTCTTATCGGTATTTATCCTAACAGGTTGGTTTCGGTCAATAACTAGGTATGTACCTACATAAGATATTTGGTACGCCGAAAGATCACTACAAAAAAAATGCTCTACTTTCTCTACATACATAAGGAGCTCGATAAGGATAGGACTTTGAGCGGCTGGCTCTCGATCTACAAATAGCATGCAGAGTCTGAGGCAGTTGAAGCTCCTGCTGGTGTAAATGAATCATAAAGCATATCCCTCCCTCCGAGTTATATATCTATGTATGATCAACTTCTTTGCACAATACACTTTAATTATAGGTACCCGGTTTCGTAGGATAAAACAACTGTGCAAAGTTCGCCCACAAAACTGTCAATAGGGAATATTCATGACCTTTTTACAGCTTCATTAAAAAGTGATTCATGTAACACACAGTTATATTTTTTTTTAATGGCTTTAAAAATAACCAAGGTTTACAAGTCACCAAAGATATGTTCCTATCTCTTTCTAGGAAATTAATTTAACATGGAGTTTATATATAGACGACGTGTTACATGATATCACACGGCGTATCGAATCTCTCTGTCTAATCGCTGTCTAATTAGCAGTTTAAATTGGTTGTACGAGTATCATCCGTATTTCTTGGCCAATTTGTTAACTTTACTTTTGATGATCTCTTTTAAAGTATTTATATATCTTGTAGACAAATACGATTTGAAACATCCATGCATATTCCCTTTACGTTTTCGTATAACATAAATGTTATTTATTACAAGGATTAAAAAGTTGCACTTATAATGTTCAATAAGAATGAACAAACAATCAAGGAAATCTTACACAAATTGACCGAGTCCCAAGCAATGCTCTGAGCCTGTAGCATGTGTCCCTACTAGACAACGATAAACATACTTATTTAGAAGAGTACATGCATAAATAAGTAAATACACAGAAAATATCCAAAACTTAGGATCAAATTACTCATGTTCATCAGTACATCACACAAATATTTACCTACTTTCATAGGCAGGGTCACTACTAACTATGTAAAAAGATAACTTCATACAAAACATACCCTTGTCCTAGATTAAACCACAAACCTAGGGTCGTGGACACGCTAATTTAGGGTGGAATTAAGCAACAGATACTTACCATATAAAATGTATTTATATTAAAGCATTATTTTCTGAAACCCCATGGGAATTTAGAAAAGTTATGAATCTGAGGTTTAGGTAAGTACCTACTTAATTCTTTTACCTAAGAAACACTTGTGTTTAACTTACATTTTCTTACTCTAGTATTGTGCTTAGACATATCACTCTTAAATTACCCTGTAGTACCAGAATGAGCCTAGCCTATGCAGTATTGCAGTTCTGGCATAATGTAGGTAGCTTTCTGTCACAGAAAGATTTTCTAGTACTTATCGCATTAGTAGTTTTAGAGATTACCTCTAACAAACCAATTCATAAAGTAACAAACAATTTTAACTAGGTACCTACCTCCTTATATTTATAATAAATAGGTAGGTGCCTGAAATAGGTATAGTTTAATTTGATACTAAGAGATTTGATTACAAAGTTTCAAATGATCAGCATAATCTGGTAACTATTTCCCATTCTAAACTTGATCCCTCTTTTCTCCTCCTAAAATTATCTTCTCTCAATTTTATATTGAAATAACCAAGCCATTGTTTATTAAAACGTTTTAGTGAAATTCGAAATTAAATCGATTCAGTGGTTTACGAATGATGTCAGGAGAAATAAGTCAAACAGACAAACAGACACAATCTTTAAAGAACATTCCATATTGTAAATGTTTATGCATGGAAAAATCACATTTATACGTGTCTAAGGCAACGTTTTTTGTAATAGCACTGAATGTACAGATTTGTTTTTTTATGATATCATTATAATGTATAGATATATGTAGATGATAGCTATATGAAGTGAAATTTAGAGCAAATTAATGATAGTAGTTAGCATGTGATTAAAGACATACGATTTTTTTTAATGTAAGTTTAGAGCATTTTTTTTTGTGTTCTAACACTAGACCCAAACTACATACTACAAAAATGGCACTTTTATTTTAACTACTAGTGACACTGAGCTGCAAATATAATGGTTGCTTTTTTTATCCCAAGCGCAGCTTGTAGGATTCTTTTTGCAGAGCTATGATTGATTACCTACCAGGCAATTTTATTACTATGGAGCCATAACAATTAAATTTGGCATGATTCAATACACAACTCTATGGTGGGTACTCCCAGTTGTCCACACCCCTTTCGTCCACACCCTCGAAATGAGGTGTGGACAACTGGGAATTATTATTCCCAGTTGTCTACAGTGTGGACAACTGGGTTTTTTTTTCCCAGTTGTCCACAGTGTGGACAAAGGGGTGTGGACAACTGGGAATAGCCCAGATTCTATGGTCTAAAGACCAAATACATAAAAATATTGCTTGCTGAACAAAGTAATACCAAATTGGAGAAAGCAAAAAATATATAGGAGTCTAATTATTAACATTGAATTCTGTTTCATTCGGCAAGCCTTTGGCCAACCTTAAGCCAGCCTTTGAGATGCGTTTGCTTTTCTGATTATGATAGTTACACTAAGTTTATGATGACTCTCATCTGTTCTTTCTGAACACAATTACCTATGCTCAGGTATGCTTTGTATTAGCATTGGCATCAATCATTTATTAGATCCTGATTATCAGTGATCGGATCTAGGATGCAATTTCCCGGGATTAAGTCAGTGATTTTAACATGGACATGAATATGACTTACAATCCAGTGAGTCTTTTTGTTACCTACCTTCATAAAAAGGTAAATAACTTTTAATTTAAGTAGTTTACACTATAAAAGTAACAAAATAAGTAATAACAACAAAAATAAATACAGTACTGCATAGCATAGCTGGGCAGTAGTCCGTTATTCCATTAATCGTTAATTAACAAAGTTAACTCTTTGAGTAACAGATTAGTTTTAAGTTTACTTTAAAAATCTGTAACGGACTTTTTAATTTCCCTTAACTTTCCTTAAGTCCATTAATCGTTAATACCTAAGTCCTACCTACTCAGTCTCACACCAAGGCCGCGCGCTATAACACTAGTAGGTATACTTTCGAGTGCTGCTGTGGAACGCCTGTTTTCTGCAAGAAAAGATAGGTATTCTTTCTCCAAAACGGGCGTCGCTATCAGACGACAATTTTAATATATTATGCTCATGTTCATGAAGGGGAACATGCACCTTATGGCAGGTGCTAGCGAATGATAATTTTATTGTCTCTACTATTATTGATTAGTAATGATTATCATGTTAATTAGTAGATTAGTCTTTAATACAAAATCAAAATTTATTATTCTTTCTACTAGTTTTATTTCCTATTGCGTATATTTACGATTTCGAGTTAACGATTAATGATTAACTTTTACTTGTTTAAAACTTTAAAAAAGTTATGTTTTAACGTTTAACGAAGTTAACTTTTTATATAACAGATTAACGATTAACAAAGTTAACTTTTTGATTAACAGTGCCCAGATCTGCTGCATAGAAGAACCTGCACGTCTTATCTTTTGTGGAATGTTTATTATTTTTATCTGTTTATGACGGTTTACAGGTAAAAGTAACAATTCCTATTACTATTTTGTTAATCTTATCACCAGGGCTCAACCTTTTAATGCCGATGACATTGCACCATATCACACCTATGTTAAGCATAATGTTTGAGGTGTTTCACCCCAAATTGCATCCTAGATCCGGTCACTGTTGATTATAGAGGCATTCAAGTGTCAGACATTTATGTCCCCAATGGTGGATAAATTGTTATTGCTGGTGACAGCAAATTTTTTTTTTAAATAAATATTTTTGAATACTTACTGGTATAATTCCAACCTCTTACTTTGAATGTATGGACCTACATTTCCACCAATACCAGGTCCTTCATCACACTGGATACCTGTCCATTCTAAATCCTTTATTAGAGCTTCTTCAGATCCTGTTACTTTCCGGGTCTGGTCAGTATCTTCTATTCGTAAAATCAATGATCCATTATGAGATTTAGCAAATAATTTGTTGTAAAGTGCAGTCCTTAGGCCTCCCAAGTGAAGATAGCCTGTTGGGCTCGGTGCAAATCTGACTCTAGGAGCTTTAGTAGTAATAGAACGGTAAGGGGGATAAATAACAATTCGTGATATAATTTTCATTTTAGATACTTTTAAAGACTGGCACGTTACACACGCAAGGTATTTAGGTATGTTATTCTAACTCTGCAGTTCAACTGGAGCAAATTATTTTCATTTTCAATGAAATTGAAATTATTACGTACAGGAAAACCAGAAACCCCACTATGAAAATCGAAGTTTGAAGTTACGTTACCTACATCTCTGTCACTCGTCATTCGAGACTAAATCGAAAGAAAGGGATGTAGCTAACGTAACTTCGAACTTCGATTTTCATAGTAGGGCGTCAGGGTATAAATAGTACTCCCTTGTTTATCGCCACAGATTATACGAGTAGGTATGTTTATTATATATATTTTGTTGAGATTTTTTTTATTCTTTTTGGCCCTTGCAAGGTTTGTGCTTTTGACCCGAATGTCAACCAAAACGGGGAAACGGAATAATAAGAGAAAGGGTTAAACGGAATTTGGAAAAGCGGTATAAAAGATCAGGAATGGAAAGGATACATACGGGGATAATAGAATAGCTGAATAATAAATACAATTATATGAATTATAATTAAACTTTAATGTGATTGAACATAATAAAATCTGTTAAAATGTTGTATATGTCAGAATTAACAGGGGACAGGAAACAGGATACAGAGGAAGGGAAAGGAACTTTAAGGGAAATAAGTCCTTCTAGGAAAGATGAGCGGTAATTTTTGGCTTTTTGCTACAGGCAAATATGATGTGGTTGATATCACCTTCAGGGTCACCACATTCACAAGAAGAACTACTAATTGCTGAGTGGCAACCTTTTCGGTGTTAATTTTAGATTAAGGGTCTACTCTAAGTTTGTATTATTCTTTTTTTTTTTTGTAATGTTTTTGCTGTTTTTTGTTAATTTTATTTTAACACCTAATAAACGATTTCTATTCTATTCTATTCTATTCTATTCTAATTATTGTAAGCTTTGCAAGATGCGCCGTAGAACACACGTGACCCAGACGCATACGGACAGTTATAGAAGGAACCTTCTTGCCGAGTCTCAACTTAGAAAACCAAGGTTTATGTAAAATAGACTGTTTAATGGCACGATAATGACGACCCTTATCGTGGTTTGCTGACCAGATTTTATCTCAGGAATTCCTGAGATACATTCCGGGCACAGCTTTAAGGTCATGAACGTAATTCTCATAGTAACTTAGTGAACATCCCCACACATCACCGTATCGTTGGCAATTTGATCGGCTCTCCCATTACCAGATACCATATCTTCGATTTTATTTTTTTATTTTTCAGTACATACCTAAAATTTATTTGCCATACGTTTTAGGTACTTCCCATAAAGTCAACTACTCTTAATTTTCTGAAAATAAAAATGTATACATAACAACCGACATATATTCTGAATAAGAAAGTTGTTACCGAAAAAACTCAAATCTCCCTTCTTCAGAATCTCGTCATCAGATCCCAACACGTTATGACAGTGGGGCCAACTTGAAAGCATACCCTATCAAACAATAAAAGAATTTTCCTACTCCTGTACTTTTATCTGTCATTTATATAGTCACGAACACTAATATAAGAACATACATAATATGTCCGCAGAATAATCCAGAGAAAAGTCTATCTTGTCTATGCCCCAAAACAGCACTTGTGCGTTTTTGAGATAAAACGATACGGCCAGCTTCCAAAGCTTAGCGTTGCACAATCGATTTAATCATATTTTAACGATTGTAAAATAGGGACTATAAATCACCTAATGTTTTGAGAAATGATTTCAGTTACCTGATTGGTTGATTTTAAAATAGCTGTATTCTGGTTGGTTGATACGAAATACAAAGTTTTTTTAAAAGATTTAAATTAGTTAAAGAGAAACACGTACCTAAAAGAACCTATCGTTCCGTTTGACAGTCGATGTGTATTGTGATTGGTGGATTTAATTTGGTGAAGTATTCTGATTAGTCAAATTAAAATGTTTTGGAATTGTAAATAATTCTATTTTCCATTCCGTCAATTTAAAAACAAAGTAAACCATAGACACATATTTTGTCATTTTCTTGTTTCCCGCTCGTTTGTTGTTCTTTACTTCGTTCGTTCGTTTGTAAGTTTTTTTGCTTAGTTTTGCATTTCATTTGAAACCTAGTCGTAGAAAAAGTATTGTATGCAACGGTGTATAACTAAGTCAAAAAACACTCGTGGCGCTTACCTTTACGATGTTCGCCTTCGGCTCACATCGTAACACACGCCACTCATATTTTTTGACCTCTCTTATACAACTATTGCATAAACTACTATTTCGAATTCGGTAGTAAAAAATATATCTTGAAATTTGATAACCTTCTCCATTTTGAAGTTGGTTAAAACCTTTTAGTACCTTGGTATACAGGTATTTCTGATTGTTTCTCCTTAGTCAATGACATTCTATACACAAGGACTTACCATCAGGGCCCTATTTCACGAAAGGTACTAGTCTAGTAATACCCGTCCATGGACTAATATTTTGTACAAGTTTACAATTGTGGGTTTCAACGAGCTACAATTGTAAGTTACTAGTTAGGTACTTCTTTGTAAAATTGTAAATACTAAGATTACTAGTGTACCTACGTTTCTCGAATCTACAAATATACGGCTTTACTAGTAAGTAGTAACTAGTTAATATGTACAAGTCTTGGTAAATCACGTTTCATTACTTTTTTTACAAGACTTGTAGCTAGTAGCGGTGCACAGACTAAAAATACTAGTTACCGAATGGCTGTTTACGCTATTATCAAGGCTGAATTAGTTACCTAAATTTTTTATTCAAAGAATCAGTCAAGTGAGAGTCGAGCACACATTAGTTTGAGGTGCCGGATCTAATTAGGTTAATTAATTATTGTTTAGTATCGTATTAACTAATTATTAACCCCCTTACTAATAAACGTTGAGTAGCGGTGGTATAGCTATACAATGTTTTGTCCTTATCTGTCATTGTGACATTTGAATTTGACAGATAAGGACAAAACATTGTATAGCTATACCACCGCTACTCAACGTTTATTAGTAAGGGGGTATGCGTGTAAAAACTTGTTCCGATTTTAATGGTAATCGACACAAGACTTGGCAGTATGTCTTAAACCCTTTGCCTATCTGTGGGATGAATGTAACAAACATCAAAAACGGCCCGCGATTTTTTGATTAGCTTCATTCGTGTCGTGTCCTAATAAATTGAACAATAATAACTAATAACAATGGAATTTAAACTTACATTTTTAAGAATAATATTAGAGAATAAAGGTGTTTTATTTGGGGGATTCTCTAGTATATTAACAAAACAAGATAAACGCCAGAAATGGATAGAAATAACGAATACGTGCCATTCTTTAGGAGTGATACCGGCGGCAAAAGATTATACGTACGTCCGTGATACATACTGGCCTAATATCAAAAAGGCTACAATGGTAAGTAAAAACTTTTAATTACCATGTTTTAAGGTTTCATTCTTACTTGTATTATATAGTAAACTACTTTCTAACCTCAAAATGAACCTGGTTTGGCTAAAACAACCTCTTTTATCGTAAACTAGAGGACGCCCGCGACTTCGTACGCGTAGAATTAGTTTCCCGCTACTCCCCCTTTTTTAACCGCTTAGGGGGTGAATTTCCAAAAATCCTTCCTTAGTGGATTTCTACGCTATATAAGGTATCTACGAGGGTGGATTGAAAAGTTCTGAGCCTGGTAAAAAAAACTAACTGGCTCACTTTTTATAACAATTTTATTTTTCGACATAGTCTCCATGAAGGTCAATGCACTTAGTCCACCTCGCCTCCAACTTCATTATCCCATCAAAAAAAAAAGAATCTCTGAGGTCGTTAAAATATGAGTCTACTGCTTCTTGTACCTCCATATTAGTCGAAAATCTTTGTCCTCCCAAGTGTTTTTTGAGGTTTGGGAAGAGATGATAATCGGAAGGAGCTAGATCCGGCGAGTAAGGGGGATGCGGCAGCACTTCAAATCCACAATCATGTATTTGTGCCATTGATTTCGCCGAAGTGTGAACGCGAGCGTTGTCTTGGTGAAACAATACTTTTTTCGACAGCATTCCAGGTCTCTTTATTTTAATTTCCTCTCGCAGACGACGTAAAAGAGCACAATAGTACTCTGAATTTATTGTTTTGCCCTTTTCGAGATAGTCTATCATGATAACCCCCCTGCAATCCCAGAAAACCGAGGCCATTACCTTATTAGCTGACAAAATGACCTTGGCTTTTTTGGGTGGTGGTGAACCTGGTCTTTTCCTTTGCCTGGATTGTTCTTTCGATTCTGGTGTACTGTGGTGGACCCATGTCTCGTCCATAGTTATAAAACGATTGAGAAAATCTTCGGGGTCACGTTGAAACATGTCCAAACAATCTTGGGAAATTGTAACACGTACTCGTTTGTTCTCGACTGAAAGCAGTCTAGGCACCCACCTGGCTGACACCTTAGAAAATCCAAGAACATCGGTAATGATGTTCTGTGCCCGCTCATAAGAAATACCCATTGCTTCCGCTATCTCCACAATCTTCAATCGCCTATCCTTCATTATCGCATCTAATATTTTATTGACATTTTCATCCGTAGTAGCCGTCAACGGCCGCCCACTCCTAGGCTCGTCTTGAACAGTCTCCCGGCCACGTTTGAAATCAGCTACCCATCTTTTTATGGTAGCATACGATGGAGCAGATTGCCCTAATGTTTTGTTCATATCTTCAAATATTTGTTTTGGTGTTAACCCCTTCTTTTGCAAATATTTTATGACAGAACGGTGCTCAATTTTATCCATTACTTGAAAAATCAGTGACCTTATGTAGCAGTTCCAGCATAAAATGCAAAATTGTGACAAGAAAAAAACAAAAGATAGTGCATAATGGCGACTAAATATGGCACTTTACCTGCCAGTATTTATTTGTTTTTTTTTTATTATATACAACCTTAGGCTCAGAACTTTTCAATGCACCCTCGTATGTGCAAAATGTCAAGTGTCTAGGTCTAGTGGTTTGGGCTATGCGTTGATATATATCAACAATCAGTTTATCATTTTATACGAGAAACTATATATATTAGATAGAAGATAAAGTAACCTGAGTAGGTAAACATTTCTGATATAACTTGACCAATATTTAATATTATTTATTATTATTATATTGGAACGTAGGATCGCTAATTTAATTAATTATAATAATATTTTACAGGCTAAAGTCGACAACTCAAAAAAAACAGGTTCAGCTGGCGGAAAAGATAAAAGGCTCACCGCTGTAGACGAATTAGTTCTACAAATACTAGGAAAGGAGTCTCCTACAGTAGTTGGACTGAACGTGCCCGATATAATGGAAGAGCAAGTACTCGAGGCACAACCTCAAGAGATTGTCTGGAATTTACCTACTACAGGTAGTGGATCAAATTCCAGCAGAGCTTCCATCTTCTCTGAATACTTTGCCAGTGAATCCATCTGTGGCTAATGATGAAAATATTACAAGAAGGCGTGCCGATACTCGTAAGGCGTTTTTTCTAACTTGTGAACACTCACGACCAATGAAAACGGCAAGCTTCATACGTAAATCTGTATGTACTCGTTGGCAAGTTTTCACTGCGCGTGATTATAATTTCAAGTACCTGCCTACGTTTATTATTGTAGCTAGGTCTTCTTCAATGATCTTAAATGTATGCTTATATAACCTTTTTCAAACCTAAAAGCTCAAACATTGTTATTTGTATGACGCCTTTTTCTGTCTGTTTGTGTCAATCTGTCTTGTCAAGTTTATCCGTTTGTCTGTCATTTCTTAAAGCCTGAACGCTTTATCTCAAAGCCATTTAAAAAAATTCTAGGACCAATCTAAAGTTGCCCTGAAACAAGCTAGGTACATAAATTTTTGTAGGGGGATTTTAAATTAGTTAGTAAATATGTAATTACGTCCTTATGATTTCAGGACGAACGGTCGTCACGTATGGAAGCCGCAGACACGCCGAGTTACAAGAGTATAATGATTTAAAAAAAAGAAAACTTGAAGAAGATATAAAAAATACTCAGTTAAAAAACTATAAATTGGAACTTGATATTTACGAACAAGAATTAAAATTAAATATAGCTTCATCGAACTTTACGCAACACATTAAGACCTCCGGTCCCAATTCAACAAATCAGGAGTTAGATTCGACTATACCACTATTTACTTATAATTCTTGCTCGGAGAGTTAGCTAATTTGATTAAAATGATAAATTGTATAAGTACTTCCATTATTATATTCTTTCCTAGTTTTTTTAAGTCTTAAGCTAAGTACTTAGGTACCTGCTTGTTTATACAAAGTTTGCGTTGTCTGACACATTACCACATTTCAAGCAATCCTAGGGAACCTACTTTCTCTTGTTGTCGCTACGTGACAAGTTTTTATTTAACATAGACATGTTTATTTGTTTTACTGCCACACTCGGAGACGTCAATTATATTTAATGCTTGATTAAAGTTGCTACTGTCACTTTCTTTGCTATAGCAATAGAATAAGACAACACGTTACTAAACGATCACTAAATTTCACTGTCGTCTCTGAGCACGGCAATTTACCTACATAATCAACGGAATATTGACCGCTATTACATTTTTATTTAAAATAAATTAAATCAAAACGTGATCGCGGTCAATATTCCGTTAATAATTTGTCTATTGTTTGTTTGTTTGTTTGTTTGTTTGTTTCTTAATTAATATGTTTAGTTCAAGTCTTGTATGTAAATTGTGAACCAGTTTCTGTTATTGGAATGGGATGAAATTTTAAATAGGTACCTAGATATTTATGTAAACCCAATAATAATAAAATATTTTGGTATCTAAGAGCTGATGGTGAGCGAGTCAGAACGTGGCTACAGGTGTCGTGTGTCAGATCAGACAGCGCAAAAAAAGGACACAAGGCAATAAAAGCTTGTCTCATCAATTAAGCTTTATATGTGATTGCCTCAGTATGTTATTATACTTAAGTTAAGCCTTAATTAAAGCTGAAGGGTATGGAACGCCTTTCTATACTTAACTAGAGGACGCCCGCGACTTCGTACGCGTAGAATAATGTTTCCGAAAAAATGTAGTACCACTTAAACAAAAAGAAATATCTTGCAGAGTTTGTATAAAAAAGCGTTTGCATGCCCCATTTGGTTTAAACCATTATGGAAATTGTAGGTAAATAAAACTTCAGAAGGGTTTTTAGTTTTATATTAGAAACAAATTTATACTATTACAGCACCCGTCTTTTCGTGGTTTCGGACCTCGACTCCTCTTACGGCTGTGCTTTTTAAACTTTAAACTAATCCATTCACACTGTTTCTTTCCTATCGTTCATTTGTATTCATCATCATCACTTTCACGCATACTAGTACACCTCTACACAATAAAATTATTAATAAAATACAGTTTTTTCTTTCATTTAACATCTAAAATAATTTTGAATAAGTTCAAAACGATTACTTTGCACTTGCAAATTAACGATTTCATCAGGAGCAGTTTGGTTTTGCTCAGCTGTTTCTCCTGTTTCGATGTCATTTGAATCGAAGTGAAATTCATCTTCACTATCTCTAGAAAAGTTACACAACGTAACTGCACAGTTGAATACTAGGCAGGCAAATCTAGGGTTTAGCCGTAAATGGTTCAAGCACGGAAATTTTTCTTTTATAATGCGTAACGCCTATGGCACATTCAATTACCCTTCTTGTTTTCTTATGTGTTTGAAGAAAACTTACATTTCCCTGGTCGTTTCTATTTGTTACCACAGGCGGGATTAACCAATCTTTTAGTGGATAAGCACTGTCTCCAAGTAAAATTGTGTCGTTGGCAGGTCTCCAGCCGTTTTCCATCCTATGATATAAAGCACTATTCTTTAAAACTCTACTATCGTGTACAGCCCCTGGCCAATTTGCATAAGAATAATAAAACTGCAAATTAGGACCACAAACTACTAAACAGTTTAAGGAATGGTTTCCATGTCTATCCACGAATTGCTCTTCGTTTTCACTTGGAGCGTCAATCGTTATGAGCGTACCGTCCAAGCATCCAGCGACCATCGGCATTCCAGCTAGACTATAAAAGCTTTCAACGACTTGGTTCATATTTTCTGGCCACGTGACAGTAGTTTTAAATAGGTCTTGCACAACAGCATTGACCACTTCATGAACAGCCCGGCAAACGCTAGCTTTTGATATGCCATGCATGTCTCCAACTGCATGGTATTGTGCACCAGTGCCCATCCAATGAAGTGCGACTTGAATTACCATGTTTACTGGCAAAGCTTGGCTTCTTTCGGTCACTCTGGCCAATCTGGGTCCTATTGAAGTCGCCAGTTCTTCAAGTTTTAAGCTTGTAAGCCGAAATCTTTGATTGAATTCGAAAGAAGTCGTCAGGCCCCTAAACTGATTTCTTGGAAGAAATACTCGACGCCGACGGATAATAACGATTTCTTCATCGCTGCTGTCGGAATCAGTCCACATTTTGCTTTAAAAACTTCACAATACATTTAAAATCGACAAGACACAACAATTTTCACAATAAAATCGATATTTTTGACAAGAGTAAATTCAACTTGTAATTTTTACAACTTGGGATTGTTCATTTTTTTTAACCACCCCTTATTTTATTTTTTTAACGAAATATAGAGTATTTTAAGGATCTAATTTCAACAAAAGTTCATTTCATGGCTTAGATTACTTTTTATGATTTATTTAAAATATCAGATACGACTTTTCGTAAATTATAAATGACGGCCGAATTAAACGAATTTCCAGAGTTCCTAAGTATTTTAAAAAATACGCTATATGTCAAAATTGTCAAAGGATGTGGTATGTGGTCATTTGTCGGGGCCATTTGCAACGTTAAAAGATGGCGGATGTGTAATTTGTTTTGGTTTTATTTTTTTGTGTATTTAGGTGTTCAAAGTTCTTTTCTGATAGTGATTTGTACTTTTTATGCCATTGTGTTGCACAGTGATTGAAAACTTGGACTTATTTCGCGTATCTGGCATCTTTCTTCTCGTTACAAGTGGACTCGAAGTGGTACATAGGTTAAAACTATCTTGACCTCTGTCCTACAAACTACCGAACAACGTCGCCCCCAATCTTCCCAGAGAAGATTGGACTGTACTTTATTGCTATATTGATTTATACTTATATACACTTGACACTGGCGAAATCACTAATTCGTGGAAACGCCATAGCCCGGCGGTAGTAGCTGTTGAAGTCGCCGCGGGGCAAATAAATCTGGATCTGGTCATTTGTCAATGTCACACAGATGTCACATTGTATTGTTAAGCTAGATTTTATTTAGAACTGTAGCGAGTGGAAAATACTTAAGTTTAATAAACATTAACAGTAAATATGAGCGACAATTTTGTTAAAGCCGATTCTAGAAACCTACCTAAACTGGACAACATTACGTTAATAGAGTACATCGCGTCAAATCCGAACCATAACTTAGCTGAAATAAGGGGAGCAAAAAATACTTATGTAAGTACATATAGTCACGTTTTGATATTTTATATTTGAATTTTACTGAGATAATCTAGTTACCAAGTACAAGTTGCATATTCAATAACCATACTGACGTGCGTGCATGACTCGATGTATGAATATGGAAGAAGCGAAAGAAATTTGTCAAGATCGTAGCAAGTGGAAAGAAGTGGTCTCTGCCTACCCCTCTGGGAAACAGGCGTGATTTAATGTATGTATGTATGTATACTCCGCAGGTTTTATGTTCTATTCTCGGCCTTCATCTAAGACATACTAATAATAAATATTGTGATTTCAGGTCATCTCGCGATTCATAATAATATATGAATACTGCTGTGGGGTATGTGCAAATTTGTAGAAATGGTTCAGAGTGCACAGTAAAGGCCAGAGTAGTCCCTGAACACAGAATCAATAGCAAACCATACACGGTTGTTTGTAAAATTGATGAAGTCAATGATTTTATTATAGACTCCACTTGTGAAGACTATGCAGCCGCTGCAGGTAGTTATTTAGAAACTTAAATAAATAGTGTAGCTTTTAAGCCACCTGTCCCACCACTTTTGACGATGGAGTGCCAAACTAAATAAATATTTCACAAAAACACTATTATTGTATTACTGTATTAACGCATTCACTGCCACCTTATTTTTCGAACTTTCGCCAGGTGCCACATCTTTTGTTTTATATGAAGCTTACATACATTGAGAACGCACATATGCATTCAAGGCACTGGAGGAAAGTCCGGAGAACACATATATGCATCGGAGGCAGTGAATGTGTTAATAAACTGAACTTATAAATATTAGTAACAAATATTTGATTAATGTAAGTATGTTTGTCAGCAATCCCGTCAACATTAGTATGGATTTGTGGTAAAGACGAACAGGCTAAAATGCAAAGAAACTAAACCCTATTTATAACATTTTTCTCAAAGTATGTATGTGTAGCTTCTGACCGTGTCTTCATCAGCGGAGAGGTATTCGGCCATCCCATGTTTTCGATTGACGTTATTCCCTCAGGAATTCAGAATTTTTCCAGGATGAAAAGTATGTGTATATGTTAATCCAGTATAAGGGCCCCCTCACATCTAGCGTCTTTTTCCGGAAGCGTCGCAATAACGCCCGTTCGGCGTCGCCGTCTGTACGTGAAATGTGACGCCGAACGGGCGTTATTGCGACGCTTCCGGAAAAAGACGCTAGATGTGAGGGGGCCCTAAGCTATCTCCATTCCAAATTTCATCCAAATCTGTCCAGCCTTTGCAGCATGAAAGAGTAACAAACAAACATCCATCCATCCATCCATTCTTCCAAACTTTCGCATTTATAATATTAGTAGGATAAATACATTTAAATTATTATTATATTTGTATGTTTTGTGGTTGATGTACCTACATTATTACATATTTTCTGTTCAGATGGTTGTAAGCACTCATTGTTGCTTCTATTTTGGCTGATAAAGAAGAGTTCTGAACCATCATCAACTTCAACAGAATGCTATTGGAATAAACCAACACTGTCCACTGCTCGC
Organism: Acleris laterana; assembly: GCA_963966035.1. Lineage (NCBI taxonomy): Eukaryota > Metazoa > Arthropoda > Insecta > Lepidoptera > Tortricidae > Acleris > Acleris laterana. The sequence continues at coordinate 45,713,810 of OZ014438.1, forward strand.
ACAGAAAATTTCAAGAGCAAAGACATATTCCCAAAGGCTAAAAAACCAAAACTGGCAAATAAAGACCTTACAATTTTGTCAGCATTCTATGAGGAATGCAAACAAAAACAGATAAAGAATTCCCTAATAGTTAATTTTAACACCGAGATGGGTAAGGAGATGAGCATGAATATCTTTGATTTGACACTTTCATTTGTCAAAACAAATGTGGTACATGGCCATGCAAATTTTAAACAATTTTTAGTTAAAATTGTAGACGATAAAGTCATAAAGAGTATCAATGAAAAGACTAAAGGCCAAAGCAATTGTAAATATTGGCATAGTATAAGGCAAGGAAGGTTGACAGCATCCAAACTTTATGAAGCTGCTCACTGTCAAACAGATGGTTTCTTAGTCCAACAAATATTAGGTGGCTATAAAGTACCCGAAACAAATCACATAAAGCGTGGTAAAATGTTAGAAAAAACAGTACTGCAAGTAGTGGAAGAGAAGTTTAATATTAATATAAGGAAATCAGGATTTGTACTGATTAATGGCATACTGGGAGCATCTCCTGATGGGATAACAGATGATATTGTTATTGAGATAAAATGCCCAGCATCTGAAAAAGCAATAAATATATAATTGAAAGATAATCAAATTCAAAATAAATTCAAAACACAAATTCAGTGCCAAATGCTTGCATGCGGGAAGAAGAAAGGATTGTTCTGTGTCGCAGACCCACAGTTTGAAATAACAAATGAAATTACTTTTGTATGGGAGAATATTGACCGTGAATACATTCGGAATGTTATCTGCAGGGGAGAAAAGTTCTGGGAAACATATATATTTCCTAAATTATTAAAAAGTGCTCTAACTTAAAAAAAACAAGTTTTATTTTCAATCATTCTTTATTATTTCTCCTTGTAAGTTTAAGCAACAATAACAATTTCGTCTAAATATGGCACATACTTGTAATGAACTACAGTGTGGTTTTAAAATTTAATATTCCCTGACACGTCTGATCACCCGTTCAACATGTACTCTTAAACTAGCTATTATTAGCTATTATTTTACTTTGCAAAGCTTCAGCTGATGTTTGCTTAACTCCAGAGTACACGCTAGGAGGCCTAAGAAGTTTCATTCCACGAGAGCTTAATAAGGATTCAACTTCTTTAAAGCCCCTATCTGCTGAAACAACAGCATTAGGCTGCAATGCATCCAGCAAATTACTTTTTTCTATAATAGCCTTGTCAGAAATTCTTCCACCATAACCTTCTGAAATGAAACTTATTAAGCCATTAGGAGTACAGCCAATGAGGTATTTTACCGTATTACAGCTTTTATATTGAGACCAAGTTTGAGCCTGGCGTAATGGATTCGATGGTTTGGCAATCTGTACTTCAAAGCAATCTATATTCATCTGCACATTTGAGTATCTGATTTTAAATGTTAAAGGGAGGTTACTTTTTATTACTTGTGATGGTGGAGACAAAATTAAATTTATAAAGAAATTAGCTAGGGCTTCAATACCGATAAGAATCATTGATGACAGTTTTTTGCGGGATATCTCAAGCTCATAGCTTATTCGTTCAATAGTATCATTTCTTTTTATTTTAAGTAAAGTTACTATAGCACACAAATGATCTATTTTTGGAGAAGATCTTTCTACTATGAATTCAATCAACCAAAGGTATTGCTTAGGTAACCCTAAATACATTTTGGGTTTCTTGTAAAAAAAATATAAATTTATCTTTCTTGCATAAAATTCTTTTTTTACTAGTGTATCAGTGTGTACTGATTCTGAAGTAAAACTAAACAAGGAAGGGGAATCTGTCACAGGCGTTGAAGAACTTTCTTGTGAAGACTGTATTTTAACTGTAGCTGCACCACTACATTTTCGAGACATAAATCTTGTGTTAGTGACCTTGTCCACCATGATAACAGTAGTCTGAACTGCAACATGTACCTGGAAATCCATAAAAAAATGTGTAAATGTTTTGTTTGGGTGTTGGCATAAGGGCCAGAAACATTTTATCTCAGTCCTCATACATAACAACATATATGAAGTCTCTTGACGTTCATGCATGACCCACAAAAAACACATACCATGCGGTGGCCTGTGTGATTGCTTCTTTAATGCCAATAACAAAAGATAAGTATCACTGTGTAGGCAAGCTGCAAACTTGCATTACAAATGTGTTCTTTTCTTCATGTACCAGTGAGTTTTTTTAACTAAAGTACATTACCCAATGCTCTTTTGGTGAAGAAAAAGACATCGTGAGGAAGCCTGCACATTCGAACAGCTGAGTGTCTAAGTGGGTGATTGCAGTTTGCACGAAAGATCCAAAATGGCCCATGTGTAAAATAAGATAAAATCAAGAGTCCGTCCGTCTATCTGCAAAATGCCTGGCACTTAACAAATAGTTCATCATCAATGTGGTAAACATGCAGGAATAGATACCTCTAATGATACAGCGGATGACTCGTGGTCACACCAGTTTGTCACCCCATGGCTATTCGCTTTAGTCGGTTATTCGTCAGAAATAATTTTTATTCCGCAATAGTAGGTAGGTTAGGTTCGTTAGGTATCTTAAGATGCCCGAAGGGCAAATCGCTCAGAAATAGGAGCCCTGCCATAGGCAGGGCTCCGTCGAAAGGCACTGGGGTGACAAACTGGGGTGACCACGAGTCTGCACCCAATGATACATACTCTTAGCTACAAATTGTTAATGTTGATGCGTTTCCTACGAGAAATCAGTCAGATTTTATCTGTTTATAGATAAAATAATCTGTTAGTTAAATATAATTTATAAATGACCTAATAAGAAAGTAGTCTGATCCGTTTCAGCACATACAATCATCATTCATGAGATTACAAAAGATCCTCTTGCGAGTGCAGTACCGAGCTAGTATAACTCGACCATGAGAGAGCAACTCAAGATATTTTTTAATACACTAAAAATGTTCTTAGTGTAACTATACTATTCCAATAACAATGTTTTAGTACCTTGAAGGGTTTAGATGAAATCACACCTGACATACTGGGCATATTAATTTCTTCATATTTCCTTTTTTTTGTTGGTAATTCTTGTTTAGAGTGAACTAGCAAATTAGCTAATTCAGATAGGTACATCTGCTTGTGATCCACTAGAATCCTGAAATATTGGTTTTATGAAACAATAAATATACTTATCAAACATGAAAAGTTAAACTTTTTAACATTAAAAGAATTTTGATAAACTGTACCCGTTCTGGTAAATAAACAGCTATATTCCGAAGTTTAGCTGTAGCTTTAAATCGTGGCTCCTTGTTTTCTGATAGTAGTAGTAGTTTATTAAATCTTGCTTTGGCTGCAAACATAACATACATACATACATACATTAAATCACGCCTGTTTCCCAGAGGGGTAGGCAGAGACCACTTCTTTCCACTTGCTACGATCTTGACAAATTTCTTTCGCTTCTTCCACATTCATACATCGAGTCATGCACGCACGTCGGTTTCGGGTACTTAAGATTCGGCCCTTTTCCAGTATTTCACCGATTTGACTCGAAAAAGTACGCCTAGGGCGGCCCCTTCCGACCCGTCCACTCACTATCGATGTGTATATCTCTTTCGTCAATCTTCTTTCATCCATCCTTTCCAAATGACCGAACCATCGAAGCATGCCCTTTTCAATCTTAGTCAATACATCTTCTTTTATTCCACATTTCTCTCTGACTTTTTCATTCCTTACTCTATCAATCAGTTTCACACCACACATACTACGCAAAGAGCGCATTTCAACGGCATTTACACGACTTTTATGCTTGTCCTGCCACACCCAACATTCACTACCATACATCAGGGTAGGGGCCAGCACTCCATTGTGAACAGCCAGTCGGGCTTTTTGTGAAATGCCCTGTCTGCTCACAAAGGAGTACAGGGCCCCATTGATTTGATTCCCCGCATTCACCCTCCTCTCGATATCCTTCTCACACTTACCATCTCTTGTAAACACACTTCCCAGGTACACAAATTCGCTCACTTGTTCTACTAATTCACCATTTATATTAATCACGCACTCAGTCATCTCCTCGTCCTTCTCTATCACCATGACCTTGGTCTTGGCAACATTTACTCTCATCCCCTTTCGCTTAAATCCCTCATTCATCACTGTCACCATCTCCTGCAACTCACGTACCGATGAGGCAAGTATAACTTGATCATCGGCATATAAGAGGCATTTGATTAGCAACTCTTGCATACGCAAACCCTTATCATACTCTTTCAGATCTCGCATACAACTGTCCATGAATAAATTGAACAGCCACGGTGAGGCAACACAGCCCTGTCTAACACCTTTAGAGATATTAAACCAGGCCGAGTATGCCCCATTGATCCTGACACAGGCTCTGGAGCCCTCATAAAGGGACCTCAAAGCCTGCACCAGGTTGCTGCTCACTCCATACATAGACAGCACCGTCCACAACTCCTTTCTATCTACCCTATCATAGGCCTTTTCCAGGTCCACAAAAGCACAGAAAACTTTTTGGTTGACAGCCAAGAACTTTTCTGTGATGGACCGTAGTGAAAAGACCTGATCCGTACATCCCATTCCCTTTCGAAATCCCGCTTGTACATCCCAGATTTTGTCATTCGTAACATTCAATACCCTTTCAATTAAAATCTTCGCATATACTTTGCCGACAACACTAAGGAGGCTGATACCGCGGTAGTTTTTGCAGTCTTGCTGTGACCCCTTTCCTTTATACAGAGGGACGATAACGGCTTTGACCCAATCTTCCGGGACTCGGCCGCTACTCCAACATGCATTGAAAAGACGGTACAACAGACTACCCACCACGCCATCTCCTCTCCTCAGCATTTCTATCGACACTCTATCACAACCTGGTGATTTTCTCGCTTTCATACTTTTTAAAGCTTTCATAATTTCATTCATACTAATCACACTTTCATCTTCGCTACTTGCATCTTTACTCGTGCTTTCTGGCTCAAGACAAACATCTTCGCATTCAAACAAGCTTTCAAAATAAGTTTTCCATCTATCAAGCATTCTTTCTTCCTCACATATTAAATCTCCAGACTCATCTCTCACCGCGCTTAATTTAGTTTTCTCTGATTTCCCCCGAGCCGATTTAATCAAGCTCCAAAAGAGTTTAATATTCGACCGGAAGTTGTCAGAGAAACTCCTATCATACTTTTCATTCAGTAAATCTTTCTTTCTAGCTACAACTTCTTTCACTCTTTTCTTTGATCTATTATACTCTTTTTTCTTTATGTTGCTTAGATCTTGTCCTGGCTCTACAGCTACAAAATCCAACCAACACTTTTTCTTCTCTTTCACTACATCATCTACCTCTCTATCCCACCATTCCGGACGTTCATTCTTGCTTTTCCTTCTTTTTACTACACCGCATACTTCGGTGGCCGATGTGACCATGCCATTCTTCATAATCTCCCATACATTATTTACATCATTCTCAACTTCACTATCATCCATCTTATTAACATATTCAAAACAATCTTTCAGCTTTCTTACGTACTCATCTTTTATAACTTCATCATCCAGTTTCTCTACTTTTATCCTCTCTAACGCAGTGGTCGGTACGGGAACACGATGGCGCCAACGTGTGAACAGACCCCTTACTCGTGTTACCACTAAGTAGTGATCTGAACCTACGCTAACCCCTCGAAATGCTCTGGTATCTACAACTTTGCTACGCAACCGTTCATCTACAATCATCAAGTCTATCATTGACTTCTCATTCTGACGTCTCCACGTATACTTATGAATCTCTTTGTGATCAAACAAAGTGTTGGTCACGCAGAGATTCTTAGCCAAACATACATTGAGAAGGCATTTGCCATTCTCGTTCACTCGCTCATCACCATACTTACCCAGTACTGATTCATAACCATCCCTTTGCACGCCTGTCCAACCATTAAAATCGCCTAGCAAAATAATCCTTTCATTCTCCTTGCATTTTGTTGAAACCTCATGCAAACTTTCCCAAAACTCCTACCTTTCTTTTTTCAATTTACTCATATCTGGGGCATAAGCCCCAATTACGAATAAACGGGTGAGACCTACCTTGAGTCTCACCCAGAGAAGTCTTGGGCTCACACATTCATGCTCTTGCATACATTCAGCCATTCGCTCTGTGAGTACGATACCAACTCCCTGACGACCGTACTCGGATACCGGGACCCCGGACCATAATGCCGTCAAGGTTCCGTGTGTGGACGTACTCACCCCTTTTTTTTAACATAAAATAAAACATTTAATATTTATATAATTTACGTTTCATAGGATGTCTAAGAGCACGCATCATGCCACCAGTAAGTGCATTTGCGGTACTCGCCACTAATGGAAATCTAATTTTCTCAAGCATGCATTAATATCCGACCTTGGGGTCAGGCAGGTATTGTTTACAAGGGCATCGGCATGTACTTTAGCAAATTGTTATTCTAATTCCATAATATAATATAATACCATAATGAACAACCCAGGTAGGCATGCATTTCTATGTTTTAATCTCTACAGTAAAAACGAACTAGAATATAAACATATTTGTTTTTATACTTACATCGAAATGGTCTTCGCAACAATATTGTGTATAGACCTTGAAGTATTCCACGTTTACTTCGCGGCACCACTTTTCTCGTAAATCCCGGATGCGTACTATTGTCTTGGAACTATTAAAACACTTCATATAACTTTCCATTTTCTTCATATATCGTAAGATTCGTAAGTAAACAAAGGAACGGTTGTGATCAAATCAAATTTGACACTTGACAGTTGTAGATAAATACCACAGAGCCAACGCCGTTTTTCTTTTTTAAGACATGTTGCTTAAAGCATTAACTGATGCAGCCAATCAGGAAGGTCAAACTAAGGTCATACGTATTTTTGATGAAATATCAGGAATTATTTATTATTTTGACGAAGTAAAAGGCTAAAATTGTTTGTTAATCTAATACCTCGAAATGGATTTCGAATTAAGACTTAAAAAAAAATGAACAATCCCAATTACAAGCCTAAACCTACCAAGGTCGGAAGCTTTGTAAAAATTACAAGTTGAATTTACTCTTGTCAAAAATATCGATTATATTGTGAAAATTGTTGTGTCTTGTCGATTTTAAGTGTATTGTGAAGTTTTTAAAGCAATGTGGACTGATTTTCCATTTCATTTTAAATTCCATTGTTATTAGTTATTATTGTTCAATTTATTAGGACACGACACGAATGAAGCTAATCAAAAAATCGCGGGCCGTTTTTGATGTTTGTTACATTCATCCCACAGATAGGCAAAGGGTTTAAGACATAGGTACTGCCAAGTCTTGTGTCGATTACCATTAAAATCGGAACAAGTTTTTACACGCTTAATAATTAATACGATACTAAACAATAATTAATTAACCTAATTAGATCCGGCACCTCAAAATAATGTGTGCTCGACTCTCACTTGACTGATTCTTTGAATAAAAAAATTTAGGTACCTAATTCAGCCTTGATAATAGCGTAGGTAAACAGCCATTCGGTAACTAGTATTTTTAGTCTGTGCACCGCTACTAGCTACAAGTCTTGTAAAAAAAAGTAATGAAACGTGATTTACCAAGACTTGAGGGTGAATTGCAAAAAAAGTGTACATTTCATAAAGATGAAAACGTCCTCAACTTCAAAAATCGATAAAAATTAAATTATTGAAGTTGTACGTATTCTAGATATTTCTTCTTATACCGTCGTTTATATTCTAATACAATTTATACAGTTATACTATGTAACATTGACAAAAGTATTTAAAAAATCGCATTAATGAAGAAATCGTATTTATTCTCCTATACAAATTGCATGTGTCCTCACTTAACCACTCGATAAACAAAAATTCATAACTTTAATTTTTGAATTAACTGGGCACTAAAAACTTTTCAGAGTGCGTAAATACATAATGAAAATTCTAGAAAAAATGTTTTTAGATGATTAAGACATAATTTCTATACTTAAATCTCGTTTTAAAGTTTGGGGACAGATTTCGTGTTTTTGTGTAACGCCATCTGTGTAACGCCATATAGTGCATTTTAAACGTATTTATGAACTCATCCGTAATAATATTAGGTCTGGCAACTTTAGTCTGATGCTGACGCTAAGGTACGCGGCGACAGCCATATTGGTTTTCGTGCAGTGAAGTGAACAAAGTGTGTCCCAGTTTTTCGGAAAAAAATATTCAGCTTTTTGCTTACGTGCTTAAAACAGGCAAGTTTATCTTTTTTTGGTACTGTTTTTACACAGTTTATGGTAAATTTAGTTGGCTATTGGTTGGACATTTGTCAATTCTAAATTCTCTTTTAATTTTTTTCCTACACGAGGTAGGTATAACGTTCTGCGGCATCGATTTTTGGTTCCTTTGTGTAACTTTGTGTAACGTTACACAGAGAATTTGAGGTTAAGGTTCGTTCATATTGGCATTTTTTACCAACTTCAAAGAAAATGGACGTTCTTACAAAATTTGTCTTGATTTTTGGATTTTTACCCGACTCAAAATAGGAGAAGGTACGTTACTTGATTACAAGTATGTTTGCAGAAGATTTTTTTTTTTGATTATTTTTCTAAATATATTGTTTTGAATTGTGGACTGTAGTTTTAATAAACTCCCTTTTAAAGTACGTAATGCTGTAAAGCTTTTTAAAGGAACGCCTGGCCTAACCATACCAAGCCAATGGATATCATGAAAAAAGCGACACTCGGAACAATAAAAATATGTTTTTTTCGCAATTTGGAAATTTTGGGCTTATTCTAATAAAAAGTATGCGCCTCGGTCTGGACGGTGGGAAACCTTACATAAATTCACATAAGTAAACTTTCTGAAAACTACTTAATATTTGTTGATTTTAAATAGATCATATAAAAAAATTCCAAATTCTGAATGAAAAATAAAATCAGTCCTTTTTTTTAAGCTTCAAAATATAACGTCATTTTTACTCAAATATAAAAGCCTCCTTATATTTCCATTGTGTAACTTCCGTCGTTTTTGTGTAACAAATATGTGACATATTCCTTTGTGTCACGTAAAATTTTTTTGCAATTCACCCTTGTACATATTAACTAGTTACTACTTACTAGTAAAGCCGTATATTTGTAGATTCGAGAAACGTAGGTACACTAGTAATCTTAGTACTTATTTACAATTTTACAAAGAAGTACCTAACTAGTAACTTACAATTTGTAGCTTGTTGAAACCCACAATTGTAAACTTGTACAAAATATTAGTCCATGGACGGGTATTACTAGACTAGTACCTTTCGTGAAATAGGGCCCTGATGGTAAGTCCTTGTGTATAGAATGTCATTGACTAAGGAGAAACAATCAGAAATACCTGTATACCAAGGTACTAAAAGGTTTTAACCAACTTCAAAATGGAGAAGGTTATCAAATTTCAAAATATATTTTTTACTACCGAATTCGAAATAGTAGTTTATGCAATAGTTGTATAAGAGAGGTCAAAAAATATGAGTGGCGTGTGTTACGATGTGAGCCGAAGGCGAACATCGTAAAGGTAAGCGCCACGAGTGTTTTTTGACTTAGTTATACACCGTTGCATACAATACTTTTTCTACGACTAGGTTTCAAATGAAATGCAAAACTAAGCAAAAAAACTTACAAACGAACGAACGAAGTAAAGAACAACAAACGAGCGGGAAACAAGAAAATGACAAAATATGTGTCTATGGTTTACTTTGTTTTTAAATTGACGGAATGGAAAATAGAATTATTTACAATTCCAAAACATTTTAATTTGACTAATCAGAATACTTCACCAAATTAAATCCACCAATCACAATACACATCGACTGTCAAACGGAACGATAGGTTCTTTTAGGTACGTGTTTCTCTTTAACTAATTTAAATCTTTTAAAAAAACTTTGTATTTCGTATCAACCAACCAGAATACATCTATTTTAAAATCGACCAATCAGGTAACTGAAATCATTTCTCAAAACATTAGGTGATTTATAGTCCCTATTTCACAATCGTTAAAATATGATTAAATCGATTGTGCAACGCTAAGCTTTGGAAGCTGGCCGTATCGTTTTATCTCAAAAACGCACAAGTGCTGTTTTGGGGCATAGACAAGATAGACTTTTCTCTGGATTATTCTGCGGACATATTATGTATGTTCTTGTACTCGTATTAGTGTTCGTGACTATATAAATGACAGATAAAAGTACAGGAGTAGGAAAATTCTTTTATTGTTTGATAGGGTATGCTTTCAAGTTGGCCCCACTGTCATAACAATGAATGACGTGTTGGGATCTGATGACGAGATTCTGAAGAAGGGAGATTTGAGTTTTTTCGGTAACAACTTTCTTATTCAGAATATATGTCGGTTGTTATGTATACATTTTTATTTTCAGAAAATTAAGAGTACTTAGTTGACTTTATGGGAAGTACCTAAAACGTATGGCAAATAAATTTTAGGTATGTACTGAAAAATAAAACAAGATTGTAGTTACTACTGCATTTATTTACAAATTACTACTAATATTTTTTTCCGTTGTGTGATCCACCCTAACCTAATATTAATATTGGGTGCAATATATAATGGTCATTTGAATTAATCGTGAAAAGATTGTCACCCTACTCTCAATGACGAAGATAATTTTGTGGTTATATTTTGTTTATTCTTACCTGTGAAAAGATATATCACAGCCAGAAAACGATTCATTTTCCGACCTTTGACACAACACCTAATCACGATTTTAAAACCGTAGAACGAATAAATTGCGAGTAAACTGTGAAAAACACATTTAACACAACCAACGTATCGAAATAGGGCGCCATCTTACTCTTTGGTGTTGCCCTTGAGAAATAAATAAAACCTACCATCATGTTAAAACTAGCTCGTGTAAAAAGATTTGAAGCTTATTTCATAAAGTGTAAGTCTAAATCGTGTAAGTGTTGCTTATTTGAAATGTTTTAATTTTTAATCAATATTTTGGGACCGAGCGCGACGACAGCGCCACGTGACAGGCGGCCATTATGGACAATATTGTCACCGCTGTCAAACAAGAAGTAAGTAAATATTGTGAATAATATTAATGAAATCTTGTGTTATTTTACTATATAACACAATTTTGGACAATGGTAGTCAGTTACATTATTGCCAATAATATTAAAATTGTTGATTTCAGTGAGAAATGAGCCTACTCGTGACTAAAACGGGGTTTCGTTTACGGCAAATATCCACTTATTTCTTTGGTCTCGTTTCCACCATGGTCTTGGAAATTGGTAAAATTAACAGTCGCTATTCTTCTCGGTGTTATTACAATTCACAACAACACATCTTACCAGGACCATATTTTTATCTCAAAAACGATTAGATTTTTTTTACTGCAATATGGATTTGACAGCCATTCGGATAGCGTAAACAGCCATTCGGTAACTAGTATTTTTAGTCTGTGCACCGCTACTAGCTACAAGTCTTGTAAAAAAAGTAATGAAACGTGATTTACCAAGACTTGTACATATTAACTAGTTACTACTAACTAGTAAAGCCGTATATTTGTAGAGTCGCGAAACGTACACTAGTAATCCTAGTATTTACAATTTTACAAAGAAGTAACTAGTAACTTACAATTGTAGCTTGTTGAAACCCACAATTGTAAACTTGTACAAAATATTAGTCCATGGACGGGTATTACTAGACTAGTACCTTTCGTGAAATAGGGCCCTGATGGTAAGTAATTTTCAATAAATATCATAAATGGTTGACAACTATTATCAAGTTTTACGTAGAGTATTCCATATCTTTCTCTCACGCGCGTTTGGTTCCAAAATTAAAGTCTGAATAAAAAAGAACAGAAATAATTAAGACACTGACAGAGCATGACATTTTTAAATTTATAAAATAAAATGAATACGTAATCTAATTTAAACCCAGGATTTTCTGTTGCTTGCTTGTTGTTGGCGCATTTGCAATAGTTTTTGGAGACGCACTACTTCTTCCTTGTTTTGCTCCTTCCCTCAAGGGGCGCCTCTTTCGACGCTGGCCGGCCGCGCGCCGGCGCGCCCTGCGGTCCAAAGCAGCCGTGCCCTATGGAGGGGGTTTGGAGCCAATGTGTTCTTTTTTAGGGTTCCGTAGTCAAACTAGGAACCCTTATAGTTTCGCCATGTCCGTCCGTCCGTCCGCAGTCTAGCTCAGAGACTCATACATAGTACTAGAAAGCTGTAATTTGGCATGAATATACAATACCTATGTTAGTCAGGCCAACAAAGTGGTAAAATAACATTTTGAAAAAAAAAAATTTTAATGCACCTCCCCTACACGTAACGTGGGGATGCTTTTTTTTTCTTGTCTACCCCATAGTGTGTGTGTCGTTGGATAGGTCTTTCAAAAATATTGTGGGTTTATGAAAACAATTTTTCGGATTCAGGGATCCGTTTATGAAATATTAAGCTTTAAAGCGCTATTTTTTGTTAGAGTCAAGTGTCCCTCCCCCCCCCCTACAGCCAAAACTACAAATACTAAAAATCTGAAAAATATCTTCAACGAAAGCGCATATAACGAATTTTAAAGGAAAACTATCACGGCTAAGTAGACATGATTAGTTCCTGAGATACAGGCGACTAAAGTGTTTATACCTATCAAAATCGCCTATGATAACTTTGATAGAAAAATTTGTTAACGGGGCGTGCAGGACGCGCGGGGTGAGTCGAACTGTCCAAGAAACAAATCGAGCGACAGCCGCGCTCATAAGCGCGAGTGCCTAGATGCTGTTCGGACGTGCCCCGGAATGCTACCTACAAGTTTGCGATTTGCGATCTGAAAGTTTACAAATTTTCGATTAGATTATTGATTTGAGTTGAGTATCGTTTGGAAAACTTAAAATTCTATTTACTAGACCTTGTTTTTTTTTCAATTTCTTTTAATTACTATATAAAAGATTTAACTTTTATTGTAATTTAAAGTCGGTTTGAAGCAGTTTAGATACCTAACTACCTACATAGGTATACTGATCTCACACTTAAAAGCTTGGCTCTTGTTTGAGATTTTATATAGGTACGAATTTATAAGAAAAATAATCATTACTAAGTAGACTTAATTAGTTCCTGAGATACAGGCGACTAACGGGTTTATACCTACTAAAAATCATCTAAGACAGAGCCAAATAACTTTAAATAGAAAATTGGTTCATACATGTTGATTTTTGAGATAGTTTTTTGTGTTTGTCGTTACGGCTTCGGAACCCTATACTGAGCATGGTCCGACATTCTCTTGCCCGGTTTTTTAAAGTACTTTTTTGTGTGCATCAGAAACTATATTTTTAGTGTAATTTTTACTGTCACATGTGTTTTATATGTAGCTTAATTGTTGTATTTTCTCTTTTTCTTATTCCTTTACTTTTTAAGTATTATAACCCATCAAGGATGCAACAGTGCTCTCAAGCGGATTACAGTGTTGGTGTGCAATCAATCGTGTCGTTGGAAAACCTTGTGCAGTGCCCAGAATGTCCTCAGGTACTTTTTTTCAAGGGCCAGGGAGGATTACGAATTCATCAAGGTAAATGCCATAAAACTAGCAGTATTTCTCTTTCGGCCTCATGTCCTAACCAACACCCTATCAGTACTCATCATCAACCTTATTGGAAAACTATATCAGAACTAAAAATTTAAATTTCAGTTTTATCCCTTTAACCGCCTACAATTTTTCATCGAGCATGCTCGTGTCGCCGCCGATACGAAGATGCACCACGCAGAGTAGGGCTTGAATAATCCATGTTACGATATAATGGATTTATTTTGAAATAAACTATTATCTTTCCTACTCCTGTACTTTTATCTGTCATTTATATAGTCACGAACACTAATATAAGAACATACTTAATATGTCCGCAGAATAATCCAGAGAAAAGTCTATCTTGTCTATGCCCCAAAACAGCACTTGTGCGTTTTTGAGATAAAACGATACGGCCAGCTGCCAGAGCTTAGCGTTGCACAATCGATTTAATCATATTTTAACGATTGTGAAATAGGGACTATAAATCACCTAATGTTTTGAGAAATGATTTCAGTTACCTGATTGGTCGATTTTAAAATAGCTGTATTCTGGTTGGTTGATACGAAATACAAAGTTTTTTTAAAAGATTTAAATTAGTTAAAGAGAAACACGTACCTAAAAGAACCTATCGTTCCATTTGACAGTCGATGTGTATTGTGATTGGTGGATTTAATTCGGTGAAGTATTCTGATTGGTCAAATTAAAATGTTTTGGAATTGTAAATAATTCTATTTTCCATTCCGTCAATTTAAAAACAAAGTAAACCATAGACACATATTTTGTAATTTTCTTGTTTCCCGCTCGTTTGTTGTTCTTTACTTCGTTCGTTCGTTTGTAAGTTTTTTCGCTTAGTTTTGCATTTCATTTGAAACCTAGTCGTAGAAAAAGTATTGTATGCAACGGTGTATAACTAAGTCAAAAAACACTCGTGGCGCTTACCTTTACGATGTTCGCCTTCGGCTCACATCGTAACACACGCCACTCATATTTTTTGACCTCTCTTATACAACTATTGCATAAACTACTATTACTACCTACCCTATCACATAATGACACTACAATAGTATTATTATAATTCAGAACGTTATCTTATTAATTTATCCAAGAATTAAATGAATTATCTATGTTTATATATAGTCACAGACATTAACATTTTTATCATGGTCGCATCACTATATTTGAAATTTTACATCTCTGACGTCAGAAGCGGTCTACTAAATAAGACATTGGCGTAGAAAACATTCATTCACTTTATTTGTTGACATTGTTGACATTACTAGGGAAGAGATTAAATATATTTGGAAAATATCGAATTTTAATAATTTTATTGTTAATATTGTAAGTAGTATTGCATTTTACTTTATTTAAACAATATTTGTATAGAATAAAAAATGTGTACCGTAAGGGTACCTAGGTATTACAACTATAGCATATATAATTACTTATAGAAAGTGAATAGTGGACTGTCGTATTATCGACATTGTCGCATCACTACGAGTATGACTTCATATCTCTGACGTAACATGCAGTCTGATAAATAAGACGGCGGCGGACAAACTACGGTCCCTTATTGAGGTAAGACATCATACACTCGCGAGCAAAATAATTGCATCACTTTGCATTTTTCCATCTACACTCAATATCTTTGTACATCTTTACTCGAATTTAAAAAATGTAGTACGAAATGAAAGCTGATAATGTAACGCAATAGAAAATACGTTATTTCAATGTAATATCAAGTCCTAAGCCTGAAATAAGCACTGAATACAGAAAATGGTGAAAAAACGCTTCAAAAAGGGATTACGAAAACTAAGAATGATAGGCATTGTATTTACTAAAGGTATTTATTACAAAAAAAATAATTATACATCAGTGTTTGATATTCCCTCCCCTATAGCCCTCCTCACACAATCTAATCGATTTTTCATTGATTTTATCAGGGTTTTCACGTAATCTTGGGGGATGGCTTCCCACTCCTCCGCCAAAACTTGCTTCAGCTCCTCCACATGAGACGGGGTAGGATTCCGCTGCCGAATCCTCCTTTTCAGAAAGTCCCACGTGTGGTCAATGGGGTTTAGATCCGGGCTCATCGCTGGCCAGTCCATGGTGTCGATGCCCACCTCACGAAGGTAGGCTGTCGTGGCCCTTGCGGTATGACAAGGGGCATTATCCTGCATCAGGATAAGCCCCTCATCAAACATACCCGCGTAAGGGACGACAAGCTCCTCCAGGATGTCGGTGATGTACCTGGCAGCGTTCAAACCACCGCCACGGCCTCCACCAGGCACGAAAACCAGCTCCGTTCGCCCATCGTAGGAAATGCCGCCCCAGAACACTACGGAACCTCCTCCGTAGGCGACTCTTTCGGAGATGCAACATTGAGCAAATCGCTCTCTCGGTCTTCTGTACACTCGTCTCCTTCTATCGCAGCCGTTCAGGCACATCCTGCACTCGTCTGAGAAGAGGACAGAGGTCCACTGCTCAATTGTTCAGTTTTGGTGATTTTGAGCAAACTGACGACGTGCTTCTCGGTGCCGAGGCAGCAATTTGGGCCCCGTCGCAGACCATTTTGGGGTCAGGTTGGCTGTCTTCAGTCTTCTCCTTACTGTCCACTCGCTGACTGCAACTCCTCTTACTTCTTCGAGCTGCTAGCAACAGCTGTCTGGTGACGATCTCGTAGAGTTGTTGTCACGATGAACCGATCGTCCCTCTCCTAAGTGCACCTTTACCGGCCAGTTCTTGGCCTTGAAGTAAAGGCCCCAGTCTGTCTGAATCTCCGGTAGACTCTACAAACTGTAGAATGAACCAAATTCAGCTCTTCAGCTACTAAACGTTGACTGCGGCCCTCTCGCAGTAGGCGAATGATGACGGCGACTTGAACAGCAGTAGTCTCCGTTTTTCCAGGTCTTCTCGATGGGATAATATGCGGAGATGTGTACCGGTTGACTTCTGATAAGTGACTGATAATCCCTCCCCCCTCTAACCCTGTTTTATAGACGTCTAAGGGAGCACGACTTGTGCATTCGGTAAGGAGTAATCTGTCACGAACCAGAAAAATTACCGTTATTTGTAAAATACTACATCGATTTCCAAGTGTCTTAACTTTTTAGAAAGCTTAAATTTCAAGAGACTTTATTACATTTCAATATTTCAGAAAGATAATACCGTTTACACAGATATTGAGTGTAGATGGAAAAATGCAAAGTGATGCAATTATTTTGCTCGCGAGTGTAGTGTAGAGTCGGGCTCCAAGTTTCATCGATAAAATCGAATTGATCATCGAAGACTTCACTACGTCGATAGCGACAAATAAACAATCGATAAAAATGTATTTGAAATAAAATAGAATCTTCTTGAATAAAAAAAAATGGTTGGAAAGACTACTAGGTAATCAGCGATTACAACTTAAGGTATTGCGTTACCATACCTTTTTGATACGTCATTCGCTATGCGAACGGTAACGGCCAGAAAAGCCCTTTTAAATATTTCTTTTAACGTTTGATTACGTTCAAAATACTCTTCGGCCAAAATGTCCGCCATAAAGTAGGTCATAATTAGGTTAATACTTTAATCGATAGTAATACCTACGAGTATAATAGATAAGTACCTACTCGTAAAGGAATCAATCATACGAATGATTTCATCACATTACTAGCGTCTTATAAATCAGACATTGGCTGACTGCTTCTTATGAAGTGTTGTAGAAAATTAATGGAATTTGGAAATACATATTTCGTTTACACCTTAAAATTAAAAGAAAGAACCAGTTTTATTATTATTTATTTAATAGCCTAATCTTTTATGCATAAAATAATCTAAATACATTTTCCGAGACTGGTATATAACATGTAAAAACCAAACCTTCGAACTTAGTCTTATTTATCAGACTGCGGCGAAATGAGCCGGGTGTGTTGTGTCTTATATATCAGACTACGGCGGTTAAAAGGTTAAAACGTATTCCACGTGGTGCCCGCCTCTCTGTTGCCACTACCCTATCTCAGGCTGTAAGGACAGTTGTCTTAAATAACACTAAACGTGCCTGGGAACATTTACTGATTTTTCCATATGCTGTGCTTCATGTGGTACCCGAAAAAGGTAATAATAAATCTTTAACTTCCAGAGTAAAGGAGAACTGCGTGAAGTATATGTATATACTAATTTGTTAACATGGGCAGGGTATAGGTCCAAAGTCAATCTGACACTCTACAGCAATAAGGTTGAGTTTCCTATAAGTTACAAATGACTTGGCATCTCTAATAATGACATTGACAACTTCAAGAATTTTTAGGGTTCCGTAGTTACTCGTAAACTACGAGGGGCAGACTCGTGGTCACACCAGATTGTCACACCACTGCTATTCGCTTTGGTCGGAAATTCGACAGAAATCATTCTTATTCCGCAAACGTAGGTAGGTTAGGTTCGTTAGGTATCTTTAGATGCCCGAAGGGCAAATCGCTCAGAAATAGGAGCCCTGCCTCAGGCAGGGCTCCGTCGAATAGTAGTGGTGTGACAACCTGGTGTGACCACGAGTCTGCACCCAAACTACGAACCCTTATAGTTTCGCCATGTCCGTCCGTCCGTCCGCAGTCTAGCTTAGAGACTCTTAGTCCTAGAAAGCTGTAATTTGGCATAAATATACATATTAGTCAGGTCAACAGTGGTAAAACAAAATCATGAAAAAAAGTGTTTAGTGTACTTCCACGACACGTACCTAACGTGGGGATGTATTTCTTTTTCTCGTCTACCCCATAGTTTGGGGTGTCGTTGGATAGTCTTTTAAAAATATTGCGGGTTTGTAGAAACAATTTCTCGATTAAGGGATCCGTTAAGCTTTAAACCGCATATAACGAATTTAGAAAACTATCACGACTAAGGAGACAATTAGTTCCAGAGATGCAGGCGACTAAAATGTTTATACCTACTAAAAATCATCTAAAACAGCACCAAATAACTTTAAATGGAATTAGTTCATAAGTACATGACATGTGGTTTTTTGTGTTTCGTAACGGCTTCGGAACCCTACACTGAGCATGGTCCGACATGCTCTTGCCTGGTTTATTTTATAAATGGGTCGCATCCGTTCGTGGCCGTACAATAGACTTCGAGAAGACATGTAGAAAGCGCTCTAGTAGGTACGTATTTAGTCAATTAATCATCGTCATTGAGTAAAGGTGAAACAAAACATGTTTCCATCAAACCAATATCTATACTGATCGTGAAAGTATAAAGGGTATTGAATTTATATTTTCTTCGCATTAGAAATTGCCAGAGACTTACATACATACATAAACTCACGCCTTTGTTCCCACAGTGGGGTAGGCAAAGCTACAGAATTACCATCAACTCCAAAAACCTGTTGATAATTATTGTTGATAGTTACCACCAATTCTGCTAGAGACTTAGTATCGTGAAAATCCCTTACGACACAACCTTCACCTTAAAAAAAAATATTGTTATACTTTCGATAGGGTCAAGGCGACTTTGTCGGCGCCGTCCTATTTCGTCATCTTCTTAACTCGTCCACAATACCATATGGTCCACTATTCCAATTTGTTGGCATTCCTATAGTGTCACCTTCCTAACTCGTCCACTTTCATATATTGTCACCGCTCTAACTCGTCCACATTCAAATATGGTCCATAGAGCTAACTGGTCCACATTTTATATTTCGTCGACAGTGCTAACTATACAGTCTAAGCCTAAGCCTTGACAATTAATCACTTTAAAATTCAACATCACATTAAGCCACGTTTGAGTCATGTGAATGAGTTAATATTTTTGACTAGACCTATATAGGAATGTGGACCGCACTGTGGACGATATAGGAATATGGACATTAACGAGTGAAGAAGGTAACAATTTAGGAATTACATGCTGACGACATGGCATTGTGGACGAGTTTAAGGTGACGAAATAGCACTGTGGACAAAGTCGCCCTGAGCTTTCGTTATTTTACAGAAACTGAACTTTATATATTTTACTCGTGGAACTATCAAATGATGTTTCCTTACTTGCCAGACAGTTTCGATAGTTCTTACACCTAGCCAGACAAGTTAAATGTCTGCTGCCGTAAGTGCGAGTGTGAGGCAAGCGGATGCGATTGACATAGTGAGTTAGGTCTATTGCTATCTTCTGGTGCGAATTGTTCGTTGCACTTGGCTAGGTATTTTGTTTACAGGAACTGACAGAGAAGGCGATAATGAAGACCATCAAGCCATGGAATGGAGAAGTTGTGACGAAGATAAATAAATAAATAAATATAAGGGGGTCAATGTCACACCAATTGACCTAGTCGCAAACTAAGCGCTAGGCCTGTAGGTACTATGGGCACTAGGCAACGACATAAATACTTATGTAGAGAAATATGTCCTTAAATAGATAGAAAAAATCAACGACTCAGGAACAAATATTCGCGCTCATCACACAAATATCTGCCCTTACCGGGATTCGAACACAGTGTCACTAGCTTCATAAACAGGAACATTACCATCGCATCGTCATAATGAAGATATCGACGCTACGATGAAAATGATTCAATATTTATTTATATTTAAATAGTTTTTGCGACTCTGTCCGCGTAGAAGTCGTTTATCGCTTCTTCTTCATAACTTAAGAGCTATGCTCTTGTCGGTGGAGTGTCCGCCATTCCTCTCTATTGGTTGCTAGGTTCTTGACATCTTGATACGACCCGACCTTAACTTTCTCTTTGACTTGCTCAAAGTAACTTCGTCTGGGTCGTCCTCTGCCTCTTTTGCCTTCTATTTTACCTTCTATGATACTATTCATGAAATTATCGTGTCGTATCAAGTGCCCTATCATCTTCCCTCTTCTGTTTTCTATCGTCTTTAACAGACTTCTCTTCTCTTTTACAATATTAAGTACTTCTTCATTTGTTTTCTTTTCCTTCCAACTTATTCCTTCCATCCGTCTCCAACACCACATTTCAAATGCTTCCAGCTTCTCTCGTTCTTTTTCGTTTATCGCTATACCCTAAAATTTTCCCGAGGAAAAGTAGACTAAGAATGACTATAATCTATCTCTGTGCCAAATTTCAACCAAATCCGTTCAGCCGTTCTGGAGTGACTGATTGACAAACATCCAAACTTTCACATATTTTCAACTTAAATTGCTTTATACTTAGTTGGTAAGTGTATGAATAAAGGGGTAGGTAAGAGTCTGGCATTGGATGACGTGATTCAAAAAATATCCACAAGATAATATAACAAATATTAATATTACCCTTTATAGTTTCATAACTTTTGTGATCCATATTATATAAAGCTTGAACACGCCAAAACGTGGGCATGTATAAGTATTTATATATTTTTATTTACATAGTATAGAAACTATTTAGTACTATAACTATAAACTCCATGGTATGATAAACAAAAAATATTATGACAGTGTACCAGTCCATTCATTTGTTTTCACGATGGCGAGCTCCGAACAGCAGCAACGTGAATTGATTTTGCTCAAACATTCAGAAAAACCCCATTTAAGCTATAGAGCACTATCAAAACTATTAAAATATCCACAATCCACCGTATGTTCGGTTTTAAAAAAGTTCCGGGAACGTTTGACAGTAGAACGGAAGTCGGGTAGTGGTGGAAAACAAGGAATAAAGGACAAAAAAAAGAAGCCCGTATCTTGCAGCTTTTTACAGCGAATCCGAAGTTATCATCACGTGATGTCGCAAAAAAGGTACAAATGTCGCAGTCTTATGTACAGAAAGTCAAGTCAAGAGCCGGATTAAAATCGTTCAAGGCTCAAGCTGCACCCAATCGCAATGCTAAGCAGAACTTATCTGCAAAACGAAGGGCACGAAAATTGTACAATGATTTTTTAACAAAATTTAAATGCGGGTTAATGGATGATGAAACGTACATAAAAGCAGACTTCCAACAGATACCGAGGCAAGAATTTTACACTTCTAAGAATCGTAAAGATGCCCCTGAAAATTGCAAGATTAAAAAAAGATCGAAGTTTCCAAAAAAAAGTTCCTGTTATGGCAAGCTATTTGTAGTTGTGGTAAACGAAGTCGGTCATTCATCACAACAGGCACTGTAAACGGTGATATCTACAAAAAAGAATGCTTGCAAAAGCGTCTATTACCCTTTTTACGCAGTCACGGTTCACAACCATTGTTTTGGCCTGATCTTGCGAGCTGCCACTATTCTAAAGCAGTGACTGAATGGTATGAGCAGAATGCTGTTGCTGTGGTACCTACACAGTGCAACCCTCCGAATTGTCCTGAACTAAGGCCGGTAGAAGAATACTGGTCCATCGTGAAAGGCATCTTAAAAAAGAAAGGCGGACAAGTTAAGTCAGTAGCTGAATTGCAAAAAATATGGACTTAAAAATACCCTGATAGTGCTGTGCAAACCTTGATGAGCCGGATCCGACGTAAAGTACGCAACATGGCATATTCGAAGCACAATTAAAAAAGTATATATTGTTAAAAACGTTCAATATTATTATAGGCAAATGCAATAAAAAAAACTTTAAATTATTGTTCACGTTGTTTTTAATTTGTAATTTTGTGTGCCCACGTTTTGGCGTGTTCAAGCTTTACTTTTGCTACCCGTTTTCTGCAAAAGTCAAAATGATCCAAACTTCATACTCGCTAATCGTTCCTGCCTGTGTTGGGGACAGGCGCTGAGAAACAATCATTTTTATGAAATAACTAAGGGCTGGCCATCGCTGGCTCTTGGGCTTAAAGGAATTTTACGCCAAATGTTCGAGGCACCAAGCTACAGTGTTAGAAATTATAACTATTAACGCAGCTGAGCTGCGGTCAAAGCCGTTTTATGTACGATTCCTGCAACCGCCCTTCCCGGTCAAGGTTTGCATAGTGGTGTTCTCCAACAATACGAGAAAATGTAACACAATTGTTAATAAGCAGTCCCAAAACTGCCCTTAGAAAAAAACATTGCCTCCCCTACCCTTATGTCTTTATAGTATCTACACAACATCACTCAACGTTATTTACTTACATTCGAAACAGATTCGAGATACCTAAGTAGTATAAAACTGAAATATAACATTAAATGAAATCACAGGGTTAAATGTAAAAATAAAATATGAAACAATTGAGATTTCAATTATAACATGTATTTAAAACATTTAAGTTAATTCGGTATTTTATTTTGAACATAGGTAAGTATATAGCGTTTTTAAAAAGAAATTCTTTGAGCCACTAATAAATACGCCGTATCTGTCTATTACGTTTTACAAAGTCAAATATCGTGAATACCTACACATAAACAAATCCTTTTTTGCATTGGCCTGGAACGAAGAACGTCCCATGCTGTTTATGCAATAGTAAGATTAACATTTCCGTGTACATACGCAATATTTATATTAATTACTACTGAGGAAGAACCCCCATTACTTGACGGAACTACTGGGAAAAAAGGCCACTAGTTCCATCTGTTGAACTACTATGATATTAACTAGTGAATTAGTGGGGATAGACCGAACATTATCCTTACCGTGACCCCCCCCCCCCACCGCCTCCCCAAGATACCCTATTTTGAATGAAGGCTAATGGAGTATTCTTGGCGTAAGGAACTTTCTGATTTAAGAATATATAATGTGCAGCTCGGGCGGCGCGTGCCCGTCGCCCGCCGCCGCCGTCGCCGCCGCCGCACATTAGTGACCCATGCTGCTGATGCATCACAGTGCTGGGAATTTACAAGTGCCCGTAATAGAGCTAACCTCGGCACTCGTACCTTAACAAGCTTGTAAAAACAATGTATAGGATATATATATATATATATATATATATATATAAGGCGTCGGGTCACTAGTGGCCAAAATGAAAAAAATAAATTGGTCACACCCAGGGCTACCAAAACCACCCCCAAGTATGTTCAGCGATTTTTAGTACTTTCGGAGATCACACAAAGTTTGTTTTTTCGTACTAGATGAAAAACAAACATGGGGTTCACTTAGTACGGAGAAAGTACCTATGTGTGGTTACCTACACAAAAAGATGACATGACAAAAAAAAAGGCAAGTAGCTTTAAAAACATTCTAAGTTAATAATGATTCTATCCATGTAAGAAACCACTGAAAAAATGTTGAAATAATACATCAAGATGATGAGTTTTTGTAACATGCACACAAGGAAAAAAAACAAAAATTCCAACTAAAATGATCAATATGTGTGTGTTGTGGGTGTTTTTGGTAGCCCTGGGTGTGGCTATTTATTTTTTTCATTTGGACCACTAATGATCGGACACCCTGTATATACAGGTTGTTAGGTAATTAGTGGATAATCCTTGATGTACGGATAGACGGCACTTAGGATGTTACGAAAAATCTAAAATAGGTTTAGTAAAAGTCGTACGGTTTTCGAGATATTTGGACTTTTAGTTTTTTTGAAAATTGACACCCTTACTCGAGTTTTTGGTCATAGTTAGTGTATGAAGACGCTTTCTTATTATTATTTTTTATTTTAATATTGTTTAATAGGTAGTGTTGCTATCAGATAAACATTACCAATATCGCGTAACTTGAATTTTGCATCTTCGATCGAACATTTACCAAACTTTGTGCTCTTGCAGTGAAAAAAAAATAGACTGTCACAAGGCACATTTGAACATTATAAAACTGAACTACGCTGCCCCTATAATTGATGCCATCAGTTATATTATATCACCATCTCCCACGATGGATTGCGCACCTCAGTGTAATGTAGTGGAACTGCCGTAGTATTAGAAGTAAAAAATCTGACATCTCATCTCAATCTGATTTATATTTTAAATAACTTAACTTTGAACCTCTAATCTTTGCATTAGCAGAGACCTGGCTTAAGACAGGGCTGATGGGTATGGTGGGGCTGCCATACTCAAAAGTAATTCGCTTTGTTTCACCCCTGGGGGTTATTATGACATTGCTATGCAGTTCATTTTACACATTTCAGTTCATGGTGAGCGTAAAGGACGCAGCTATAGCAGTTACATAACTTTGTCCTTTTATCTCAGTGTAAAATGAATTGCATTGTGTAAAATGAATTGTCATAATAACCCCACTGTTCCTATTTCATCACATAATGATGATTTTAATATAGTAGCAGCCTTAGAAAACCATATATGTATTGTATCTATGTATATAGTCCATCCATCTATTAGGATATTTAATTAACTTAATTTTCTTTTATTCACTCTACCCAACTCTACCTAAACCACTTCTTATACTAAGTGATTTGAATGCACAACATACTTCATGGGGAAGTTCCATCTCAAACTCTTATGGGGAAGAACTTTTGATATTGTAGATCAACATAATTAATGTGTATTAAACTCAGGCTCACCTACACGCAGAACTAACCCCCAATGAAACCTACAGTGCAATTGCCATATCAATAGCATCCCCAAGTTTATCTACAATCTTTACATGGTCTACACTCACATCCACCTTTGGTAGTGATCATTTCTATATTAATAACTTGTCCTATTAAGAGCCCATGAGCTTAATACATGCTCATTTAATAGAGTTTTTAAAATCGTAAATATTGTTTTATTTAAATTACAGAATAAAAAAATAACTTCAGTTTTCCGCAATTGAGTCGATTATTTTATATTAAATTTGTGCACTAGAATTCCTGATAGAGTACCTAATTATGACAACATTTTCTTTGCGAAAATAAGAATACTGGCCACTTATTTTGTGAAGCATTTTATTTAAAACGATTTGTGTGCCTACTTACAAAGTTATTGCTGTCGGAATAACTTACCCCGGGAACTACCAGCCCCGGTCTCCCCTGGGAGACCCAGCGACGCTCGGACAAAATAAATTTTCCCGAAGATGACCACTTGACAGATCGATTTCTTAATCAGAGGGCTCAGACAAGATGCACTACGTAGCTAGCGTTTCTCTTCGTTTAGTTTTTAAGACTGCACTGAGCAAACGTCGAGCGTCCAGTGGCGCCTTCATTACTATTATTGTGTTTTCTAATTAACTAAAGAAAATCCTTGCAATCAGATGATACATTTTTGTAGTGCAAGTAGAAACACAATTTATGGGATACGTAAAAAACTTTAATAACAATTACCTTTTGAGTAGTCAGCTTAACGGGAAAAGGTGGCCACTTTTTCCGTTAAGTTGATAACTCGAAGGTGAATTGTTATTAAACTATGTAATATACCCTATAAGTTGTGTTTTCAGCGCAGTCGGCTCGGCGCAGTCTTAAACCAATCACGTCAATGGTACGAGGGGCGTTCAATGTGTTCTTGATACCGATATGTTACAACCTCTTTTAGTAGACATTTTATTACTGGCCATAGATATGGAGGCAAAACTTTCATTTGTTTTTCTGCCGAAGAAACGTCATCACTATGAACGATTTTACGATGTTAGAAAAATTAGAGCACCGAGCCGTAATAAAGTTCTTAACAAAACAAGGAAAAAGTCAAAAACTATGAAAGAAGAAATAGATACAGTTTTCTGCGAGTCTGCTCCTTCGTTATCGATTATTAAAAAGTGGTCTAGTGAGTTTAAACGAGGAAGGACAAGCATTGAAGATGACCCTCCACCGGGCCGGCCTGTTTATGCCACTTCTCAAGAAAATGACGAAAAAGTCGAAAACCTTATATTAGAGGATGGTCGGGTCAAAGTAAAATGGATTGCTGAGATAACCAACCTTTCTGGGCGAAGTATTACAACCTTTTTGTTTTAATAATAACAATACTGGGAACCACATTTTGAAATGCGAGTCATTGGAAATTTAAAAGATATCTCGATCGCTTTTTGTTTTCTCAGCATTTTATGTCAAACTGCTGCGACTGCGTAATATGTGAATTTAATCGTTGACGTTTTTTTTGATCCAATATCTCGATAACTGTGCGACTTTTACTAAACCTATTTTAGCTTTTTCATAACGTCCTATGTGCCCTCTATCCGTAGTTCAAGGATTATCCACTCATTACCTAACACCCTGTATATATATATATATATATATATATATATATATATATATTTATTTATTTATACAAAGCTTATCAGATTAAACATTACATAATGCAAAGTAAAATGGAAGCATCGTAATTCATAATTAAGCTAGTCATATTAATAAAAAATTATATACATATTTACATTTTAGAATTTAATCATGCAGCTATTACTCAAATCATTTGGGCGAGCTGTCCCAATTCACAACATTTCACATTTTTCTCATGGCCCTAATCAATAATCACTACTAAAAAACGTCACAACGCAAAAATGATTTTTTGTCCATAGTTCAAATCTCGAGTAAAAAGTAACTAATAAATATATAAATATCGGGGGACGACCTTGTACAAATTGACCTTGTCCCAACCTAAGCTTTACGCTTGTACAGTCGAACACTTAAACTTGTGACCCACTTTAGCCAAAGTCAATCTGACATTCTACACTAATAAGGTTGAGTTTTGTATACGTTACAAATGACTTGGCATCTCTAATAATATTTACAACTTCAAGTTTGTTTTAAAATGTGTTCCAAATTTACTTTCGTTACTGTACTTACTATGGCTACAAGACAATGAGAAACATACGTTTAAAGAGTACATTACGAGTATAAAACATAACCACACGATGCAGGAACAAATACTCGAGCTCTCCACAAAAACAACCCTCACCGGGAATCAAAACCGGGACCGCTAGTTTCGTACGCAGATTCAATTAAGCGTAATACACAGCGGGCGCGAGCAGGTCGGGCGCCGAGCATGTCGTTTTCATTGCGGGACCCGCGCGGGTCGTCGTATTCCCACATAGCGCCCATCCGCGGCGGGCCACGCGGCGCGTGACCGCAGGCGAGCGCGCCTGCGGCAGTGTGTCCATTGCTACGGCAATTACCGTGATTTACGGAAATTGGGCACAATTTAAGCGAAATCTACGGCCTACGGAAGCAAATATATTGCCGTAGGGCAATTTAGAAAGGGCCGATTTTAGATAAGTGCCAAGCCAGAAAACAAAATACGATCCCGGTTTGTTGTTTCGTGTATAAGTACGAAATGTTCAATCGTAGAAAGGACAGTAAGAAATATGAATTAAAAAATAGCGAAAATGATTGCGTGGGAAGTATCCAAAACTGATATGGTTACTTAAATTAAGATTGATAATTATGTTTTGTTGTTTTTTTTAATATTTAAATCTATTAAATAAAAATAAAAATAAAACATGGCAGCCAAACAGCTTTTCTTTAAAAACACGCCAATTTTCCCCACCGAACACGGCAGTAAAAAATATGTCTCTGGCAACACTGGCCTGCAGCCCGGTGTAGTCGATTCCAGATGTCGGGGGATTCGGACACGGACGAAGAAATTCATGCCTACTTATATTACGATGTTACATGAGTGTGAATGCTTCCATATAATATAACTCCATCTTAAAACACCCGTCGAACTCCCGACCCGCTCGGCGCACGACCCGCTCCCGCCCGCTATGTGAATTGCGCTTTAGGTTAACCACGTCGTCATTGTTGACGTGATTTGATTGATAGTAGGTACCTAGTGATAATAGATCAGTGCAAAGCAGACGTCAAGTAAAAGCTGTCCAAATAAACCAAATGTTCTTCCTTTTAGAGTAACTCCTAAAATGGGAAAGGCTTTTGTAAAAATAAAAAGGATGTATAATTTAAGTTTATGTCTTTTTTCTAAGTGAATAATAAAACTCATTAGTAAAAAAAACAATCGACAACGATTGGTCATATGGGGGTATTCTATGTTCCTACAGTCGGAACACTTACAACAAGGGTTGAATACTACTAAATTTTATACGGAAGCATAAAACTCTGCACTCGACTCTATTGTCAAGAGAATACGTCATGTCTCGATTATTTTGAGCATTTATTTTGCTTAGCTGATTTTGATGTTGAATGCACCAGGAATCGCATGCACAATGAAAAAAAGACTATCAAAAAGATGCCAAAATCGTATGAAAAGGACAAAACAGTAAGCTTCGGATATTCAACTACGAAGTAGTTCACGTCAGTTATCTAGTTATTCATCAAGACAAACGGAACTGATGTTTAAAATAGCATTACATTAATTTACAGCCTTAATTTATAGAACAAATATAAACAAGTATAATTTAAATAACCACATAAAAGTTACATGTTAATATTATTTTATTACTCATATACAAGCCTCGTAACAATTACGCTATTTTATATCCAACCTAAGTTTCACGGTTTCTTAAGAACATAACGGCCGTAGCAATAAACTTTTTTATGGCCGCACTCGTTGTACCTAATAGAGATTATATTTGAAATGTTATGTCGCAAAAGTGATCTTAACCCAATGACAGACCTAATTAGAAGCTTGCAATCCTTTTAACGACAGTAAGAATCTTTAGGAATAATCGGGAGAAGAATGGTACTTCCAATGAGCTGTATACGGAAGAGTGACAACTAATCTTACAACAGAGTCATAAACTGTTTCATTAACTATATCTCTAGATAAGTAGTTATTACCTTAAATACGGGACAACCATCTATAAATGTAATATAAAATATGTTTTGGATTAGCTTACAATTCAATTGTATCAGCCACATACATCTAATACGATAATTACCGCGATCCACTCGTCGGTACACAGCTCCAAACT
>OZ014438.1:45743141-46062478 GCA_963966035.1 Acleris laterana
CTTTTATGATGCTCCTGAAACAGGGCATTTTATTAAAGTAAGTTGGTAGTTTCAGTACTTAGTAAAAATATACAATTGTTTAACAAAATATAAAAAATTTAGAAAATTCCTAAAAGATTGATTTTTGAATCACACTGGGTAGTCCTGGACCAGGCTACAGTTCCGTAAGGACGTTTACGACAGTAAGTTTTTTAGACTTGGGTGGACATGCGCCACCCGTAAAGTACATTTTCTGGTATGATGGTATCAATTTCATGTATGAAAGAAAAAACTAAATATCTACTACAAAATGTTATGAAACAAGTAGGTATCCTATAATGTATAGGTACCTTTGTAATGTTTTATACTATTTACTGACATATCCGGCAGCAGGAGTCTGTGAATAGAACTCGATATATTGCGTTTGCCGTCCCACCCACAACCTAGTAGGCTATTCGAAATATTGTTGCTAGTCGAAGGCCAGGAATTATTACAGCAACGTGCATGGTGCAGTTTGACGATGTCAATATCCCTGCTGCTGTCTTGGATTCAACTAAATCTATACTGTTTCATCAAATGAGAAGTAGTAGTGGTTTTATTCTTATTCCGAGAATAGGACACGGCAGTAAATAGTATAAAACACAAAAAAAGCACGGACCTAAAAAAATACGGACGTAACCTCGTCTAATCATGAGTGAACCATGCAATATGGCCGTCCGTTTACGTGTGTGCGTGCTTTGAGGGTTGCCATAAAATCGTCAATTTACCCATTTTAAGGCAAGAGGCCATCGAGGAGTTTCTAATACCACCTATCTCCATCATCATAACAGCTCGATAATACCATATCAATTATTGAATTGTAGTCGCAATTACATAAGTAAGTAAACAAAATCTCAAGACAATCTGTCATATTAGAAGTAGATATTTAAGTTAAAACAGATTTCCAAACAATGTTATTTTTTTAGATTATTTGTGACTAAGTACGTGATAAATCAAGTTAGACTCGCATAAGCAGGGTTTCGTACCATGACAAGCGGCGTTATTTTTTACTGTATATTTATCCACTTTCAGGAAAAAAAATCGCACGTGCGACTGTTTAAATTTACTAATGTAGTTTTTGCATGCTTTAACTACTCAGACGGCATTTACTTCGGCGTATAATTTAATATGGTGGCATTTAGTAAGGCGTAATGGCGGCGGGTTGTCTGACCTAATGTATTGTTACAGCATCCGGCGCCTCGCCCTTAAGCATCACTACCTACTTCCGTCATTTTACTTCACCTTTTAAAATATTATAATTGTGTCTTGCCGCTTAGAATTCTTAATCACTGAAGTCTTAAATATTACAATTAGAATTATTAATTTGTCAATCTGTTTTAAAACTACTAAAGTAATTGTTAATTAATGTAAGTATTTAAATGTATAAATTATTTGAACAAGTGGCGCCACTGCGCCACTTTTTGGAACTAATATAAAAAGGGGTAGGCGGGAAAACTTCTGGCGGCAGCAAGGCGAGACGCGTTTGTTTTGTTACGGATTACAGAAAGTCATAGCTGAAGACAAGTGTTTCATTTTCAATATAAAACTAACGACTACAAATTCAGAAGTGGTAGTTACCCTGTAGAAATGCTCGGACCATACTTTAGAGGATTGGGAAAAAGAAAACCTAAAGATGATACCAAAAGTGATAGTGACTCAGATGTTGAAAAATCGAGCTTTTTCACACAACCTGAAAGAGAGTGTTTGAAGAGACGCCGAATCACGAATTTAGATGCAGAGATTATTCCCAAATTTGACCCTGAAAAATGCACCAGCGTCAAAAGCTGGCTGCATAAAATAGACCAACTCGGAGACTTGAACGATTGGGACGAACGCGATCGGATTTTCGTGATGCAACTTCGTTTGCGGGGTGCAGCACGAGAATGGTATGACGACCTTGAGGATTACGCCGCATCCTGGATTATATGGAAAGACAAGTTATTGAAGGCATTCCCGCGATTCACAGACTTCGTTGACCGTTTAGAGGAAATGCTAGCCCGGAAGAAGAAAGAAACCGAAACAATGACGAAATATTACCACGAAAAGATGTCGTTAATAAAAAAGTGTGATATACGGGAAAATGAGAACATTTCTTCATGTTTAATACGTGGATTACCGATGGAACTACAAGCAAACGCAACTGCATTTAGTTGTGAATCACCGGAAGATTTATACTACGGATTTCTGTCGTCATTAGAAAATTTTAAGAAAATCGAAGCGAAGATTGTTGAAAACAAGTCAGGTTGGCGTCGTGGGACCGCTGCGGCGAGTCTACCGAAGATCTGCTACAACTGCCGCAAGACCGGCCATGAAGCCCGGGATTGTCGCGCCGTCCAGTGCCAAATTTGTCAACGCCAAGGTCACGCCGCCACCGCCTGCTGGTACGCCGCGGGGCCGTCGACGCGGCCGCCGCCGCCGCCACAGCACTCAGCGCAGGTACAGTCAACGTCAAAAGTAAGTGATCAAAATCAACATTTCAAAATATCTATTGTCATGGCATCCCAAATATAACATGTTATATTAAAGTGCTAAATTAATTGATGTTTTAATTAGTCAAAAGAAAGTGATCATAACAGCTGTGCAAAACAGAAGCCTGACATGACATTTCTATCAAAAGCGTCAAACGTGAATTGAATACCAAAATAACGACATTCCAACAATATCGGCAAAAGAAGGATTTATGGCAAATAATTCCAAGATGTAATAAAAACTTATTTTAAATCTTGGCGTAAGGGAGATTGCTATTTTGTCACTTCGCATGTTTTTCGACGAACATAACCGATATTAACCGAAGTACTCCGAGGTTGTCCCAAAACCAAGATTTTATAGTTAAAACTTTAATTCGAAATGTTCAACGATGACTTAAACTGTCATTGAGTTTTCAAAAATCGAAATAATGGTGATCACTTATTATGACACGTTATTGAGCTCATTTACTTTTGATCAACTACAATAGTCCGTAGCATTTGACTAAATGTATTGTATAGATAATTTTGGGACCCTATTTCATCAGTTTCTTTTGCTGTTGACTGTACAACCAGTATTCTTTACTACAATTGAAATTATTGCAGATTTATATAAGAAACGAGTGATGATAGATGATTTTTCAGCAAATGCCTATATTGATACTGGCAGTAAAGTAAATGTCATAACCTCAAAAATGGTTCAAAATTTGCAATCGAATGTTACGCCGTCTAATGTTATTATGAAAGGATTTGGCGGGATTCATTCACCATCACTAGGTAGGGTGCAATTTAAACTTATAATCGATGATTTGCATGTCGACAGTTGCGCTGAAATCACACATTATAACCTTAACGAAATAGACTTAATAGTTGGGCAACCGGTTATAAATCATCCAAAAGTCAGCCTTATTACGACGTCAAACAGTGTTACTTTGTACAATGTAAATCAAAATGATAATTTTCTTTCTGATATACAATTAAGTGTCGATGATATTGTATCAAAATTGCCGCTATACTTGAAAGAAGACCTTACGCTTCAACCCGGTGCAACCCGTGACGTACCTATTTACATACGACAAGCTTTACATCCGCAAAGTATTATAATAACACACCCGGTAATGTTTTGTTTAGGAACAACGGCTTACTTTATACCTCAAGCTCTTTTAGAAAATCATAAGTGTCATAACTTTCAACTACGCATTTCTAACCTCGGTGAATCGTACCTACAGTGGTCAGCTGATCGGCTTATCACTCGCGGCGAAGTTTATGTACAAAGTGATGTAATGACCATTTCGGATACAGCTGACCCTTCAACACAAACCCGTAGATAAATAGATAGTTCCTTAGTTGACTCAGGTGAGATTGGCGAATTTTATAGCACTCAGTTATTAGGTATTTTAAACAAATATGTACACTGTTTTGCCAAAGGCACAAATGACCTCGGTTGCAGTGATTTAATCGAAATGCATATCGAAACTACAAGTGAAATACCCGTTTATCGCAAGCCGTACAGATTATCCTATAAAGAAAATGAAATATAGTTCAGGAAAAGGTCGATGAACTCGTTTCGGCTGGCATAGTCAGAGAGTCGACGTCCGATTTTGCGAGTCCCGTGATTTTAGTAAAAAAAAAGGGTGGGGATTATCGATTATGTATAGATTATCGGGCATTAAATGCACGTACAGTAAAAGATCGATACCCTTTACCGCATATAGACGATCAAATTAATAGATTGGCAGGGAAAGTTTACTTTACAACCTTAGACATGGCACAAGGTTATTATCAGGTAAAGATGGCTGAAGGGTCAATTAATAAAACTGCTTTTGTAATTCCGACTGGCCAATACGAATTTTTGAAAATGCCGTTTGGTTTAGCCAACGGGCCAGCGGTATTTCCGCGTTTAATCCGCCGTGCCCTAAAACCATTAAAGAATAGGCTTGCTGTTTATTTAGATGACGTCACCATACCATCCGTATCGATTCAAGAAGGAATAGATCTTTTGGAACAGGTTTTACAATTATTGACACGTGCTAATCTTAAACTTAATATTGGAAAATGCTCATTTTTAAAGACAAGTGTTAATTATTTAGGGCATGAGATAACGGAGGGGACAGTACGCCCTGGTATGGCGAAGATTGACAGTGTCATTCATTTTAAACGACCTACCTATGTCCACGAAATCCGTCAGTTTATAGGCCTAGCATCATATTTTCGAAGATATGTTAAAGGTTTTGCCGAAATTGCACGACCACTTACATACTTGACCAAACAGGACGTGGAATTTGTATGGGGCTACACACGGATGCCAGTAAGATGGGGTTAGGTGGAATATTGCTACAATACCAACGCGATGGACTTCTGAAACCCATAGCTTATTTCAGTCGCGTTACCAGTCGAGAGGAACAGTTTTATCATAGTTACGAACTGGAAACTTTAGCTGTTGTGGAGTCGTTAAAGCGATTTCGTATATATCTGACTGGAATTCCTGTTAAAGTAGTCACAGACTGCGCGGCGTTGAGGACTACTCTATGTAAGAAGGACCTGATTCCACGCATCGCTCGTTGGTGGCTTACGATACAGGACTTTGACCTTGAAATTGAATATCGGCCCGGCCAGCGCATGCAGCACGTCGATGCCCTCAGTAGAAATCCTGTTAATACGGCGACGGTGCTTCATATAGACGAGTCGGATTGGTGTATGACCTTGCAACTTCAAGACGAAAATGTTCAAAACATTATTAAGCAACTGAAAGAAGGTACTAAAAATCCTGACGTAGTAAATAATTATGAAATAAAACAAAACTGTCTGTACCGAAAAACTATCTATGGACATCGATTCGTGATACCTAAGCTTGCAAAATGGGGACTACTGCAGAAATATCATGATCAAATTGGGCATATTGGGTTTGATAAATGTGAGAAAACCATCAAATCTCAATTCTGGTTTGCAGGGATGACGAGATTCATACGCAAATACATAAATTCTTGTTTGACCTGCGCGTATGCAAAAGGGAACCACGGAAAGACTGAAGGTGAATTGCATCCGATTCAAAAGGTTGCTGTGCCTATGCACACGCTACATGCCGACCATTTGGGGCCATTTCTTAAAACACGAAATGGGAAATGTTATATTTTGGTTGTGATCGACTCTTTTACCAAGTTTGTGTTCGCCAGGGCAGTAAAAAGTACAAATTCCATCGAAACTATAAAAGAATTGAAGGACATAATTTCTGTATTCGGCAACCCGTTAAGAATAATCACTGACAGAGGAGTTGCGTTCACTAGCAGATATTTCAAATCTTTCGCTGCTGAAGCACAGTTTAAGCATATATTAAATGCCGTGGCTTGTCCTCGATCAAATGGACAAGTAGAAAGAGTGAACCGGACTATAATTAATGGGTTGAACACGACAGCTGAAAGTGAATGCACTTGGGATGAAAAACTTGGAGATGTTATTTGGGGTATTAATAATACTCCACATTCGATAACAGGTGTATCGCCGTTTAACTTAATGTTCACTCATAAAAACTCTCTTTTACCTGCCTATCCTACCATGCACAGTACTGATGGTGACCCTAGAGTTCAATTAGATGATCGAAGGAAAGCGGCTAAATTGAAAATAGACAAATACATGACCGTTATGAAAACACAATACGACAAAAAACACAAAAAATGTAGGAAATATGAAGTAGGTGAAATGGTTTTGTGGAAAGGAGGCATTTCTCGTGAACACGCAACAGGTGTTACCAAAAAGTTAGGTAGCCTATATACAGGGCCTTATAGGATTTCTAAAGCCGAACAATCCATAGATCGATATACCATTAGCAGCATACAAGGTGTTAAGGGATACAAAAAGTTTAGTACCGTAGTAGCCGGAGATTCGCTTCGCCCCTACAAACCAAGTACGTCTGACAGTTCTGATACAGATCATGAAGTTGACCGGGACGACCTTATTGATTTATTGGAGGGTTAACATATTAGAGGTCGCAAATCATAAATGTTACAATACTTACTTATTGCTCAGTAATTTTCGTAATTGTGCTGCTGTAACTTAATATTAAATGGTTTTCTCTTCCTTTGTACATACCTATTTGGTAATTTAGTGTTTAGATACCTAATTAAATAATTGTCAGTAACTAAAAGCATTTTACTAATATTTATTTATTTTCAATAAAAAAAAATTTTGTAATTTGTTAGCAATCAATATCTAGTTTGTTATGCTATGTGCCAACAACTAGATCTTAGTAGCAATACTACTATAACTAATACAAAAAGTAAATCAATAAATATCTAGTATGTTATGCTGTGTGCCAACAACTAGATCTTAGTGGCACAATACTAGTATAACTAATAAAAAGTAAATCAATAAATATCTAGTAGGTATGTCATGCTGTGTGCCATGCCAACTACTAGATCTTAGTGACGATACTTAAGTAAAATTCCATATGCAGCAACCATATAAACAATACAATATCTAGTATGATATACTGTGTGCGTACGTCTAGATCTGTGTGAAACAAAGAAACAATATTAACACTGCGTGAAAATATTTATAATAAACAGTAAAACCATCTCACTGACGCATGGATAATATACTATACTACTAAAGCAAAAATCTAAATGTAATTATGGCAATCATACCTGAAAAAGACCGTTTTAGGAGGTCGGCTCTTGGACTATAATATGAGATACGCCATATTTGTAATGTTACGTCGAGTGTATTTGCATGATTTGATTACAATACTATTTTAACAAATAAGTATGTCTACTGCGTAATTTTTTGTTGTTGTTTTGTTTTCAGAACTACGGCGAGAAGAATGTCAACCGCGGGAC
Source organism: Acleris laterana (assembly GCA_963966035.1). NCBI lineage: Eukaryota > Metazoa > Arthropoda > Insecta > Lepidoptera > Tortricidae > Acleris > Acleris laterana. Next base: position 45,750,457 of record OZ014438.1, read on the forward strand.
GCGGCAGCTCCAGGATGGCCGAGTGTTACAGCATCCGGCGCCTCGCCCTTAAGCATCACTACCTACTTCCGTCATTTTACTTCACCTTTTAAAATATTATAATTGTGTCTTGCCGCTTAGAATTCTTAATCACTTAACTCTTAAATATTACAATTAGAATTATTAATTTGTCAATCTGTTTTAAAACTACTAAAGTAATTGTTAATTAATGTAAGTATTTAAATGTATAAATTATTTGAACAAGTGGCGCCACTGCGCCACTTTTTGGAACTAATATAAAAAGGGGTAGGCGGGAAAACTTCTGGCGGCAGCAAGGCGAGACGCGTTTGTTTTGTTACGGATTACAGAAAGGCATAGCTGAAGACAAGTGTTTCATTTTCACTTTAAAACTAACGACTACAGTATCTGTTTGACGGGTCCATATTGACTCTCATAAATCTCATAATTATTTCTACTTATAAAGTGTTTTAAGTCATAATCATCGGAATTCATAACGTATTATTTCAGTAACTGTTAGTTTTTCAGGATTTTTATAAATCAAACCTAACATAACCTAGCCTACACCTTGAATATTTAAGAACTTTTGAAAAGTTTACGGTTCCAGCGATAAAAAATGTATGAATAACAATTTTATGAAAACAAAATGGTTATGGACAAAAAGGTACCTATTTGAAAAAATGCGCTCCCCTGTTTGACAGTAGCCGGGTGAATATTCGGGCGTTCCAACCGCCGTCATTATTCTCTTTAATACATTGACGAAAATAATGATAACTACCAGCAATTGTTGATGTCAAAATCAGCGGACCCGGGGGTAGTATCCATTCCATTTAAAAAAACAAGAAAGTTATTGAGTTTATATTGAATAATATGCGAAAACAATAATGACGGCGGTTGAAACGCCAAATATTCACCCAGCCTGTGTATAACGAACGAAACTGCCGACATGCAGCAACATGCTGCACACCTTAATACGAGGGCTGCCTTTTAAGTTGTGTCGTTTGGAAAAACTAAAGACAATTTAAGTGTTAAATGGTATTTATTGTTTTTCAAAGTAATCACCGTGACATGTAATACACTTTTTCATTCGATCGAACCAGTTTTCGAAACACTTATTCCAGTCCGAAGTCGGGGTCTCCAAAATGGCCGTTTCGTATGCCTCAACGGCTTCTTCAGGCGTCTGGTACCGTTGACCACGAAGTCGTTGCTTGATTTTTGGAAAAGTAAATAAATCGTTAGGGCTTAAGTCTGGACTGTACGGAGTGTGTTCCAGAATTTCGACGTTTTGCTCTTTTAAAAACGCAATTGTTTGCCGAGCGGTGTGCGAGCTCGCATTATCGTGGTGCAGTCTTATACGACGTCTTGGGTTATTTTTTCGAAACTCGCCGATGACTTCTGGTAAACAGACAGTGGTATACCAGTTAGCATTAACCGTTTTACGATCCTCGAGCACGATGGTGGCAACGTGGCCACTTTTCGCCACAAACGTGGCGACCATGTTTTTCGAAGTGCTCCGTGAGCGTATTACTTTGGTCGGTTTTGGCTCATCTTGGAACACCCAAACAGTCGACTGCTGTTTAGAATCGGGATCGTAGGCATATATCCAAGATCCGTCACCACTGATAATGTCGTAAACATGTTTCGAGTTTCCTCGGTTGAATTGCCGCAGAGTTTTGCGACACCATCGAACGCGAGCCATTTTTTGGTCTTCACTGAGTAAATGTGGTATCCAGCGTGAGATCAACTTTTTTACGCCTAAGTGATCGTGCAAAATACTGTGAACACTGGTCCCTGAAATACTTAAGGAAGCTTCTATCTCACGGTATGTCGCATGGCGATCTTCGACGATCAGTTGCCGTACAGCATCAATGTTCTCCTGGGTTACGGCTGTTTTTGGTCGACCTTCACGATGTCTATCACCAAGACTAGAGCAACCACGTTGAAATTCTAAATACCAGCGTTCCACAGTCCGGAGGCATGGTGCTTTATCATTGAAAACCGTAGTCAACTCTTCGAAGCACTGAAGTCGCGTTAAGCCCCTTTTGAAGTTTTAAAAAATTATCGCACGTAAATTTTCCTTCGAAATTTCCATTTTCACAACTGACTTGTCAACTTTGAACGAACGCTGTACTAAAACGGTTGGGCCGATTTCGAGTCATTCTTTTGTTTTCGAATTCTAAATTCAAATATTTTAAGATGACACTAGTTCTTTTTTATGCAATCACGGGAGGTTTGCAAACGACAGAACTTAAAAGGCAGCCCTCGTAAGGCAACACGTTACGTCAATATTTTTTTAGGTCCGTGTCGTAGGTCGATACTTGTTTCATAACGAATTTGTGGTCGGATTGTAGTTTTTAGGGTTCCGTAGTCAAACTAGGAACCCTTATAGTTTCGCCATGTCCGTCCGTCCGTCCGTCCGTCCGTCCCCAGTCTAGCTCAGAGACTCATAGTACGAGAAAGCTGTAATTTGGCATGAATATACATATTAGTCACGCCAACAAAGTGGTAAAATAAAATTTTGAAAAATATTTTTTTTTAATGCACCTCCCCTACACGTAACGTGGGATGCCTTTTTTTTTCTTGCCTACCCCATAGTGTGGGGTGTCGTTGGATAGGTCTTTCAAAAATATTGCGGGTTTATGAAAACAATTTTTCAATTAAGGGATCCGTTTATGAAATATTAAGCTTTAAAGCGCTATTTTTTGTTAGAGTCAAGTGTCGTCCCCCCCCCCCCCCTACAGCCAAAACTACAAATACTAAAAATCTGAAAAAAATCTTCAACGAAAGCGCATATAACGAATTTTAAAGGAAAACTATCACGGCTAAGTAGACAAGATTAGTTCCTGAGATACAGGCGACTAAAGTGTTTATACCTATCAAAATCGCCTATGATAACTTTGATAGAATAATTTGTTAACGGGGCGTGCAGGACGCGCGGGGGAAGTCTGTCCAAGTAACAAATCGAGCGACAGCCGCGCTCATAAGCGCGAGCGCCTAGATGCTGTTCGGACGTGCCCCGGAATGCTACCTACAAGTTTGCGATTTGCGATCTGAAAGTTTACAAATAATCGATTAGATTATTGATTTGAGTCGAGTATCGTTTGGAAAACTTAAAATTCTATTTATTGGCCCTTGTTTTTTTTTCAATTTCTATTAATTACTTTATAAAAGATTAAACTTTTATTGTAATTTAAAGTCGGTTTGAAGCAGTTTAGATACCTAACTACCTACATAGGTATACTGATCTCACACTTAAAAGCTTGGCTCTTGTTTGAGATATTATATACGAATTTATAAGAAAAAGAATCATTACTAACAATAAGTAGACAATTAGTTCCTGAGATACCTACAGGCGACTAACGGGTTTATACCTACCTACTAAAAATCATCTAAGACAGCGCCAAATAACTAAATAGAAAATTGGTTCATACATGTTGATTTTTGAGATAGTTTTTTGTGTTTGTCGTTACGGCTTCGGAACCCTACACTGAGCATGGTCCGACATGCTCTTGCCCGGTTTTTTAAATCATTTTTTTATCTACTTCTCTTTGCTAGTCTGGTTTCAATTTTTATAACTTAACTAGCTGACCCGGCAAACGTTGTTTTGCCATATAAATAATTTTTAAAGAAAAATGTTAAGGGTGGACAACCCTTATCACTAAGGGGTATGAAAAATAGATGTTAGCCGATTCTCAGACCTACTCAATATGCTCACAAAATTTCATGAGAATCGGTCAAGCCGTTTCGGAGGAGTACGGGAACGAACATTGTGACACGAGAATTTTATATATAAGATTATTTTTATTGACTTTTTTTGCAGTCGGTTTTTACTTTCATAACTTTATAATTTAACATAATTCGCACGGCTAGATCTAAACAGGATCAACTCAAAATACAACTGTATTTAAAAATAAACTTTAATACAATTTCTATGAACTTGAAACAAAACTAGCAAGGACTTTGAGTTGATCCTGTTTAGATCTAGCAGTGCGATTATATTTTATTTTTAATTCTGCCAGAGATTACAAAGATCATATCAACCACACAATCTCCTTTCGAAATCGCGTAAAACTAACGCCATCTATGGTCAAATAGCAACAACGTTACATTTACCTTATTGACGATGGATGGCACTAACTGTACTTATTTTCGACTTCATACATTTACTGAATTTGTATAGTTTGGTACATTATTAAGGTTAATAATAATATGTGAGATTCTAAATAAATGTCTATGTTCTCGTACAAAAAATAACACAAAACAAGTTGAGTAAAGATTTTAATTATGTTATTTTTAAAGCGATCGATATTCAGTACTGCCGATATATGGCGCTAGTAGTATTCATAACCATAAGCTCTTAAATATAGTACAATTGCTTTTCTGTCGCTATTATTTTAATAAAATGATATTTTTATATTGATGACCTCAGGATATTATCCCATTTCATTTGACACCCCACTAGATAGGATAGCAAAATCAAATACAAAGACCCCCACTTATTTTGATTTGGACAGATTTTGACGCTGTTTAAAAAATAAGTATCGCGAAACCAGAGTAGAATCAGTGATCGGATTTACGGTGTAAGTAGGTAACACGGCAGGATATTGGATATCTTTATGGATATTGTATTTGAGCAAAATCCTGGTTCGAGAATAAAATGCCATTGAGGGTTCTGATATTTATAAATGGGCATTAGGATAGGATTATGGACATAAAAAGTAATTGATTGAAAAAAGAAAATACTGAGAAAATAGTTGTATGCTATTTCAATTTCATAAGAACTAATCAAACATAATATTAATTGTGTGTAGATTCTACCTTTATGAAAAAAAACTTCAATTAAATCTTTTATTTATATTCATACCCAAAGGCTATTTGGTTGATCAGCTAATGGCATTGTAATTTATAAAGTTCATAACGTGCGCACTTGTACGGACATTGAAATAAATTAAAATCGAATATAATGGAATCACTACGGAATTTGATTTTGCTACAATTCTCAGGTGTACTTTTATTCACTATTCAGGGTGTCTCAGGAATTTGGGAAAGTCGTGAGGTAGACCACGTAAACGGGCATCCGAATTACCCCAGGTATGAGCTATTCCCAGTTGTACGCACCCCTTGTTCATACTGCGGACACTGGGTTTTTTTTTACTCTTTTATAGGGGAAATTTCTCCATTTCACCTACACAGATCATTTTTAATTGTAATCAGGGCCCTATATACCAACTTTCATACTGCTAAATCCAAAAATGAGAAAAATACCATACAAACTTTACATACATACATACACATACATAAACTCACGCCTTTATTCCCAGAGTGGGGTAGGCAGAGCTACAGAATTACCAACTCTAAAAATTTGTTAATAATTCTGTAACCACATTTTGCACTTTCTGGCTAAGATGTGTACCAGTGTATGTATTAGTGACAGGTTGCAAGCCCTTTGCCTAACAGTACTATATGCCTTTATTCCCTTAGCCGTCTCTTACGACATCCACGGGAAGATATGGAAAGAGATTGTAATCGAGAACTTATACAACGCTGAATCCGAATATCACATTAAAAAATTCAAAAACCTTAGGTCAGAGAAATAGCGTTTTAAATTTTTCCCATTATTTCACTTGATTGTGGTTACCATGCGCCGTGTTTACCGAAGACGTTAATAGCGTAATCACCGTGCACAATGTTATGATTCATCTTTCCCTTCATACTTGCCTGCTTAACGTCCACTGCAAGCCCACTTTTGCCTGTTCCTTGAGCATGGCGCGGCGTTTCAGAAGTGCCTCACTCGTAAAGGTTGCCAACCATAGATCTTACAGTGTAGCGCGTAATGGCCTGCCGATTAGGAAATCGTTCAGTCCAAATTCTAACGGTGTCAGCAATGTTTTGACCACTGACGCAGTAAATGTTCACAACATCAAACATTTCCCGATTGTCCAGAAGTAAATTTCCTTGCCGAGCTTTTTTTTATCAATAAATGATTTAACACTTCACCTAACAAGCACTCGCTTCGAAACAAGCACGGAACTGACTGCGCTTGCGCATAGTTTTGTGAGGGTAGTATCAAACAATAACATCGTGACGATAAGCGGCCTACTCCTTTCGTAGCTACAGAAACGAGAGACCATGATTTATAAAAGTTTCAACTTTTGAAGAAAAAACAAATTTTTCAATTATATATTTTTTGAGCTCAGAATTATGAATATAGTAACCCCAATTGTGGAAGTTGCTGACAAAAAAAGCACTCTGTATACCTATTTTCATACTTCTAAATCCAGAAATGAGAAAATTCCATATAAACTTCACCCCCCTATTTCACCCCCTTAGGAGTTGAATTTTTAAAAATCCTTTCTTATTGCTTACTTGCGTCATAAAATGACAGCCTAAACAATAAGTTACAAGCTTTTAGCTCTAAAAATGATGATCTTCAATACAACTTTTCATCCCCCCCGTTGAAACCGCTTACGACCCTTTTTTCGCATTAAAAAGTAGCCTATGTCCTTTCTCAGGCTCTAGACTATCTGTGTACGAAATTTCATTTAAATCGGTTCAGTAGTTTTGGCGTGAAAGCGCGACAGACAGACAGATAGACAAAGTTACTTTCGCATTTATAATATTACTAGCTTCTGCCCGCGACTCCGTCCGCGTGGAACTCGTTTATATCCTCGTGATGCCCAACGTCCTAAATTTAGGACATTTGTCAAAGTGACTTTTGACTTGAGTTGACTGACACAAGCTTCTTTTCGAACTAACGAAATTTGACGTGGGCCTCACAAGGATATAGTAGCTCCATACAAATTTTCACCGTCTATTTCACGCCCTTAATTTTGGAAAAAAAACTATCCTATGTCCTTAGGGATTCAAACTATCTTTGCACCAAATTTCACCTAAGTCGGTTCATTTGCTCATTCCCAAAATACCAGTATTTCAAAATACCGAACTACTCTTTTTACCAGGTTCTCAAAAAAACAGATTTGAAATGTTGGGTAAAGTTAATAAATAATACCCTAATTTGTATGTTTAGTTTTGGGATTCCGATATATTGAGAATCAGGTATTTTAAAATACTGGTATTTCGGGAATGAGCGGGTTCATCGGTAACAGACAAGAACAAGAACGAACAACGAGCGAGCGTGCAGAGGTAACAGACAAACAGACACACTTTCGCATTTATAATATTAGTATGAATAGTAAGGATACTAAGGATTTTCTTTGTATGCATATATATGAGTTTGAACCGATATGAGAAAACACGTGCTCATTATTTTTTCATGTTCTTAAAGAAGTTAGAGAGGGTTCATTCACGCATCTAAACAGAATTTCATTGCAAACATGTCACTTAAATACTCAACGAATGTTCTTAATAATCGATTTTAATAGTTTTTTGCATCAAAACGTCGATATTTTTTTTCACTCCGTCGTGGCTGTACGCCTACGTAAGTATTTACTCTTAGCGTTTCTGAACGAAAAATTTGTATAATCTGTGGTGTGGACAAAAAGCAAAAATTAAGAAAAAGACGTTTGTCTTAATTTTACTAATTGTACGGTGACTAAATCAGTTTTTCTGCCCTATAATTTATTTATTTACTCGCAAATGTGATAAAAAACACATAAATGTTTCACGGGCGGTAAGCTTCTACTAGAGCCTCGATCGTAATTCCTTAATTAACGCTCTTAACACACAATGTACTACTCGTATTAACAATTAATAAACATTACAATAAAAGCATTGCACTTCCTTTTTACTTCGTTTGTTTTTAAATGACTACCCCTGTTCGAAACTCGTATGTTTCCCTTATCCACAGAATAAGTAATAGTACAAGTACAGAAGCGACTCCCTGTGACAGCAAGCATGCGAATTTAAACCTACTTAGAACGCGGGAACGATAATACAAACGCAGGCACGGAAGTGACCTTGGTTACATTTTTGCGATCAATAGTGTGGGCGCCTCTAACGCGGCAAAATGCACCTTAAATCTGCGTCGCGAGAGTCTGTATTATTTCGCCCGTCATGAGCTTTACTGACTCCGCTCACCTCGCAGGGCCCGCAGTTACTTTTCCGTGGAAGTGGTAAGAAAAAATAATAAATTATTATTACAGTAATTGTATTTTTCTTACCTCGTATGTTCATAAGTTTTGAGACAAACTTTTTACTTAATAAAATAAAGAAAATAATACTGGCACCTATTTAAAAAAAAAAAAAAACGAATTTGGAATGTTAGTGTGCTCTTTGTATGTTTTTAAAATTCATTTCTTTTGTTTTTCTCGTGATGGAAGGAACGAAAGAATTGCGTGCGACTGTCATTTCACTACCTATGGCGGGGAAAAAACCAATGGACATTTTCCGTGATATATAATGTTTTGGGGTAAGCCGCAACTTCGTATATTACACCATTAAACGGTACAAGGAGACTCATTATTTGAAAGATCGCCATAGGAGTGGTCGCCCGCGGTCTGTAAGGACGGCTGCGAACATAAAAATAATCACAGAGCGACTTCGCCGAAATCTATGTCGCACCCAGAAAAAACTCTCTGCAAACTAACATTTCGCGTATTTCAGTCAACAGAATATTGAAATACGATCTCAAAGTAAAGGCTTATAGCCGTAGAAAAGTTCATTTTCTAAATTACGTCGCCTTCGTAAATTACGTCGCGATCGTTGTCCGATGCTGCTTAAGAGACACGATGCGAAAAAGATACTCTTCACCGACGAAAAAATCTTCACGGTCGAAGAAATGTTTAACCGGCAAAATAATAAAGTTTATGCCAAAAGCAGCAAAGATGTTCCTGTTACAGCACGAAATGTCTCGCGTGCCCATCATCCGGCGAGTGTGATGGTATGGTGGGGGGTTTCGTACGAAGGTGTTACTCCGCTCCATTTTTGCCAACAAGGTGTCAAGGTTAAAACAAAAAATTATCAAAGTGACATTTTAGATACTGTAGTGAAACCCCTATCTAATACTTTATTTCACAACAAAGAATGGATTTTCCAGCAAGACTCAGCACCCGCCCATAAGGCTAAAACGACTCAAGCTTGGTTAAGGGAAAATTTGCCGGGCTTCATCGCGGCGGAAGAAGGGCCATCCTCCAGCCCTGATCTCAATCCACTGGACTGAATTTGAACTCAGGGCCTGCCAAAAGTCCCACCCAAACTTAGATTCTTTAACCCATTCGCTGCCACCAACTGGTAATAGTATGTAATTTGAACACACATACGTGTCACAGGCAGTGAACGTAGCGAGCGAGCCCTCATCAAAGCAACGAAGGATATCCCACAGTCCCACTGGAGAAGATTCGTGCTGCGATCGATGACTGGCCGGAACGACTAAAAGCTTGTATTAAAAAGAGGGGTGGGCATTTTGAATAGTAATTGCTTGTGGTTGTAGCTTTATTCTTTAAATTTTTATGTAACTTTTATTTCGTCTCAAAACTTATGAACACACGAGGTATTATAAGATTTAGCAATCAAACCGTCTCTTTAACCGACTTCAAAAAAAGCAGGAGTTACTCAATTCGTCGGGGTTTTTTTTTTTATGTACGAGTATGTTCCTCGATTGTGCTAAGACCGATGGACCGATTTGAATATTTTTTTTTATATAAGTAGTAGGATATCTGGGCTATTCACTAGTATTTTTTTTCTTGGGAGAATCACCATAATTTTAAGCAAGGAGGGTTTTTGAAAAAAAAAAGTGAACATTTTTTTATTTATTTATTTTTGTATGGGATGGTAAAAATTTAGTTCCAGAAATGAATTCCTCGTCCTCGAATTATAAGAAAAAGATACCGAACTTGACATAGGTGCTAGGTGTATGCAGATATGAAGCTTAGAGTGAGATGCGCCGGATGCACTTGTCAAGCATTCGTTGCCGTTCGTTCACGAGTTTGTTATTTTGCGTTTACTGCTATGCATCTGCTTTGAGTTTCTTTCTACATAATAAGGACCGGAAGAAACCAAGATCCTTTTATAATTTGTTTTGTCCCAAGTTGCAAAAATAAAAAGGTTCCGAAAAGTGCAATTTATATTATGTGAAAATCATTCATTCGTCGACTTTGAGCAGATTACGGCTATCCGCTTTTACAAATTCTTTAATCACTTTCATTTTAAATATCAAATTACGAGAATCGATCGAAAGCGTGTCGTTAGATTAGAAATCAAGTAATCCGTCAGACGGACAGATAAAAAATGGAAATGACATGCAGTGTTGCCAGATTTATTTGCACCTTCCCCCCTAGATGTATTTAAAAAACCCCTTGTTTCTAGAGTACGATTGATAAAAAACTTCTGACGATTTTTGTATATCATATTTTTCTAAAATATAAGTATTATTAATTTATTACATACAAGCTACATAATATTTACAGTTACTAAAATACTAAATTGATATAAAGTTTTTATTAGAACTTATTAGATACTTATTGGTACATTCAACATTACAAAATCGTAAGTATCCTTAAAATTTGTCCAAAATGTCAGTGTAATAGTAGTGCTATTGACCGATTTTAAAAGTAATTCACCATTGGTAACAATTGTGAGAATCCTTCAGAAAATCCCCTAGACAAATTTACATACATACATACACATACATAAACAAACGCCTTTATTCCCAGAGTGGGGTAGGCAGAGCTACAGAATTACCAACAACTCTAAAAGCTTGTTGATAATTCTGTAACCCCATTTTGCACACTAGACAAATTTAGTGGCATCAAAACCTCGAAAAAACCTCAACGACCTGGAAAAACCCCTAGGTTTTAGGGAAAACCTCTAAATCTGGCAACACTGATGACATGAGAGTTGTATATTTTTTTCAATTCCTATGGTAATAAATAGACTAAGGGCACTGTAAGTGTATTCCTAACATTCACAATTCAACTATTTTTACTGTTTTTCCTAAATATAATAAAAAGTACTGCATAAAAAAATCCAAAAATATTTTTACCGTAATCAGCAGCGTAAAATCTACAAATGGTATTTTTATTTTATTACCTTACCCTATATGAATTGTTGTCAATTAGTAGTTGACACGATTTTCAGTATAAACAAAAAATTACTAATATTTTTTCTATATTTAAATATTTGGAACAGTTAAGCTTTGGCGTCTAGCTGTAAATATCCATTTCAATAAACTGAACTTGAAATTTGGAAGGGACGTAGCTTAGGTACCGTACCGTCCTACATGCATGACCCTCGTTTCTAGACTAGATTTACTTATGGCCGGTTCCTATATTCAAATCGCGGACAGATGGGCTTACTTCGGATTAATATTTGACACATTTTATACAGGCAAATGTCGAATTTTAACCCGAAGTATCTAAGCCTTATCTATCCGCGGTTTGAATAATGGAACCCGACATTAACACAATCACATTTGTTGAAAAGGGGATTCCATACTACTAATCATGAGCTTCTAAAATAAAATATGTTGATGCCGTCGTTTTAAACTAAGGAATGCAATTTAATCGGTTATCTAAATATATAAAAGGAGAAACTGACTGACTGACTGACATATCAACGCACAAAACGGCTAAACGTAGGCACTTGAAATTTGGAAGCGACGTAGCTTAGGTACCGTAGAGGTGCACTAAGAAAGGAATTCCCGAAATTCCCACGGGAACGGGCATTAGCGGGAAAATTATTAACTGAAAAAAAAATGTTTTGCCCAACGACCCTACATGACCCTCGTTTCTAGACTAGATTTACTTATGGCCGTTCCTATATTCGAATCGCGGACAGATGGGCTTACTTCGGATTAATGTTTGACACATTTTATATGGGCAAATGTCGAATTTTAACCCGAAGTAAGCCTTATCTATTCCGCGGTTTGAATAATGGAACCCGACATTAACACAATCACATTTGTTGAAAAGGGGATTCCATACTACTAATCATGAGCTTCTAAAATAAAATATGTTGATGCCGTCGTTTTAAACTAAGGAATGCAATTTAATCGGTTATTAACCGTTTTTGTATGAAATATAATAGATATATCTTATCTTATTTTGGTGGCACGTAACAAGTAAGAAATTTAGTAAGGATATTGCTTGAAAGTCGGAAAAGAGAAACTTATAATTTTTAAAGTAGGTAATAATAATTAGATTAATTAGAATTGGATTTCACCATAGCAAGACATTGTAACGTAAATCACTAAGATACGTCAGCGCCACAAACTAAAATAACTTTAATACATCGACAATAACGAATTGCAGTGTTTTCAATCCACGAAGGTCCATTACATTTTAAGTTTATTGACACAACCGCTCATCGTGAACTTGTGTGGCGGGGCGCGTTATTGTGGATTGAGAACACTAAGGTGGTTAAACAAGTAAATTTTATGTTATTTTTGGTTGTAAATTACAAAGACATTAAATTCGCAACAGCAATTAGCCAGCTAGTTGTCGATTAGCCATTTGACAATATTCAAAAATGGATTACGTTCCATTTTTCTATGTTACAACGACAAAGTACTTAGTCATGTAATCTTGGAGTTCTATTATTTAGACAATTATTGTACACACTTTTTTTTTACTTGCAAGTAAATTAGCAACAGCAATATTTGGTTACGATTTTTTTCGCAGTGCCTTATTCGGCTTTAGTGCCCGACAGAACAAATTACGCGAACATGGGCAGTTAGTTAGCAGTACGCTACACCTTCAAGCGTAAATATATATTCTTTTATCGACCTAGACACCAGTATTGAGTATTTTGCATTGAAAACAGGATGTCGTGGCAGAGAATAATTTGAATACAGAGCAAAAGCGAGGAACGTGGAATTAGTCCAAAGAGCTGCAAGATCAGTCGCTGAGCACTATAAGCATTTTTCGTTTTATTTTATTTACACTCACCAGCAATAATATACTAATACCAACATTGGGTTCAAAAATATCCGACAGATCCCAAGATATTATTGCTGGCCCTGTGCTATAATTTGGTTATTGCAGGATAATTCCTGTGACAGGCATAAGTAGGTCGTAATTTTAAACACTGCAGTTCTATAAACATCTGTCTGCAAACAAACATCTAAACATCTTAGCCTAAAAGTGCAAAATGTGGTTACAGAATTATTAACAAGTTTTTAGAGTTGTTGGTAATTCTGTAGCTCTGCCGACCCCACTCTGGGAATAAAGGCGTGAGCTTATGTATGTATGTATGTATGCAGTTCTATAGTCGCAAGCAAGGTATATTTTAAGGAGGTAATTGATCATTTAAATTTTTCGCCATTAATTAGTCGCAATATTTGTATCACACCTGACACCTGAAGCAAGCACACTGCCGCGAAACCAAACCGCAACACTAAATTTTGCTATAAAATTCAACTTTGATTAAAATAGTTATCTGGCTCCGGTTCGCTTCCGTTCCGCTTTCGCGGCAGTGTGCGAGTAAATTGATTTACTGTTTATGAAAGTCAAAGAAACAGGAGTAATACGTGTTGTTTATCCGGCCAAAATCATAAATGTAAAAATTTGGTTTACTTCCCATGCGCCACCAAAAGTACAAATATCCAAAAAAAAAACGGGTCAGGGTAGTGATTCTCTCAACAACGACGGTCGGACGGACGAACGAGTGAATGTCCAAGCGGCGAGTTCGCTCGTTCGTCCGACCGTCCGTTGTTTTTGAGAGAATAACACTCCAGAGCATAACGGACCTAGGGTTCCGAAGCCGTAGGTCGTAGTGTAATGCGCAAGCAGATTCGAACCTGCCGTGTGCCCTCGCCAACAACGAAGTGGAGTGACAATTGCTGTTTGAACGCAACCCTAGCAAAAATTACAAGTTCAATATTTTCTTAACGGCCCCAAATCAAGTCCATTTTTTTTAATTTATTTGCTATAAATCAAACTGTTTGGTACAGAACCCTAATTATTACCTTTATTTGTCGGCGTAATGTAAATATATAACTATGCTAAATTACACTTTTGTAGTACCAAGAATCTATAGTTACGAGGGGTACAAAATGATCGGAAATAAAACATTTTGGGATTGAGTTGCAATAAAACCTTTTTTGGAATTTGAATACTTTTGGAATCGTAATGACATTCACACACACAACAAAAACTATGTTTAGTATAAAGTTGACATGTCGTTAACAGAAATGAACCTCATGCGTAAAAAAAATTGCGCTATATTTTCACCATTTTTGTCGCGGATTATCTCAACATCAATATCTCAGCGAACTTGTTTCGATTTATGACGTTGAAGCACCGAGGCAAACGACAAAATACCGCTGGTATGCCGAGTTCCGACGCGGTCGTGTGTCGCTCAGCACCATTGCATCTGCAGGTAGACCAAGAACACCGGTCTCGCCTGACAACTTAGCAGCTGTTCGAACTATTATACAGGCTGTCCGGGAGATAGTGGCCAACCTGACAGGGCTGGACAGTTCAACTCAGGAGTGTCCAAAATATGTTTACCCTTAAATGCATAGCGTTTCGAAAATCGAACGCGTCTTTAAAGTTCATTTCCAAATTTGAATTAAGACAAAGAAAAAAAATCAAAGAAAAAAAACTTACTGCATAAATTCTAAGTTTGAAAGGATGATGGTCAGTTTTGTAATGACACTGGCCTAAAAACCAACAATGACAAGCCATATGTCCTTTGAAAGATTTTTTCATAATCTACAACTTTTTGTATGGCGGGAAATCTTAAATCGCTATGTGATATATTTAAAAATCTGGAACATCGGGACGCCTACATAGACGACGTTAGAATAATTACTTGGAAAAACCGCGGTCTCTGCATGGCAATAACTTTTTTCACACAAAGATTTCGATACCACCTGTCATAGTAATAGTTTTACAACTTAGAATTACCTATTCGGGGACATATCGCTTGTCGTTATTGGTCATTAGGCCAATTAGCCCACCCTCCTTTACTTAAAATGTATGTTTGAAATTGAACTTTAAAATATACGATGTAAATCTACATCATTATGCATTTAAGGGTTAAATCATGTTTAGTAAAAATCGCACCGAAAACGAGATATCTAAACTTTTCGAAATTTTGGAGATGCGGTACCCTGGTTTAGCATTTTTGATGCCACGACCATCGTTATTAGAATTTTTCAGTTTTGTTTGCAGTAAAAGAAGCTGATTAAATTTGCTTTATGAATTTTTTAACGAAACACATATTTTTTTTATAAAGATTTTTTAATTTTAATAGTCAAAGGACCATGCGTCAAAATGGACCCAGAACCAACAGACATGAGAGTTGGGCTATTAAATAGGTCTTTAAATCTACTTCATTTAATTATATGGGCACAAAGTCGAATTCCATTGCAGAACTGAGATATTCATTTTTTAATTTAGAGTGAAAACAAACTATGAAGAATCTGTGACTAGGGTATTTAACATTTTGGAGGGTAGGTAACAAACAATATATGTAGTAATAATGAAGGTATTGCTACCGAATATGCCATTTAATCATCCTGCAGGTCATTTGAATGACTTGGTTATTAATGTATAATGAGAATAATAAGATAACATTAACTTGCTGTAAATACTGATTATATTAATAAATAAAACCCGTGTGGTTGCCGGGTTAGAATAGTGCCACTCCATATCTTCCCGTGGATGTCGTAAGAGACGGCTAAGGGAATAAAGGCGTATAGTACTGTTAGGCGATGGGCTTGCAACCTGTCACTAATACACTGGTAAACATCTTAGCCTAAAAGTGCAAAATGTGGTTACAGAATTATTAACAAGTTTTTAGAGTTGTTGGTAATTCTGTAGCTCTGCCTACCCCATTCTGGGAATAAAGGCGTGAGTTTATGTATGTATGTATGTATTAATACATAAAATAATCAAACGTCAAACGCTCGGTTCTGTCATGTCAATTTAACTTTTTTCCGCTAGGTACCTAAAGGTTGTCTGGAAGAGATCGCTTTTTAGCGATTAGACCGCCTGTTATCTTTCTCTTGTTTTAGTACCTACTTATTATTTTCTGTGTATCGCTTTTATATTCTTATCCTATCGATTAATGATTGGGTATGGTAGCCTATCATTAAGAGAAACCCGTTTATAGACCTTATACATACACACTGACTGAAATATGAATATCTCGGTTCTGCAATGGAATACAACTTGGTGCCTATAGAACAAAATGAAGTATATTTATAGATCCTTTTAATGACCTAACTCTCAGCTGTGTTAGTTCTGGGTCCAAGCTCCATACTAAGTTGCCCATGGTCCTTTAAAGTTTAAGAATCTAAGTTTTTGTATTGGCAAGCTTGACATAGCACGCTAATTTCTTAAAAAATGCCTGTTAATTGGAGATTTTAAAATTATATCACAATTGAGATTACTGATTATAGCAGCGAAATTATTATAAAGTTATTTTAAGGAAAACTGAATTCGATCAAACTATCGAACTTAAAAAAGTACTTTTGCTGGTTGAACATGAAAATGAACTTAACTGGTTTTTAATGTTTTAAAAGACAGTTTGCTAGAATGTGAAATGCTACAACACTACGATAAAAGGTACTACTACGACAATAGCCTATTAGGTCAATAAAAAATATGTCATATCGTCAATATAGAACAAACGATAATGGAAATGGAATTTAGGATTACAATCGTTATGGCAGAAATTAGTTGAGCTTGTATTTCACATTCACATAAATAGTATTTTAAAACATTAACAACCAGTAAACTTGATTTTAAACGGAAGAGAACGTCATTTTTGACATTCCATAGTTTGATAGAATTCAGTCTTTGTTGGACAAACTTAATAATAATTTCGCTGCTATAATTAATCAAACTAAATGTATTTAAATTAAAATAAAACAAAGCTACTAAAATATTTAAGACAAAAATTATAATCACCACTATAAAAATAACACCCCCTCTAACAGGTCCGCTCGCGGCATGGTCCCAATGACACTGGCTGCATTACCTCTCTGGATAGCTAGCCCATTAATAGACTCAATTGTTATATCATTTTGGAATCTCCATTAAACAGGCAAATTTTTAAGAAATCAGCCGTACAGGTTTTCATACATTTTTATTACACCGTGCGATGTAAAAACTTGCCGGAACATAAACTCAGATTCCTAAACATTAGATTTGACTTGAAACATTTAAAAAGCCGGTTTTTTTTTTTCGTTACAAAGGTCATAAAGCAAATTTAATCAGCTTTGTTTTACAGCAAACAAAACTGAAAAATTCTAATAACTGTGGTCGTGGCATCGACAATGGTAAACCAAGGTACCGCATTATTTTCCAAAATTTTGAAAAGTTGAGATATCTCGTTTTCGGTGTGACTTTTACTAAACATGATTTATCATAATTTGGACACTCCTGAGTTGAGCTATCCAGCCCTGTCAGGTTGGCCACTATCTCCCGGAAACCCTGTATTAACCACTCGCTTCCTTTTGGGAACTAAAGCTACCAACTAAGGAATGCAATTTAATCGGTTATTAACAGTTTTTGTATGAAAATAACCGTTTAAAACCGATTATAACCAGTTATTTGCATTCCCTACTACCAACTTTGTACGCCTACAAATTGCTTTGGGTAGCCGTACCTACCAGCGGAGTTTCTGCGTTTCATAGATATGATATACCGGCTGTTTGAGCATTGTCAAAAAAAAACAGGCGAGTAGAAGAGACCATTAGCTATCCATTTCAGGTACCTAACCCATAATTTGTCTAAGGGCTATTTAATACCGTTTTTTTATAATTTTATAGCAAGAAACCGAAATTCGACCTTTAAACCCCGAAAACAAAGGAACTACATGGTGTACAGTCAAGGGCAATAATATGTCGCTGCTTAAATGCTAAAGCGCCTCAAAACAAAAACAGACATAGTTTGATTTAAAACTTAAAGTATATAGCATTCCGAATTTAAATGCAACACAAACACATTTTGGTTTGAGGCCCTTTAGTATTTAAGCAACGATGTATACGCTTTAGTACCTTGTCACTTTAACCACTGTGACAGTTCATATATGGCAGTTCAAATATGACGACAATTAGACAATGTACTAAAGTGTATACATATTTTTGCCCTTGACTGTACCTATTCACGAAATTTTAATTTTGATAGATAGTTGAGGGTTGTGGTGTTCGCGCGGCGTGGCGTGATCTGTGTGACGGCCTACATAAAAATCGTTGTATAACACCTGCGCTGGCACTGTGTTGGCCTTTTTGTGACTTTTTATAACTCTTTGTTTGCAAAACCTCTTCTCTTTTTTAGAATATTGTTTCTTTTATTTCAAGACATTCTTTTCTTGACCTCTGAACCAGAACGTTGTTTTACTAAAGAAGACCCTACCCCTGTAGAGTCCCACCACACTTGTTAATTCCACGCCAAGAACGTGCTACGCCGGCTTTTTGACGAACGCTTAGGGTTCATTGTTGAACCAAATTTATTGCCACTAAATGCATTTTGAACTCTAACTTGTCAGGGTTCTTAAATACCGACCAGATTTCATGAGATTGTATAGTGTATAGAAAACTGCCAAGTTAGGACTCAAGTCAAAAGACATTTAGTGACAATCAAATGTTTGAAGTGACATACTCTTAACTTAAAAGGCGGGCATTAGTCGAATATTTTTTATCGAAATAATTATTGAAAAAAAAAACAATATTTTGTAAAGATTCACGAATTATTCTTTTGCGAACAAATAATTTAACCAGATTTTTGAATGATAGACGATTTATTCATTATTTTACTCGAAAATAATTATAACGCAGGCACGAACCAAAAAAACGGACGTAACGTTGCACTTAAAAGGTATGAAGCACGCAAGTCGGCAATTTCGTTCGATATACAAGACCTACCGTCACACAGACACACTAGGGCCCGTATTAATAAACTCATCTTGGCTGGGATGCGCGTCACAAGATACGTCAAAGTAAACGTCAAACCATAGAACACTGTCATTTTTGACACATCTCAAGACAAGCATTAGAGTTGAGATTAGTTTATTAATACGGCCCTTAGTCTGACAACTGGGCCGCCAATACTGATATTTAACTTTTCACGGAAAAAAATGCCATCTTGTAAAGTAAAAACAAGCAAAAATTACAGGAGTAAATCTAAATAGTCACACGGTATTACTTATCACCAGTGATCATACTTTTTTCAGCATTCTTGGTACGATGACGTCAAATGACGCACGACAGCGACTTAGGGTTGTCGACATGTACAATACGATTGACGTTTAAAATGATGTAATATCATGTTGTCATTGAAAATGAAACACTATTATTTTTACTTAATCAGTTATTATAATTGTGTATGAATCTTAAGTAGGTACCCGAAACCGGCGTGCGTGCATGACTCGATTTATTAATGTGGAAGAAGCGAAAGAAATTTGTCAGGATTGTAGCAAGTGGAAAGAAGTGTGATTAAAAATATGAATGTATGTAGGTATAACATTTATTACTGTAACCCAAAATTCCTCAAATTTTTCGGAGGGTATGCTGTTAGTATATCAATTCCTACTCATAAATATGAACTTTAACCTTAGATAAGGATTTATTGCAACTGTGTTACATTTTCTCATAAACTCGTAGTAAACCCTTCATTTCATTATGCATATTGGGTTAGGCTTTACATGATCTGAGAATATTTCCTGTATTTCCGGATTTGTTTAATACGCAATTTTATTTTTGATTTTATTTGATTCTTGGGTCAAGCAATTTATTATCGGGCACTACTGACAACCCTAGCACTGCACCAAAAATGCTGCAAAAAGTACGATCACTGCTTATCACGTGTAAGTTATAATTATGTGTAATTTTTTTCATAAATATGTTTTATTTACTTTGATTCAAAATTCAATGAAAATGTCAAGTCAACTTTTTTTAAGGGATTATTTTCCTTTAAGTGGGGAAATGTGTAGTAAAATATAGCACCGATAGTTATGGTACGGAACCCTGCTTAAGCGAGTCAAAGTTGACACGTGATCATAGAAAGTCCTCAATGGCTAATTAATGGCCCTTAAAATGGGCAAATTGCCGATTTACATAGCAATCTGAGCAAGCCCTAACGTAAGCTGGCGGCTATTGTGCATGCTTCACTCATGATTAGACGAGGTTACGTCCGTATTTTTTTTAGGTCCGTGATCGCAAGTAACTAAAAGAGGCAGCTCTACGAAAGAGCGATATAACCACTTAACTCGACTTCTTATCAGTTGTTTACTAGTATGTTTACTTATACTCATTATAATTTGTCATTAATTAGGGCCAATTATTTGATTACTCAGTTTTTAACTGAAGTAATGATTAAAAATCGTATCCAATTGTTAAATCAGTGTCTTATTTTCGATGAAATTTGCATTAAAAATTTCACTACCTACACACTTCGGCCTAAACCTATCTTAAGCAGGATCCAGATGACCGATTTCGTCAGCCAACTAACAAGGATGCAGCTATTCTGTCACAAAAAGATAACATATTCATCTTTGGAATTGATTTGAACACGTCTAATTATTGGCACACTATCACAATATCAATCTTCTTAATCAGTTAATGCTAAATATTACGTATCAATTTCATATTTAATACTATTTTAATAAGGAGATAATAATTCTAGTAATTTTCGATCAAGCATAGCAATATAAAGTTTTGGATAGTTTTCGGATTTAAGCCTTTACACGGTAAGATCAGCCTTGATGCCAAATTACAAGGCCTATCTAGATCATAGGGAAAAACCGTTATTGGTTTTGATGTGCGAGTCAGTGAGTCATTACCAAATACACCGTTTTTTGTAAATTAATAACTTTTATGGGACAAATTACAGAAGTCGGTTTTTGGTTACAAATATTATAGGACGCCTGACATCAGTTGGACTGACCTATTTAAAAAAAAGTTATTTTTTGGGTGCTTTTTTGATATTTAAACTTTTGATATTATTTTACACTTTATAGTTACATTTCATAATATTATGCTGTTATGTAGTCCCACTTCTCAATGAATAAGAAACTATACGACATTTCAAGCTCACCACATGCAATGCCGCAGTAAGTCATAATCATATATTTAAACCATTAAACATGCTTTGTCATAGTTGCTCAACTATCTTAATCGAGATATCTCATCGTCACCCTTGAAATAGGTACCGTTGTGGAGTTCCAATGGCTATCTGTGGTCTTCATCTAGTTCCACTTCACTAAATGATACTTTTTGAATGCAAATGCTGTACTTGTTACTGAAAATACGAAAACCGCTATATGTCCGCCATACTACCCTATCAAACAAATAATAATTAACCAAAATTTGTTGACAATTGACAGAGCAAACCGTGGAGATACATAAAAAAACCTAGAACCTCAGAAAAATAATTTTATTTAGAAGTCAGTTAAAAATCTCCAGTGGCTCGCGAATGTACCTCCCTGCTCACATTGAACACCCCGCCAGTGGGGCTCAGGCCCCCTTTAGATCAGGTGGCCTGTGTGCCTGTTTTTTTTTCTCCATCTCATAAAAAAGTTATTTTACTGTCACTTTCCTATGCTGCATATATGCTATGGTCTTAGTAAGGCAAATTTGTACTGTGTCTGTAGAGAGTCCCTTTGGAGTCAGAAAAAGGGTAACATTTATTTATTGTCCTAAAAAGTGGGTCAGTTTGGAATAGCAGAATTGCCCTCGCGGGCAACAGCTGCTCTAGTACATTCCACCCAAAAGGACCAGTTAAATTACTTCACTTTTCTTGGGAATAACATAAGGACCAGTCACTTATACCACAAGGGACTGACGAAATAGAAAAAAATACCACAAACTATAGGTTATTAAAAAGCAGGACAGCCAAAGCCAAAAACCACAACAATGAATGAATAAAATAATTATTTCAAATCACCTATTGGGAAAGGGAGTTTTCTTCCTTGCTAGGAGAGATCAAAGTGCCACGTTTCTGTTAATGGACATTTTGTTGCCAGTATAAAATATATCTGTTATTTTAATTTATAGTGGTTATTTTTTAAACTATATGATTGATCTTAATTTTAAGGTTATTCATTGTACGTCTGGACATCTGTCACTGTCTCAGGGGCAGTATGGTTTACAAAATAGGTACCTCGAATTTTCTAGTTAAATTTGATAATTTATGTACTTTTAGAGTGTAAATAATTAAATTTGTTTAATTTTAAGGTTTTTAATAGTATGTTAGTAACATCTGGGGCTATTCCCAACTGTCCACACCCCTTTTGTCCACACTGGCCAACTGGGAAAAAAACCCAGCCGTCCACACCCTCGAAATTATGTGGGCATTTCACACTCTTTAATTTGACTCAACTGTGTTAGTTTAATATCTACTAAAGTACATTGATAAAAAAAAACTATAATTAACACAGTTGAGTCAAATTAAAGAGTGTGAAATGTTCACATAATTTTGAGGGTGTGGACAACTGGGAATAGTGCAACATCTGTCAACGTCACAGGGGCAATACGTTTTAATAAATAGGTACCACAAATGTTCTTGTTAAATCTGATAATTTCTGCACTTTTAATCCCTTAGTTGCCTCTTACAACATCCATGGGAAGACAAGGAATTTAGGAGGATTATTATTTAAGTATAGTGCTAAAAAGTATAAAAAATGTGTGTTACATCAAGAAATCTCAACCTTTTGGCAAAGGCCATTATAATGCGCAAACAACAGAGCACAATGGTAACACCAAACTATAATATTAAATAACAATAAAATCATCCTACCGTGAGAAATTTACACCAAGCATCAAGAAATTTGAATCTCCCTCGTAGCACAATATTCCAATAAGCTATTGCCATGTCTAATTCTAGCCCCTTTTGTCCTGGGTTTTTGGCATAATTAAAAGTAAACTGATAGAAATCTTTAAATTTGTTAGGATCTTTGATTTCTGATTCAAGGGAAGCTAGCTTTGCTTTTAACTTGTCCAGGCTGTCTGCCCCCAGCTCCACCAGCCCCGTCAAGAACTCTTCCTTCGAGAACTCGCACTGAACAGCAGCTTTGCATTTCCATGCAATGATAAGTACTAGTATAGATTCAGGGCTAAGATTTAGATCTTCTAAGAATTTCATCACTCCATCTACAGTGATCTTGTCGTTTTCTTGTTGATCCTTGTATTTACTGAACAGCTGCTCCAGTTTCTTTCTATCCACTGAAGATTTAATGGGATCTTTGTAGTACGCCTCAGGGTTCTGGAAATAGTTATCACTAGCAAGGTCTAGTTTCCAATCGTTCTGAGCGAGGCAATATATAGCAGTGCCCTCACTGGTTTGCGTGAAGGCGACAAACTTCTTCACTTTATCTCTCTGTGATGATTTTAATTTATTCTGAAAATAAAACGCAGTAGGAACTGTCATAACCTTACTCATAGCTTGCTTCATCCATTTAATGCATTGTCATCCCTAATCAATGTTCCAAATATTAAAATATTTCATGATGTATTTGTATACTATTTCAATCACCAATACTCACCATTTTAGAATGTTTTCTTAGGAAATCTAACAATGACTTTCACTGATGTTTCGACATCGAACCATAGTTTTTTAATTCGGTGCGACAATAGACAATGGCCATACATTGAGTTGCCATATAAAAGGCTTATTTAGACGTTCCAACAGCTTTAAAGTCCCAGATAGACGTGCGAGTAAGTACACGTACTTAAAGCTCGACTACCTTTTTCGCCTGTGTTTACCTTTAGAAGTTCGCATACTTAGGGTGACACACGGGCGAGTAAGGTCGCCGAGCCATAAAAACGGCGTACTTACTCGACCGTCTATCATCCCTTTAAGCAACATCCTGAGTTGTCCTATTATTATACTGGGCTTATTACATTCACGAGCAATTCGCGGGCTACGATCAAGCGCTTTTAGGCTCCACATACGCAGTGTTCACAAATGTGTTCACTTTTTTTATTTATTGGCTACCAACTTAAACAGACATTGAAAATTTAACTTTTTACTAATCATTTTAACTAGACACAATGTGTTCACTGTATAGCCACAGATTATATACAAGATATTACGTAACAGATACCCATCAAGGGCACTACTTTAAAAGATAAAAAAAAGATAAAAGACATTTATTCAGTAAGTAGGCCGTACGGGCACTTTTACACGTCAAGAATCTACCAGCGCTTCCCAAGAGCAGACTGCTGAGAAGAAACGCCACAAGAAACTCAGCAGTCAGTCATTTTTAAACATATTACAATGGTACTTCTTAATCTAGCATTATATAAAGCAATACATATTAAATTAAATATAATATCAAATAACATGCGTAGGTCAGCAGGAAAACATGCCAAAAATGTTACGCGAGAGATAATGAAAGAATAAGGAGAGAAAAAAATACCCCACCTACTCATATTTGTTTATAACGGGTCTATATCGAATGGTATACAATTGTTAGTCCTATCGTTGTGTCGCATAACGTCTTTTGTCCTAATAACGTGTGGCATACACTTTATTCCGCATATTTTTGATTGTCCGAAATTGTTGCTCCTATTATCGTTTGCCCTAAATATTATTTTTCCTATCGTTTGATGTGGCTAAGATTCAACTGTCGAATGATTGATGTCCATAATTGTAATATTCCTAATGTTTAATGAGCTAAAATTGTTTCTACCTAACACTCCTCCGCGTTTCGCTCGTCGTCGTACCTAACCTAACCGAAATCTGACCTGCCTGAAGGTAGAATACGTAACGATTCTGACTTCACGCCTACCATAGTTTAGTTTAGATGCTGTAATTGTAGCCAGTTTAATAATAGGCAAAATAATTATTAGGACAATTCATGTTAGGAATATTATGCTTTAGGTAATTAGACTTTAGAGTTATCAATATTAGGACAAACTTTTGCATTAGGACGTTAAATGAGTAGGCGCAAAAATTATTAGGACAAACGAGTAGTATGCCATTCAACAGTATGCCAAACATTCTCGGCCAAACATTTTTAGGGCAAAAAACGTTATGCGATTCGACAGGCGCCCGTTTATAACTTATAACACGGTGCAAGATGACCACATAAAAGTTTCGATATGTTTTCCTAATCAACGGTGTCCCCTAGACAAGATACCTAAAGCTTTTACAATTGATCAAATTATTATTGACAATGTTTCGGGTTTAACCATGAATGGAGAAAAAACAACCGCACCTACTTATACAGTAGGGTGGAGTGAAAAATTTGTTTTCAAAATTTTCAGATTCCTGTACTTTTATTCGATGATACGTAGTATTATTAGTATTTGTGCAAAACTTCATCTATCTTAGCCAATATTTTAAGGTGGCGCATTAGGTTTGAAAATAAGAAAAAAATCAATTTTAGGCTTACAAACAGAACTTTATTTTCGACTATATTACTATCTTTACTACAATATTGATACTTAAAACTACTAAAAGAATGAATAAATATGAAAAAAACTTATGAAACACCACAAAAAAATACCTTTTTATTGATCTAAATCGGAAGTTCCAGCACTATGTTTTTGACGAAAAAACTGAGATTTTGTTTCGAAAAGTGGTATGTCTTGCCTGGCTTTTATCCTAGTACGAATGAAACCATCTCTTGCTTCTGGTGCGCATACAGATAATGAAGCCTCTGTCACGAGCTTCACGCACCTCTCTACTGCCTGAGTGTGACAAGGATACTTTTCAATTTCAAGCAAAGTATCTCCTGAGGAAATGTTTGAAATTTCTGTCTGTGTATCTCATTGTTATTGGAGGTTCAGTTATCTTTTCGTTCTCCCAATCTATTAAATCATAATAACTTGACGCATCAACCTTAAGTTGTGGAAGTTTGAATTCGCGAACTTTCTTCCCTTTGCACTGAGTTCTTGCCTTTAAAACTCTCTGAACAGCCAATTCCCTTACGTGTTGCTCATCATCTTGTAACGTCGACGTATTTTGCTTCGATCTATTACTTTTGATGAGTTATCTGTACTGATAACATTCAAATCAAGCAATGCAGCGTTCACAATAAATGCAGCAGATCGATCAGAAATTCCAGTTCTATCACACGCGGTAGCTAGATTTTGTAGCTTGCCTCTCATCTGTTGAATTTCTTTGCTAGATCGTCTTGGTGTTTCTGATGTGCGAAACTCATCTTCATCTTCATCTGATATTTCAGTAGAAGAACTACCAGATGCTCCGACTATCAATGGGGCAGATGAAGAAGTGTTTGGAGTGCCGACGGATTTTTTCACAAACTCATCATATTTTCGCTTCCTAATTTCACTACGAATGATAGATTGTGTCATAATCTTATCCGCAGAACCAATATACATCTTTCGGTCATTTCTTTGGACTTTCAAGAAGTTTTCTTCAGCAGCTGGCACTTTAGTTATACACTTGCATACTTCTTTAGACGTACATTTACCTACATGTTGCAATATCAAACAACTTTTTCAGAGAGTCTTCGTAAAACATCTGTTTTTTAGCTTCAATGCGCAATTTTTTCATACTTTTATACTTGTTATAATGCGAAATCAACCTAGCGACAACTTGCTGATGGCTTATTGTAGGAATTGATGCTTTATTCCATATTTTCTCTATGTCAGTCGCAATAATTTCACATAACTCTTTCACTGAAGGGTCTTTACCGTTTTTCAATTCAAGCACGCTGTTTCTAAGCCTCAAATAATATTTTACAACATCATAATACGTTGGTAACATATTACCAATTAGTTTCAGTGGATCACCAAACACAGGACACCGCAAATCTTCCCGTGTTTTAGGCATTTTTTTTATCATTAAGTTCACTTCTCTGTCGGCAGTTATTACAAAAAAAAACCCCTAATGTGCAGATATTTGCACTATTTGCAGGACTAATTAATAATATTTCACTACAAAATAATACGTTTATACGCGAGATGAGGCTAAGAACAAACTAAAAGCAGTATGGTAATGACAATAAGTTACGAAATGACTTGAATTTTGCGGGTACAACTTAGGACTAAAAATGTAAGTTTTTTGTAAACTACCCTCACAGTGCGCCACCTGGAAATAAAGTCTTAGATTTTTGATTTTTAATACGAAAGAAGCTTTCCTATCGGGTCATCGATTAACAATACAGGAGATGAAAGAATAAAATATTTTATTTTTTTTGCTTCTTTCACTCCACCCTATTATACAGGGTGTTCGGCACATGGACCGTCAATTTTTTTTGGGATATTGTTGGGGTTATTTGTTATCTTTTCGCCCTTGGACTTATGGTCATAAGGGTCACGGTTTTGGAGATATGATTTCTTAAATGTTTTTTCTCAAATTTTCCGAAATTCCTCCTTTAAATGTTCGTAACTTTTTTATTAATGCGTGTTACAAAAGAATATGTTGTATTTAAAACTTGTTAATACATGCTAGTTCAAATACTAATAGTCTTTATTCTAATTGATAGTCTCAAAGGGACGTACGAGGTTTTTTATTTCACCAATTTACTATTTGTGTGAAAAAAGTCCAACTTCAAAATTCAATTATTAAAAACCTAAATACAATTTTGGGGTTCATTTTGTTTAAAAAACTTCTGTAGCTAATTACCTTTCTAACGATGTGCTACACATTAATAAAAAGTAAACGGGAATATCCACATTTTCAAAGAAAAGTTCCAGAGCACCTAGATAACTCGTTTCCTAACTGGTGGTACTCCTTATTTGGACGGTGACTTAACTAAAGCCCACGGGCTATTAATAAACTCATCTTGGCTGAGATGCGCGTTACAAGATATGTCAAAGTAAACGTCAAACAATAGAACACTGTATAAAGATCGTAGGCATAGTTCTCAGGACATTTAATCTTCACAAAACAAAAAAACATAAGTACACACGATGTATAGGTATGCACGGATTTAACAATCATCGGACACAATTACTTAAGTGAAATAACATAAACATTACGTAAAATTATTAGGCAAGAGTTAGCGGTGGCATTCGCGACGGCGCGCGTGAGTCGTCTGGCTCGCGGATGGGCGTCCGCGGGGTAATGGCGCGCGCGGGGTTCGTTGCTAGGGCGACCGAAAGATGGCCGCGCCATCGGCCATCGCGAGCGTTTAGGGTACCGCACGTTATAGACTCCCCCTCTAGTCCGAACAAGCGCCCTCGCTTTCGGGCTAGGACTGGTATCTACGTGGCCTACCGCGACGTCGTTTTGGGCGTACCGGGCTTTCAACGCGACCTGTAAAGGGAGTAAGGTGTGACACGTGGTACTTACCTAAGGTGACACCGTCTTGGGTACCTTCTAGTTCGTACGTAGTGTTACTCAACGCCCCCTTGATTCGATAGGGTCCATCGCGTCGTGGAATAAACTTGGTCGATTGACCAGGGCCAGTGTCGTTGGGTCCTTGCGTTTTGAGTAAGACGAGATCACCTACTTTGTAATCTGGTGGCGGACGACGTCCTTCGTCTGCATACTTCTTTTGAAGCGCCTGCGCCTTTTCGTGGGTGTCTCTAGCTTCTGCTAAGGTTGATGCCATTTTCTTAAGGTGAGGTGTTATGACCGGAACGAAGTTATCGTTTTCCACGATCGCTCGTAAGTCAGTAGCGGCGTCGGCAGGAGCGCGCATCTCTCTGCCGAATGTAAGGTAGGCCGGGGAAAACTTTGTGCTAGCAGTTATTGCAGAGTTCATGGCATACCTTACTGCAGCGAGGTGAAGATCCCACGTAGAGTGATCCTGCCCGACGCAGATAGCTAGCTGGGGCTTGAGGTCCCTGTTCTTACGCTCTATCGGATTCGCCTCTGGGTGATAAAATGGCGTCAGGTTTTGGTCTATGCCTAAGACAAAGCAAGCCTGTTGCATGACCTCGCTCACAAACTGTACCCCATTATCGCTAATGAGACGACGGGGCACTCCATACCTTAAAAACACTTCGTTGATAAGCGTCTTTGCACACTCGAAACTAGTTGCGGTTTCCAGCGGGAAGAGCTCGACCCAACGCGAGCAGACATCCTCTACAATTAGGATCCACTTGTTGCGTCGTGGAGTCTCTACTAGTGGGCCGAAGAGATCAACGGACAAAACTTTAAACCTTTGGGACATCGCAGGGGTTTGGAGTAGGCCTGCGGGTTTCCTATTATTTACCTTGTAGCGCTGGCACGGTAAACACTCCTTAATATGGTTACTTACATAAGTCTTCATGCCAGGCCAGTAAAAACGTGCCTTGATCCGGCACAGCGTGCGGTCGACTCCGAAATGGCCTGCTGTGGGAGCATCATGAAAGTCTGCTAGTATGGCGGCACGTTCGTGTTCCGGCACGACTAAGACGGCATCGTCATTGTCATTACTTTCCAGCTCGTACCTGTATAGAACGCCGTCAGATACGATATATCCGCGGTCAGACCATGGTCTCCCCCTAAACGGATCGTCGGATTCCATGTCTTCGACGATCTTGCGTACCTCGGGATCCTTGAGCTGGTTCTCGCGGATGTCACCACTGCTCCTCGAAGGCATGTCGACGACAGCAAGGCACAGGTCGCAGCTAGCATCATCAGCGCACACCGGGCGCGACAATGTGTCAGCGATGACATTGGCTCGACCTGGTGTATATTCGACACTTAGGTTAAACTCCTGCAACAGTAATGCCCATCGTGCTAGTCGACCACTGGGAGAGCGCATGCTCATCAACCAGCGCAAAGGTTGATGGTCGGACTTTACTGTCACCTGAGCTCCCTCTATGTAACCGCGAAACTTACTCACGGCCCACACCACGGCTAACGCTTCTCGCTCTGTGGTCGAGTAGTTTTTCTCAGCGGGATTTAGGAGACGGCTCGCATACTCTATCGGTCGCTCATCTGACCCCTCCCCCTGCATGAGAACTGCGCCAAGACAGTACCCACTGCTATCGGTTCTGAGGATGAACGGCTTCGTGTCATCAGCTTGGCGCAGGATCGGGGCAGATACAAGGAGAGATTTAATACGCTCGAAAGCCTCCTGCTGTTCAGTACTCCAGTGCCACGTACTTACCTTCTTAAGAAGATTTGTAAGCGGTCTTGCGACTTCGGCGTAGTTGGGTATGAAGCGGCGGAACCAACTAGACGTCTGCAAGAAACACTTAAGGTGTTTGACGTTTTGTGGGGTGTTCATACCTGCTATGGCAGCGGTCTTGTCTGGATCGACATGAATGCCTCCCGGGACGATCACGTGACCAAGGAACTTGACCGAGTCGCGAGCGAAGTGGCTTTTTGTACGGTTGACCCTCAATCCAAACATCGCGAGACGGTCAAACACAATCTCCAAATCTGCTAGGTGACGCTCGAATGGACCTGGTGACAAGATGATCAAGTCGTCCAGGTATGCCAAGATTGCTACTTCTTCCTTCAGGTTGGACTGGAATCTATCTATCAGCCGCTGAAACGTGGCACCCGAGTTGCGCAGACCCATCGGCATGCGTTTGAAGCGGTAGGTACCTAAAGGGCTGATAAATGCTGTCTTATCTCGATCATCGGGGTGTACGTTTACCTGGAAATAGCCGGACCTTAAGTCCAAGGTCGTCATGAACTTGCTGGTCTTGGCTGCGTGCAGTATATCCTCGATCCTGGGTAATGGGTACCTATCAGGTTCGGTTACCGCGTTGAGCTTCCGGTAGTCGATACAGAGCCTGAGACCACCATCCTTCTTAGTGACGAGAACGACGTTAGATGCCCAGGGTGACTCGCACTCCTCAATCACGTCGTCTCGCAGCAGCTTGTCGAGCTCTATCTTCAAGGCTTCTTTACGGCTCTGTGACAACCTGTACGGTGGAGAGGCTACCGGTTCCTGGTTTTCGCTTACCTTGATCCGATGGGTAGCGAATTCCGTGGCAGGACCGTTAGGCGCGAATTGAGACGCCCTTCTCATTATGAAAGCGTTGAGCGCATGCTGCTGGTCCGGTGAGAGTTTTGTACTTTCGTCACTACGTAGTGAAAGGTCGGAGGACTCAGCTCGCATTAGCTCTGCGTCGTCAGCGTTGTCTAAGTGGTACTTACGTACAAAGGAATACTGAACTTCAGGATCGTCAGCGAAGCTCCATGAGTCCCGGGAACCGTCGAGCACTATCCCAGCTTTGGCTAAAAACTCAAAGCCAAGTAGGGTTTTGGTTTCATCTCCAGGCAGCACCATGAAGTCAGCAGTAAAGTCACGGCCTTCGATCGTGATAACTATGTCGGCAGTGAGTACCTTCCTAGACTGCTGGGAACCGTCAGCCAGGCGTATCGTTCGCTGCTTATCCTGAAACTTTACATTGTTCGCTACTAAAATTTTATATAGGGCAGGGCTCGCAATACAATGGGTGGCACCGGTATCGACGATCGCCACCCCTTCACGGCCAAAAATACCCATCATGACCATTGGATGCGATGTAGTGGTTTATAATAAAAATCGGCGCGTTTAGAAGGATTGCACGTATCACATCTCGACTTGATAACACCTACCTTGCCACAACCATAACAACGATTAGGTTCGCTCGACCGACCAGTATTCGGTATATTATTTACCTTGGCGGTAACAGGTGCGTTTACCTTACTTGCGACGGAGTTAGTTCTTGACGACGGATTATCGTGTCTTTGTCGTAAGTTGCGACAATCTTCAACGACGTGGCCGTAAACCTTACAATATGAACATCGAATTCGATTACGTTTCGAATTATTGTCAGACGCGGTCGGAATAGCCCCCCCAGAATCGCTTGCGCTCGAAGTAGCTACGTTTGCTTTCTCGGAACCTACAACGCTCGCGATAGCCGAAACAGCTGACGCAACTTTAGGTGTAATTTTACGTACCTCGGAAATAGAGTCCTCCGTAACTCTTGCCTTGTTCAATAAACAGTCGACAGTATCAATAACATCTCGTGGTAAACGTTTACGAATACGCCGGTCTAACAAACTATAAATAATATCGACTTTCATTTCTTCCGGGATATCATACGGTAACCTAACGATTAAAGCACGTAAACGACACACAAACACTTCAGCACGTTCAGTTTGTTGTTCCGCGGCGAAGATTTCGCGTAAGAGTTTATAGCCGGGGCGCGGGGTTCCGTAAACGGCGCGCAGGCGGGCCGTTGCGTCGCGCCATGTCGTCACTGACGACTTCACTCCTCGCCACCAGACGGCGGCGTCGCCTTCCAACAGCATGGTTAAGCCACGTACAGCGTGCTCGTCGCTCACGGCGGTACACTCTTTGTACGTCTCGGCGGCGTCTAGGAAAGCTTCTAGTACCTCCGGGTCTTGCGCTTGTCCGTTGAAGCGCGCGGTGCACTTACTGAAGTTCCCGGCGGCATGCGGCGCGGCGGCCGCAGCGGGCTCGCTCGCGCTTGAGACGGGTGTGACTGAAGTTGACCGCAGGGTTTCGATGAGGTTCCTGTTGATTGCGGCCTGAGACTCAGCGAAAGAGTTCATGAATGTTGCGACGAATTGTTGCGCGTCGAAGAGCGGTTGCGGGGGCTGCGGATGCGGCACGAGCGGAGCGTGCGGCGCCTGCCTCGCAGAGCCGGCGGCATCATTGACCTCGCCGGCGTACTCCTCGTCCGTAAAGCTAGTGGCCAGCTCGCCCAGCGGGCGGCTAGCTGCTGCTTGCTTTTTTGGCGGCATTGTCACGAACACTGTCACGATACTACTTAGATACGCTATGCTATACCACACACACTCTCATGAGTTCTGTCTCTGCCTCGAGTTGAGCGCCACTATAAAGATCGTAGTCATAGTTCTCAGGACATTTAATCTTCACAAAACAAAAAAACATAAGTACACACGATGTATAGGTATGCACGGATTTAACAATCATCGGACACAATTACTTAAGGGGCTACCCGGCGTATTTTAGCGATTTTCAAGTCGATTCAAATAAGCCAAAATGTAGTACAAAAATCTGTAAAAAACATATATTTTAGCTTGGCATTTGTTCTTTATTTTTCACGGAAAAATATTTCGCAAATGTTTATATCTTAAGAGTATAATAATTTCCCGTGAACCCTTTTCTCGATCTATAATCCATTATAACTGCCTAATTATGCGATATTTACACATGAGACTTAACTTATAATTGGAAAATAATGTGAACTTTAATTTGGCCGGATGTTTTTTTAATTGATTCTGTAGTTTTTGAGAAAAATAAAATATTCATGTTTGCGCGCTAATCCCCACTCGCGGGTCTCTGCGGGGGCGACGGGCGGCATACGCCGCTTGGCCGTCGAACGGGGAACCTGTGCCGCTCGGAGCCACGCGCGACATGGCGACATGGCGACATCTAACGGCAAACCATGTACCACCAACTCGCCAACGCCAACAGCGTCACAACGTCAGACAGCGGAACTAAACTGTTCTACAACGCGCAAGCGAAATTTCAACAGTCAGTTGATATATGTAGCACTTCCAACTTAATCCCAATGGACTTCGGTCCCCAGGCATAACACCCGCCTGGAGAGAGATCTCTCTATTGCCCTCTCTAACTACATTGGTGACCCTCGACAATGGACAATTACGCAACCTGACGACCTTCCAAGCAAATGACGCAGTCTCACAGCAAGCCGACTTACCCGCACTGTGCACCACTAGCATTCTGTCATATCTCTATGCCTGGTGTCTACAGTGTGCAACACTACTCTCACTCAACATCGCGACTCACTGCGTCCAACTACGAGTACTTTACGAGCAGGTACACGACTCACTGTTGTACTCCACTGACGAGTTTGTTATATTTCTGGTAAATATTATACAGGGTGTTTGGCAGTCGGGTGTAGGGGTTTTAAGGGACGATAGTAAGGGCCATTCTGAACATTTTTGACCACATTTACTATTATGCTAAGTTTCACGGTTTCCGAGATATTGATCATTTTAATAGGTTTTTTTTGTAATTTTTCCTTATGTCCGTGATACGAAAAACCCCTTAATTCAAGTATTAATTTAAATAAAAAACAGTGTTTTCTTGCATGACTTGAATCACTATGAAATAAGGAAGCTACATGCCATTTTTTTTCCTTACAACTTTTTGAGTAACCTTACAAAAGTGGTTTTTCCATACTTGGTGAAAAACAAACGCGGGGTTCTCTTAGTATGGAGAAAGTAACTCAGGCGCGTTTACTCAAAAAGTTGTAAGGAAAAAAAAATGGCATGTAGCTTTAAAACTTCCTTATTTCATAGTGATTCAAGTCATGCAAGAAAACACTGTTTTTTTTTTAAAATTAATACTTGAATTAAGGGGTTTTTTGTATCACGGACATAAGGAAAAATTACAAAAAATCCTATTAAAATGATCAATATCTCGGAAACCGTGAACCTTAGCATAATAGTAAATGTGGTCAAAAATGTTCAGAATGACCCTTACTATCATCCCTTAAAACCCCTACACCCGACTGCCAAACACCCTGTATATCCGTAAAGTCATCGTCAAAAGTAACTGATCACTTTAGTACCTTGTCGCTTTACTGTGTCATAAGCAATGCCAACAAGATTGACGAATTTAATGCGATTTAAAGTGCAAAACAAATGTTTTCACGATTTTTTGGTAAGTATTTAATGAATAAAATTTTATGTTCGATTTGGTTGCCAGCTCCTGGCCTAAAAAGTCTCAATACCAACTGCAAGTTATAGTAGTACGCCAACAATCCGTAAGATGTCGTTAGCGGCCTAAAAAGTTGGCCATTGTAGTACATTTACTTTATACTAGATGGCGTTACAAAAAGCGATGGCGCATGTACGTAAACTTGCAGAGGTGAGGAAAGGAAGTGGGGAGGGAAGAAGTTGAAATGCTCGAGGTCATCGAGACGGGGTACGCCCTTAAGTGAAATAACATAAACATTACGTAAAATTATTAGGCAAGAGTTAGCGGTGGCATTCGCGACGGCGCGCGTGAGTCGTCTGGCTCGCGCATGGGCGTCCGCGGGGTAATGGCGCGCGCGGGGTTCGTTGCTAGGGCGACCGAAAGATGGCCGCGCCATCGGCCATCGCGAGCGTTTAGGGTACCGCACGTTATAACTGTCATTTTTGACACATCTTAAGACGAGCATTAGAGTTGAGATTAGTTTATTAATACGGGCCTAAGAAACACTTATTTTTAACAAAGTCGCAATGGAGTAGAGCCGATATCGATAATATTGACTAGTCCCTTGTCTAGACCATGTTTACGTAATGTGAACTTTTGACAAAGCTGTAAATTTTCCTCCAAAACCAAACGAAAACCGTGTACAACCTTACTTTTTCAGACATAATAGTGTTCTCTTTTTAGCATATTCAATTTCCCTTTAGAGTAAGAATGACAGCTATTGTTATATCGTTTTTAATTTGTGCATACGCTGTTTATTTCTGTCTATATAAAATAAATAAAATTTTATGTAATTATATCTTAATTTGTATAATCTTAATATAAATATTTTTTTAAAAGACTTATTTTATAGAACTCATTATGGCGCTTTTTCAAAAAATTGTCTAGTCTTGAGAAGCGCTGGTAGACTTGTGACATAAAATTAGCTTAACTGTAAAATAAATAATTTCAATTTCATGTGGTCTATAATTTCTGCGGTATTCTATTTTCAATTCACGAACACGCACCCAGCTACTTGATTTGATGTCTCACATTCGCAATTTTATTTCAACAGCAAAAATAGCTGGTGGTAGGTTGTGGAGTTTGTGGATTGGAAACACTATATTTGGGCCAATTAAGTACATATGGGCGCGCGCACTAGCGCCACCATGAGGCTTAAATTAAAACTAAATCTAACAAAACAAATGTTTCATTACAAGTTATGTTTATTAAAAACTTTAATAATTATTGCCTATTAAAACATTAAAATTCATAGGTATTTACTTTTATTATAAGTAAATAACCTTTCAGTTTATTTAAAATCAATGTTTTTAGTTAAGCTCTTTTAAAAATCAGATATTTGACAGCTAATTCCTTCAGGAAACTTTTCATAAGCATTGTTATCATCTTGCATTTTATTTAACAAATTAGAGATATGGCATTTAAATATTCCGTAATAGAACGTTATAATTTATTAATTTTAATATTATTTCTCGGTTTAAAATATTTTTGTGTGAATTTTATGTGCTTAAATGTATAGAGAAATAATTAATGGAACTTTGTTTTGACGTTCTGCAAATCAGAGGTTGACCTTACAATGGCGGGAAATTTGTCATGTTTTTTCTCTACCGCCGCCATTACGGTCCTGTAACTTGTACTGAAAGTTACTCTGAATTGCTTTTTATTAATATACCTTTTACGCGAGTGTTGAGGTGTCGAAGTGTAGTGGTTTGTTTAAAGCTATTGCAATTACATATTGTTATAGTGGCATTATAGAGTTGTATTGTGGTGTTGTGTGTGTTTATTTTATGTCTAACTCTCCCGACGCGGAGTCGCCCCGGCCGGGCAGCTCCGCGCCGACATACACTTTCCAACTCTATAGTTTGATTCACAGCATCAGCTTAGTGACGAAAATGTATTAATACTCAACTAATTTAAACACTCAGAAACTATCTTATTCACATAGGTAGAAGAGCGATCATACGATGAGTTATCATATCATACACAAACTGCGGAAATTGGAAGTTTGTTCTCGAATTGAACGAAGGTATCTAATGGACCCGATCTAAGTGCACATCGCTTAAATAGCCTAAAACTAATATGCCTAATTTTTGCAAGTGCTATTCCAGAATATCAATCTGACTAAAATTAGCATGATTTAATCCGTATTCTAAAACTTCTAAGTTTAGTTGAATGTGTTACTACTATAAAAAAATAAGTGAATCAATGAATGGAATCTATACAAAAAGAGAATGGGTTCGTGTATCACTCTACATAGTATAAAACAAAGTCGCTTCCCGCTGTCTGTCCCTATGTATGCTTAGATCTTTAAAACTACGCAACGGATTTTGATGCGTTTTTTAGTAGATAGAGTGATTCAAGAGGAAGGTTTTTATGTATAATAAATTTTGTTTTATGTACGTGTGTTATCGAAAACTCAAATAAACCGAAGCGAAGCGAGGGCGGGTCGCTAGTTTTTTTATATTTTAATATTTAAATCTGTTTTATTGTATTGTTTATTTTTAGTAGGTGCTACCTTTAATAATTTTGTTAACATTTTATATCAGGTAAATATAAATTTACATATGGGCAACATTTTAAAGATTAAAAAATGCAAGTTGTTTGTGAATTGTCAGTGTTCTTTTCTTTTAAGTTTGTTTATAACAAGTTTTTGACGGGGAAATCACTTGGTGGCCAGCCGTAAAAAGATACCTATAGTTTAAGAAAGAAAAATGAGTTCGTGGAATTGGTTAAGAGTTTGTGTATCGGAATGTGACCATCCACTGCACTCAATGTATAGGGTATTCCAAACACATCCTGGAAGCCTTGCATGGCCCTGTCTATTTCTATTCTCGTCACTTGCACTTAAAACCTTTAAGTGTTGGGGCACCGTAACCACTAGCAATCCTATGCTCAAAGTATCTACTACGTGTGTGCCCATGTTCCGCACAGCCGGTCGATCAGTCGAATCACGCAACCTCTTTAAATAAAGTGTTTCACCCTCGCCATGCTCTCTCGTCGGCTCCCACCGAAGCCATGTCAAATTCTTCATCCATTTCAAAATATAATTTCAAATAGAAAAGTAAAGTATTTCTACTCGACTTCACCTAAAAAAATATAAACGGGACTATTTTATTCGCCGCTAAAATTTGTCGATTAAGTTTGACGTTTCTATGTTTTCGTGTAAAAATTACGTGTCTAGAATAGCATTTTGGCAGCTTAACTAAATTGAATAGACCGCCTAAAATAAGAAGCGTTAGATTCAAATTAACGCTGTCATTTAATTATGACAGTTGCTTATAGAAGAGCAAAGTGTTTTAGCGACACCTAAATAAAATTAGATTGAGGTTTGACAGCACGGAACAGGTTGTTGGTTACACGTGCAGAATTTAGTGATTTTTGCAATTCAAAGTTTTTTTGGTATTCTTTAGATCTAGTGTTTGTTTCGTAGTTGGTGGTGGTTGTGGTTAACCAGGTGAGTGTTTGTGAGTTGTGTGTTGTTTGCAATGAGCAATAAGGAGCCCCCTGATGGGGGCGGTAATTCAGACGATAATAGTGAAATGTCAATTGAGAATACACAGAGTGTTATTTATTTATTTATTTATTTAAATAGACACACGAACAGTAACATAAACAGATTATACAATGGTAGAAATACGAGTCACATTCCCGTTTATGCACCAATTATAGGCGTGCAACAGCATTGGCACAGATACTAGAGACAAATTAACTAAAAGCTAAAATTTCCAAACAAAAAAAAAAAGAAACGAGCAAAACTAAAATTTAACTAAAAATATAAACAGCGATTACATACCCTGTGAGTCAGGGGCGAGCTGTGACGATGGTTTCAGCAGTCTACGTCGCAGAACTGATATCGAATTCAGGTAAATGTCAATGCAACGGGCTTTGGCTAGATCATTGTATTGCTTCTGCAAACGGTAGAGAGGCAAGGATTTTCCTAGCCTAGTCCTGGTACGATCAAGGCGGAAAAACGTGAGTGTTCTCTTGTCTGGTTCACGAAAGCGGAATAATGTTGTTTCGGACTATAATATTAACAAACGTGCCTCAGGCATGCCAGCCTCTGCTTCTGTGCAACACACATTCACCGTGCCTGAGTTTGCTCCGGGTTCCAAACTTAAATATAGCCCTTCAGACAAAGCCCCTTATGTCGTTCAGGTTTCAAAAACAATTGAGGACCCAGCTTCTGGTTCCTCCATTCGCATTCTTAAGTTCGCACAATTATTACACAAGAACTTTGTCCGCGGCATCAAAAAAGATGGTATTAAAGCAAACGGTCGTAATCGTGTTACTGTGGAGTTTATTGACGCTAACTCGGCAAATGCTTTCCTTGACAATACAATTCTTTCCCAACAGGAATATACTGCTTCAGTCCCCACTTTCAGCATCACTAGGATGGGCTTAGTTAGAAATATCCCGACTGACTGGACTATGGAGGAACTAGTTGGTTCAATTGAATGCTCAGTGATAGACTGCAAAGTTATCAAGGCTCGCAGACTTAACAGAAAAACAGTAGTAGAAGATAAGACTTCCTGGACCCCTACTCAATCTGTAGCACTAACTTTTCTTGGTCAGATACTCCCAGAGAAAGTGTTTTGCTTTAATGCTTCACTTCCAGTTGAGCTTTATCACCTGCCAACGATCCAGTGCAACAAGTGCTGTCGTTTTGGTCATATAAAATCTGCATGCAGATCCAAGCCGCGTTGCTTCATATGCTCTCAGCCTCATGAGGGTGAAACTTGTTCTGTCCCTGATGAGAGGGCTTCATGCCTTTTCTGTTTAGGTTCTCATCGTGCCACTAACTCTGCCTGTCCTGAACATGCTAGACAAAAATCAATTAAAATAGTCATGTCTGAGGAACACATCCCCTACTCAGAGGCCACTCTGCGATTCCGCAATGTTCGCCGCTCTTTTGCGGATACCACTCGATTGTCTTTGTCACCAGGCACTCAGACTTCCAGTCCGCATCTTTCCCAAACATCTACCCAGTATCACTCTCAGCAGTCCAATCAGCCAACCACATATGCCTCCCAATCCTATAGAAAAACTGTCCATATCCCTCGCCGGCATACCCCTTCCCTTGCCTCAGGGTACGACCAAGCTGCTCACAATAGTATTATAAAAGATCCTCAATCTTCACAAATGAATGGCTGTGCCCTCAATGGCGCTGAGACTGAAATTTCTCCCAATGATAATCTTATCAAAATTTTAGTAACTATGTTACTGAATCTCCTTTCAAAATTCTCCGATGCAATACCGAACAACGTCTTAGAATCACTGAATCAATTAACTACAATAATGTCCAATAATGGCCCATACAGCCATTCAGTGGAACTGTAGAAGTCATCATTCATCATCATTTCAGCCTATTGCAGTCCACTGCTGGACGTAAGCCTCCCCCAGGGTTCGCCACAAGGCCCGATCTCCCGTTTTCGCCATCCAGTCACCACCAGCCACTTTTTTCAGGTCGTCGGTCCATCTGGCTGGAGGGCGTCCTACGCTACGCTTGCCGAGCCGTGGTCTCCACTCGAGAACCCGTCTACTCCACCGATCATCGGTTCTGCGACAGATGTGACCAGCCCACTGCCACTTCAGTCTGCTACACTTCTGAACTACGTCAGTGACCCTAGTTTTATGCCGGATCATCTCATTCCGGATTTTGTCCCTTAGCGAGATTCCGAGCATACACCTTTCCATAGCTCGCTGGGTGACGTGTAGTCGGTGGGCTAGTTTCACTGTCAGGTTCCACGTCTCGGCTCCATATGTCATGACCGGCAGGACGCACTGATTGAATACCTTGGTCTTCAGGCATTGCGGCAAGGTTGACTCAAAGACGTGACGCAACTTTCCAAATGCTGCCCAACCAAGCTGCACTCTTCTGGTGATTTCACCCTCAAAGTTGTCTCTACCCAGCTGTAACTTGTGTCCTAGGTAGACGTACTCCTGGACAACTTCGAGGGCTACACCTTCGACGGAGACGGGCTCAGGGACGATGTGCTCATTGAACATGACCTTAGTCTTGTCCAAGTTCATCCCGAGCCCAACGCGTCTCGAGGCAGCATTAAGGCTGGACAGCATTTCCTGCAGGTCTTGTAGCGATTCTGCCATTATCACTATGTCGTCAGCAAAGCGGAGGTGTGTGAGATATTCACCCTTGACATTGATGCCCATCCCATTCCACCGCAGTGTCTTGAAGACATCCTCCAGAGCATTGGTGAAGAGTTTCGGGGAGATAACGTCACCCTGTCTTACACCTCTGAGCAGCTGGATGGGTCTTGTTTGATGGTTCTGCACTTGGACGGACATAGTCGCCATTTGGTAGAGACTTCTCAGCACCTCCACGTACCGCCAGTCGACTTGGCATCGCTGCAGAGACTCCAGAACAGCCCAAGTTTCGATGGAGTCGAAGGCCTTCTCGTAGTCCACCATCGCCATACACAGCGGTTGGTTATACTCCTCGGACTTCTGTATAACCTGCCGAACAGTATGGATGTGGTCCACGGTGCTATAGCCTTTACGAAACCCAGCCTGCTCCGGTGGCTGAAAGGCGTCTAATCTTGATGCCAGACGATTCGTGACGACTCTCGAGAACAGCTTATAGACGTGGCTCAGAAGTGTGATCGGCCTGTAGTTTTTAAGTAGCGTTTTGT
This sequence comes from Acleris laterana, assembly GCA_963966035.1. NCBI lineage: Eukaryota > Metazoa > Arthropoda > Insecta > Lepidoptera > Tortricidae > Acleris > Acleris laterana. The sequence goes on from OZ014438.1 coordinate 45,791,511, forward strand.
CTCCTTTCTTGAAAAACAATGCCACTACACCTCTGCTCCACGCCTTCGGGGTAGTCCCGTTGGTAATTACAGTGTTGAAGAGCCTCTTTAACTCCTCCAGAACAGGTTTACCCCCAGCCTTGAGGAGCTCAGAGGCTACTCCATCTTCACCGGGAGCCTTCCCATTACTAAGCTGTTTGAGAGCCGCCTCGATTTCGTCGACACCTATGTCTGGGAGATCTTCAGTGAAGTGGCGGGTAAGTGGGGCTCTAGGATCTCTCGCGTCAGGTGGAGGTTTTGGTGCGTGCGAAGCATACAGGTGTCCGTAGAAGTTTTCAATTTCAACGAGTATCCCCGGGACTGATGTGACGGTTTCACCATTCGAGGTAGCTAGCTTTGTCAGATGACTCCTCCCCAGTGTCTTGGTGAAGACCTTCGACCCCCGGTTTCGCTCAATCGCCTCGTGTATTAGGCGGGTGTTCCAGCTGCGAAGGTCGCGTCTTACCAAGCTCCTGATTTTCTTGTGGAGTGACTGGGGATCTGGCAAGGATTCCTCAGGTGTCTCACGTCTAAATCGCATCAGATCTAGGGTCTCGCCAGAAAGTTTGGACTTCCTATCTGCTCGAATTTTCCGAAAATGCCTCGTCCCCACTTCGCTTATCACCCCGATTAAGCCGTCCAGATCCTCGTCAACATTTGCCGGGGTCTCCAGTGCGGCGAATCTATTTTGCAATTCCAATTGGAACGCATCATGTCCAGTTTGGGGCACATTTGGACGAAGAACAGACCTCACCATGCGACTACGTTCGAGCTTAAAATTGATATTTAGGGTGCCTCGTACAAGCCGGTGATCGCTACCGGTATTAAACCTACTGATCACTGAGACATCCCTAAATATATGCTTCTTGTCGGCTATGATGAAGTCAATCTCGTTCTTCGTCACACCGTCGGGGCTCTTCCAGGTCCACTTCCGTTGGGGCTTTTTCTGATAAAAGGTGTTCATACAGAACAGCCCCTGCATGCTAAGGAAGTTGACCAGCATTTGGCCCCTACGGTTTCTGCGCCCATAGCTATGCTGTCCCAAACAAGATTCACCACATTCTTTTCCCACTTTGGCGTTGAAGTCCCCCATGACAACGGTATAATGGGTTTTGGTGTTACGATGCATGGCCTTTGCCACATCGTCGTAAACGGCCTCCACCTCTTCATCTGTGCTATTCGACGTCGGCGCATATACCTGTATGACCTTGAGAGAGTATCTCTCGGTCAGTTTCAGTACAAGGTACGCTACCCGGGTCGAGACGCTGCAGATGTCTATCACGTTGTCACGGAGGGCTTTGTTGACGAGGAACCCCACACCACCCTGAGATTTTTGGCTCCCTTCCCTGAAGTAAAATAGATGGCCCGACTCAAGGGTTATCGTGTCCTCCCCCTCTCTACGAACTTCCGATAGCCCGAGAACATGCCATCGTATCTTCTCTAATTCCACTTCAAGGATCTGGAGGCTTTCGTCCAGCCGTAAACTGCGTCCGTTGTATGTAGCCAGAGTCAATTGTTGGCAGCCGTCCGTAGCCCGGGGATTCCTAGCACCCCCTACCCTACCGTGACCAAGGTCGCTGCCGTGACCTGGAATAGTAGGGCGGCCGGGAACTGGGGGCCGTTTCTTTTTGTGCCTATTCATATAATTTTATATTTCTGGGGGGTATTGCCCGTAGTCACCACGCTGGGCAGGCGGGTTGGTGACCGCAGTGTAATTATTTGGACTGTGTTGTCTACACGAGAGGTGCTGCTGCCCACCTCTCGGATGGTCCCTTGCTCGCCTTCTACGATGCCCACGGGAAGAAATGGGGTGGTGCTATTCTAATCTGCCGGCGCCACACGGCCACTGTAGAAGTATCCGGCATAAAAAACACGATATTTCCTTCCTTATTAATAAAATATAATCCTTTTATTATGGCCATCTCGGAGACATGGTTAAGACCCGGTTCCCTTTTTAGGGTGTCTGGCTATTCATGTCTCCGGGATGATAGTGATGATGGATGGGGCGGATCCGCCCTCCTCGTCAAACGTTCCCTTCCCTTCTCCTCTATCCCCCTCCCCCATCATTCATCAGGGTTATATGTTGTTGCTATTAAGACTCTTAACAATACATTTATTTCTTTGTATATTCCATATCCCAATTCTTCCCTTATTTCAGAACTTGATTCTATACTGTCTTCTCTTTCTGGCCCTTTAGTAGTGATGGGCGATTTTAATTGCCATCATACCATGTGGGGATGTATCTCTTGTGACTCTAACTCTCGTTATATTTTAGACTTGCTAGACAATGCAAATTTGTGTATGATGAATGATGGCTCCCCCACCAGAAGAACATCCCCTTTACAAAATCCTAGTGCAGTGGATTTGACAATGGTTTCCCCTAGTTTGGCTCCTCTTCTCGGATGGCAGGTGCTTTCTCAAGCGTTTGGCAGCGATCACCTTCCTCTTCTCATTACACTTCCGTCCAATGTACAAATTTTTTTGGCTCCTCTTTCCCCCCTCTTGAAATTTCGTTTGGACAAGGCTGATTGGCCCGAATTTTCTTTTCGGGTAGAGATTGAGACGAGGTTACTCCTCCCTATGTCTAATGAAAACTTTCTAGAGTTATATACAAAATTTGTCCAAATCTTGTCCATGTCTGCAGAAATTTCTATCCCTCTTAAAAATTCTTCTGATGGTAAGCTCTCATCTCCCCCGTGGTGGGATGCTGAATGTACGACAGCTATTAAAATCCGTAACAGAGCTGAAAAAATGTTCCTTGAAGATTTAAGTAGCACCCAATATTTCTTACAATATCAATCCTCCAATGCTTCTTGCAAGAGAATACTATCTACCAAAAAAAGACTCGGCTGGACTCGTTTTTGCGAAAGCTTATCTCCTCGTACGCCTTCCTCTCTCGTCTGGAAGAATATAAAAAGATATCGCAGCTCGTTCTCGAATTCTAATTCAACTTTCAACGATCCTTCTGTATGGTTAGATTCCTTTCTAGACATTATTGCGCCTCCGTATGTTCCATCGTACAACTGCCTCCCTTCTTCTCCTTCTCCACCATCATCAGACCGGATGGATCAGCCATTTTCCCTTTCTGAACTTACCTCGATATTGGAATCCTTGCACGATTCCTCTCCAGGCATTGACGGCATACCATATTCTTTTTTAAAAAAAATGTCCTGTTTCAACATTAAAGTTCTTTCTATCCCTCCTAAATAAGATCTACGATACGGGGTCTATTCCAGGAATATGGAAGCAACAAATTATCATCCCTATTTTAAAACCTGGTAAGGATCCCTCTAACCCCTATTCATATAGACCAATAGCATTTTCCTCTGTTTTGTCAAAGATTTTTGAGCACTTAGTTAAAAACAGGCTCGAGTGGATACTGGAGAATCGGGGAATTTTAGCGAGATCTCAGTTTGGTTTCCGCAGAGGCATGGGCACCATGGACAACCTCAGTATTCTTGTCTCAGATATACTGCTAGCTTTCTCTAGGGGTCAGCACCTTGTGGGTGTTTTTCTTGATATTACTGCAGCTTATGACAACGTTCAGCTTCCGATACTCAGGCAGAAAATGCAACAGCTGAGTTTGCCAGTGAAGATGGTACACGTCATATGTAATCTTTTCATGGGTCGCTCTATTTCTATCCGCTTTCGGGACACAACTTTGTCCCCTAGAACGATTTGGAAAGGTTTGCCACAGGGCTCTGTCTTGAGCCCCATCTTATACAGTTTATACACGGCAGATCTGGAAAAGGTAGTCGATGGTTTCTGCGACGTCCTACAGCACGCAGACGATTTAGCCCTATATTATGCCTCTGAGTCCTTTTCATATTGTTCGAACCGCTTAAACACTGCTCTCAGATATCTTGACGAATGGTTAGTAGATCATGGTTTAAACTTATCGCCTTCTAAAAGCTCTGTGGTTGTTTTCTCTGGAAAGAGATGGATCCCTGATGTTGACATTGTGGTGAATGAGGAAATCATACAGGCGAATGATAGTGTTAAGTTTCTTGGTTTATATTTAGACTCCCATCTGACCGGTATCACCCACCTAAATTATATTAAAAACAAGTGTGAAAAAAACATAAATGTCTTGAGGGCCCTCTCGGGCGCCTGGTGGGGAGCACACCCATATTCAGAAGTTACTTTATAATGCAATCATACGGAGCCACTTCGATTATGGTGCATTTCTATTAGAACCGTGCAACAAGTTGGCTTTGTCAACATCCGACAAAATCAGTCACAGTGTCTCCGTATTATTTGCGGGGCAATGAAATCTTCCCCCATAAATGCCCTGCAAGTGGAGTGCCTAGAGCCTCCTTTGAGACTCCGAAGACAATATTTGTCTGACCGTTTCTTCTTCAAGACTGCCCAATTTTCTAACCATCCTCTTCTGTCCCGTATAAATAATCTGTCTCGTTTAGTTTCCCTTTCCAAATACTGGTCCCACAAAGACACCCCTTGTCTGGTTAAAAGTTTTCATAAGCTTTCTGGGCTTCCCCCTATTCTCCAGTTCTCTTGTAATCCCTTGTTTTCCACTGACTTCAATGCCCTTGTATTTAAGCCAAATATTATGTTTTCCTTTGGTTTAAATAAAGGTATATCGAACGCTAATAACTTATTCAATAGGGCAATGGCTGAACAATGGGCAGATTGGACCATTATTTTTACGGACGCGTCAAAGTTGTCTAATGAAATTATTACAAACCCATTTCTACTGTCACTTTGTTCAAAACTATCACATGTTATTACTATTAATAATATTTTTTTTTGTATTACATACATATATATGTATCGATTTACAGTATTAACATTGGATCCTATCTCTTGCAGGTACATCAAGAGCTGTGTGATGATGACAGCATACCCAAAATGTCTATGTCAATGGTGCGGAACATCCTTAAACATTTAAAGTTTAAATATGCAAGCCGCAAACGACGCAGTGGCCTCATAGATAGGCGTGATATTGTATTATGGAGACAAAGATACTTACTACAAATTAAACAATACTGGAGGGAGGGCAAATTTATCTACTATCAAGACGAAACTTGGGTGAATGAGGGTTACACGGTGAATAAAACTTGGGTGGACACCAAAGTCCTATCATCCCGTCAAGCATTCTTGGAGGGGCTGACTACAGGACTTAAGGCTCCAACGGGAAAAGGAAGAAGACTCATCATTAGTCACATCGGCAGCGAAGAAGGTTTTGTTGATGGGGGCCTACTAGTTTTTGAAGCAAAAAAAGGAACAGATGATTACCACAAGGAGATGACTGCTGAAGTATTTGAGGAGTGGTTTAGCGGCATATTACCAAAATTAAAGCCTAATTCTGTAGTTGTCATAGACAATGCCCCTTACCACTCCAGAAAATTGGAAAAAACCCCTACAAACGCATGGTTAAAGGCTAATATCCAGGCTTGGTTGTCATCGAAGAATATTAATTACGATGGAAAGCTGACTAAATCACTACTGTTGGAGATTGTAAAAGGTGAAAAAAGTAAATATAATAAATTTTGTGTGGATGAAATGGCAGCTGAAAAAGGTATCACTGTGCTTCGCTTACCCCCATACCACTGTGAGCTCAACCCAATTGAGTTGATTTGGGCTCAGATAAAAGGACATGTGGCTAAGAATAATAAAACATTTAAAATGGCTGAAGTTAAAGAATTATTATTAGAAGGAGTCAATAATATTACTGAAACAGAATGGCAAGGTTGTATATCACATACAATAAAAGAAGAGGACAAATTTTGCAACCTTGACCATTTAATTGATGGTGTCTGCGACAAATTCATTTTACATGTGGGGGAAAGTGATGACAGTGACAGCAGTATGCCTGAAGAAGATTCTGAAGATACTGAATAAAATAAAGTGTTTTTATAAGTCATGTTTTATTTATTTCCTCCAGTAACTAATAACACTGTGACTTGTAAAGATTTCAACTTATTTAGAAGTCCCAAATTTCTTTGGCGTATTGTCTTAAATCTTAACAATATAATTTTGCTTAGTTACTTCTCAAAGTTTTTAGTATTCTTATCTTAGACACGTAGGCTAATGATTTGTTTGGTTCACTAATGTTTTACCAATTAATCATTTGACAAACTATATCGTTTTACAAACTTTCATTTCGCGAACAGGTACCGGATAATTTTATATTTTTTTGCGGTCAAAAGTCCAACTTAACTTAACCTATTTAATAGCCTATGCAACTAATGTAATATATAACGGTTTAAGCACAAATACATTTTTGCGAAATGAAAGTTTGTAAAACGATATAGTTTGTCAAATGATGATTTGGTCATAAGTCGGGATACTGATTTGTTTACTCTACCTTATGTATGTGGAATAGCAACAAATTTAAATGAAGGCCAAAAACGTCAACAATTAAAAAAATGTTTGTTACTCCTGAAACGTCAGAATTTGATAGCTGTCAGATGGCTGTCAGAATTCTACGCAATTAAAAATTAGGGTTTTTTTAATTGTGTTGTTTTTTTCAGTATCACTAGTAAATTATTCGATCAACATTTTTTTTTTTTTTCGAAGAAAGGAAGAAATGGGACAGAATACTTTTTTTTTTTAGTTTTTGTGTAAATAAAGTGCCATAATTTAGTATTAGTGTCGTTTTCCACATAAATAAGAATAAGGTACATACTAAATGTTATTTTTCTCGTGAAAATGTTACTTTTTGACCTGACTTGTGTTACATTTGACGATATGCCACTGGCAACACTGCATATATCCGATAACCCACGGGTTGGAATCTACCTCATTCACTCTTTTACGTTACTGATTTGTGGGAATCATGACCTGAAGTTCATAAGGTATCCTATACAGTTCAGGTAATTGAATGATGTTACAAAGCGTGAATAGTTTACTCGTTAACTTTGCTTTATCTGTGGGTCATTTTTACATTCATTCAATAATTTCAAATGAAAGATTCGAAGTGACTTTGCGTTTGACGGTGTATGCCAAAAAATTGGTTTTGTGTTATAAAGATCTATCTAAAATAAATACTTAATAATTTTCTCTTTTAAATCTTTTCCAGTTTCCATTTCCATTTCCACCAAGTTTAACGTTCACTCCATCCACCAATTTGAAATTGTGTTCGCAAAATCTTGCCGTACAATAAAATGTATTATTCCCGTCTGCAACTCGACCGTGGATAATCAAACGTTATACCGGTTCCCTCGGAACGCAGGGTTAAAAGGTATCTGGTGTGACCTGCTGACGCCACACGCTGGCAATTTAGTGTCGAAAAGTAATTCAGATTCGGAAAATTTAAAAGTGTGTGTTTTTTACCATTTTGAAAAACAATATTTATTTTGTGGACGGCCAAAGCCCCGTACGATGACAATGGCGTGTCCTACGCTTTTCTCCGAAGAAGAGATTCTGTCAGTGTCTCTTACAGTATGGCGGAACAGTGCATACACTATTCATTTCTGTATCTTTTCAATGAAATAATGTTTGTTAGTAAGAGTTATTTTTAACTAGATATTATGTACGGCGTTTTTTCGCAAAAATGGTTTACCTACTCTTAAGAAACGCTGGTAGACTCGTGACTTAAAATTTGACTTAATTGCAAAATAAATGTTTTTAATTTAATACGGCTTATAATTTCTACGGTATTATATTTTCAATTCACAAAGACGCACCCAGCTGCTTGATTTCATAATTCAATCTCGTAACAGCTAAATTAGATGTTGAGACGTGTGTGTCTTTGTGGATTGGAAACAATAGTTGCGCCTATTATGTATACTTTCCTATTTTGTATAGTTTGTTTTACTGCATCAGTTTATTGTCGAAAATGTATTAATACTTAACTCGTTTAAAATCTGTGAAACAATCTTATTCACACGGGAAAAAAAACATGAGTTCCTATAATACACAAACTGCAGAAATTAAAAGTTCGTTCTCGAATTGAACGAAGTTAACTTATTCGTGTTTATCAACCAAAAGTGCGAAGAAGTTTACTTCGTTCAATACGAAAATGAACTGCTCTCAGAATTCATTTGCCGCCATTCCTCCATTTTTTTTTTCTTTTTTTTTGCATACTAGCGCCACTGCTTTACGCTGCGGTGCGGGACTCAACTACTACTAACGTTATGTCAGTTCCAAGTTTGATTCCTATCTGTCTTTAATAGACATATCCTATAATCTGTGCGATAACCTGTGGAAAGACCTCCCTCTGATCTTGGCAATTTTTCAGTAATTAAATAAATCATTACTTGATTAATTTAAGATGGCTTTAAAATTGGGGGGAGTCCTCAAAGAACTTCGCATTCATCTGTGTCAAACGAGTAAGCAGTCTGCTGGAGTTAGGTACCTATGCTTCATGGCGTTGATTACATAAACTACGGTTGAACTGCTGTAAGAATATGATTGTTTATGTTAAACTCGTTTATTTCAGGGAGTTCATTCAGAAAAATTACGTTGGCATTAAACGAGATAATCCCGGTTTTCCTATACTGATTCGCGAGTGCACTGGAATTCAGCCACGGGTATGGGCTCGATATGGTATGTAAAATATTACTATAGTTTAAGACAACATTCTAAGCATACACAAATATTTTTGAAATTTAATGACCGAGGTCGATATTAAGACATTCAAAAGACTAAGCTTCTGGACTCGGAACAGGGCTGTTAAACAGATTTTAAACATAACAACTAGCCCTTAATTTGGCAATGTCCTTTTTTTATTTTTGCGAAATTAAGGGCATTGAGTAAAATTGTGGTAGTGTGGCAACTAGATTTTGAAATTTCAAACCAGTTAGCCTTTACATAGCATTTAGTTTACTATGAGAAGGATGCAATGTCTGGTCATACAGTAATGTATAATTCTGTACTGAATCGACTCTAATTTGTATTTTACTATATATCATAACTGGTGATCGGAATAGGTAGTGCTATTTTAGGTGAATGTTCTTAAACATTGTACTTAACATGGATATAACTTGGGATTCCGGGACTTGTATTTTATCACAGACTTTTTCTTGACATGTCATTATTTCAAGTAGGTAGGTATAAGAAAATGCAAAAAAGATTACTATATCCCATTTGCCTTGGCTTGTGCAGACTTGCAAGCATTTGCAACCGATCCGACATAGTGTCCGTTTTTGATGACAAATCAAAGGAACTTGCTATAAGCGTTTGCGGTTTATCTACACTACTTTTTGTGTTGTTAATATCTCTTGCGTGTAGACATGTTATGTACTACGCTACTGAGTGTCCTAAAAAAAAATAAGTACCTGGTCTATCAAACTATGGTTTCTCGAGTGCTACCATGCAGAACCCATTTACTCATATTATTATATACCTACGACAAACTGAAAAGAAAACTCAACTCTCAAAACTGTTTTTATTTTCTATCGTATTTTTATTTTATTTTATTTGATAACTAGTATTTATATGGTGGTGATTCAAATATATATAAAGGTGAGGACCAAACAGTTGGACCACCGTTAAGCAAGTTAACCATACAAACGACGAAGACGAAAAAAGATTGGTTTTGTGATGAAAAGTATTTATTTATTTATTTATTTATTTATAGCCTTTATTGCTGACAATTTACAATTATAATAATTTGATTAAATAATTCATTTAAATTTTAAATACATTGCATTATTAATTATTGCTTATTTACACCAATTTTATAATTCCTAGTGCATGCATTACCATTCTTAATATTATATTTCATATTGACTAGTACATGCGCCTTTATTATATTTATGTATCCAGGACATCAGTTACACATTTTTTGGTGTCTCTATTGTTGAGGGAGGGTGTGATGTCAACTTGCCCCTTGGCATAGGCCTCCCCCAGAATGCGCCATTTTGTTCTATCCATAGTCAATCTCCACCATGTACTTCCACCAACCTTTTTAATGTCATCTTCCCATCTGCGCTTCTGCCCTCCTCTACTCCTTTTCCCATCTCTAGGGTACCACATTGTTACATCTCTAGCCCATTTGCTCTTGTTGCTTCTTAACATGTGCCCAGCCCATTTCCATTTTAATTTGTTGATTGTGTGTGTAACATTTGGCAATTTCGTTTTACTTTTTATCACCTCAAGCCTGATCCTATCTTTGACTTTGATATTGAGTACACTTCGCTCCATGTTGTTTTGGCACACTCTCAACATACTATTATGTTTACTGGTGAGAGCCCATGTCTGACAACCATATGTTAAGCATGGCATTATACACGAGCTAAATACCTTACTTTTGTCCTTTATAGGTATCTGAGGGTTTTTCATAACTTCTTTGAGGGTTTTTCATAACTTTTTTAACAATTACAGTCAATGGAATGCAATGCAAATATGTAGACCAATACGTATACCTTGGCCAGATAATATCCCCAAAAGACCAAATGAATAAAGAGATACAAAGTAGAATAAACAGCTCATGGAAAAGATTCTGACGAAAAGTATACCTACATTTGAATGGCTAATTTTCGCGTCACAACGGAAAAGTTTCATAGAAAATTTAATTGATTGAGTTAGTGTGGACAATTGTTTGGTCCTTACTCATAAAGATCATCTCAAAATTTGAAGCAAATTGCTCGAATACATCCTGAAAAACATTAAAAAAACCTTAAAAAAATCATTACGTCAAAAACTGTCACAAGTAGGATTTTCATACTCAGCATAAATATTCTTCACTATAAGAGGTACTCACCATCCCCGGGATTTTTGGTGCGGGAATAACTTGAAAAAGAATAGAGATAAACAGATAGGTTATTCTGATAAAATACCATATTTTGCCTAATAAATAAATACCTTCCTGCGAATTGTAAACAAACTATACAATTTTATTTTAACTAAAGTATTTAGTACTTAAGCATTAATCCACCAAGCCTTATGAGATAATAATAAAAATATGTTAATTAATTACCTGCTGTCAATTAGTAGTTGACACGACTTTCAGATTAAACAATTAATATTTTTTCTATATTTGGAACAGTTAAGCTTCGGCGTCGAGCTGTAAATATCCATTTCAATAAACTGAACAATCTTTCTACGTCGGCAGTCGCAATAGGTGCATATTTTTTTTTTGTGGAAGTCAATTATTGCACGATGTTTGCGATTCCAGTTCTATTTCTTTGCCTTGTTACAATTCATTCATAGTTTTTAGTACGCTATAGCCAGAATTCTTATTTAAGACCAACTTTAGTTTAAAAAAATACTTTTTGCTTATGCTCATGTTTAATTTGGAGATGTCTTGATAGGTTGTACGAACGATTTGTAGACTGTCGTTCATGGAAAGACTTGCACCCTGTAATTTCTTAATGGCATTTGGGATAGTCATGAAATAATTTGCTATGAAATTTAAGTCGCTTCTAATATTGGCATTCCCAAATGCTCTTTTTGCTTTAGTAACACTCTGGCGTTCTGAGGGACTAAATGTATTCAAAACTCTTTTAACTTCATCATAATATTTGCTATAATATGCCGCTGCTTTTATCCAGGTTCCCCATCGAATAATTGTTGGTCGGGGTGGCAAAGGTACTCCGGGAAGCATTTCTTGAAACTTTTTGATTCTTTTCGGAGACTTCATAAAAGTGTTTTTAACATTGGCGATTCACGCATCCACATTTGATAAAGTTTTCTGACTTGTTCAGCCACTCTATTCAAACCATGTGACGTGCAAAAGATTGGGAAAAATACTTTTTAAATTTCTTCCTCCTTTAAGCATGTAACCTACGCCGTCAGTTAGAAGTAAAAGCACTTTATTGTGATTATTATGGTCGACGCCCCATAATTCATCAAGAGCACTTGTTACAGTGTTGGTTATTGGGTGAATTGCAAAAAAAGTGTACATTTCATAAAGATGAAAACGTCCTCAACTTCAAAAATCGATAAAAATTAAATTATTGAAGTTATACGTATTCTAGATATTTCTTCTTATACCGTCGTTTATATTCTAATACAATTTATACAGTTATACTATGTAACATTGACAAAAGTATTTAAAAAATCGCATTAATGAAGAAATCGTATTTATTCTCCCATACAAATTGCATGTGTCCTCACTTAACCACACGATAAACAAAAATTCATAACTTTAATTTTTGAACTAACCGGGTACTAAAAACTTTTCAGAGTGTGTAAATACATAATGAAAATTCTAGAAAAAATGTTTTTAGATGATTAAGACATAATTTCTATACTTAAATCTCGTTTTAAAGTTTGGGGACAGATTTCGTGTTTTTGTGTAACGCCATCTGTGTAACGCCATATAGTGCATTTTAAACGTATTTATGAACGCATCCGTAATAATATTAGGTCTGGCAACTTTAGTCTGATGCTGACGCTAAAGCTACTGTTACACATGCTCTATAATAGCATGCTAAAAAGTGTGCTATTGAGTATGCTCAATATGAGCATGCTTATGATCAGTTTACATTTGCTAGCAATAGGCAAGCTAATTTTAAGTATGCTCCTGAATAAGCATGCTCAAAGCAAACACTCCAATACACATGCCATTTGATAGCGTGCTCTATTTTCACAGTCAAGGACGGATCCTCCATGTTCGTTAATAAGTCTTGGTACGCATTATTTCTATCAACATTATTTTTATACTGCGGTATGCGGGGATTCCACAAGCACTCGTGATTTCGGTATAAATTTACAAATTTGAGCGTTTTGCGTGAAAATGGTGCACACGCACCTGTTGCGAAAGGCTGATCGATACTAGCATAGCATGATCAATAGGCAAACCTGTTCACACGCGCTAAAAGCACTCCCCCCTCCACCCGCGCTGCAGGTAGCATGCCCAAAAATCGCACGACCGTTGATTTTTGAGCAAACTCAAAATGAGCATGCTCATTATTAGCAATGTTTCGACACACATACTACTAAGTAGCAATTGCTCAATAGTGGCATGCTTTCGTGCTAGTAATCAGCATGTGTAACTGTAGCTTATGGTACGCGGCGACAGCCATATTGGTTTTCGTGCAGTGAAGTGAACAAAGTGTGTCCCAGTTTTTCGGAAAAAAATATTCAGCTTTTTGCTTGTGCTTAAAACAGGCAAGTTTATCTTTTTTTGCTACTGTTTTTACACAGCTTATGGTAAATTTAGTTGGCTATTGGTTGGACATTTGTCAATTCTAAATTCTCTTTTAATTTTTTTCCTACACGAGGTATAACGTTCTGCGGCATCGATTTTTGGTTCCTTTGTGTAACTTTGTGTAACGTTACACAGAGAATTTGAGGTTAAGGTTCGTTCATATTGGCATTTTTTACCAACTTCAAAGAAAATGGAGGTTCCTACAAAATTTGTCTTGATTTTTGGATTTTTACCCGACTTCAAAATAGGAGAAGGTACGTTACGTGATTACAAGTATGTTTGCAGAAGATTTTTTTATTTGATTATTTTTCTAAATATATTGTTTTGAATTGTGGACTGTAGTTTTAACAAACTCCCTTTTAAAGTACGTAATGCTGTAAAGCTTTTTAAAGGAACGCCTGGCCTAACCATACCAAGCCAATGGATATCATGAAAAAAGCAACACTCGGAACAATAAAAATATGTTTTTTTCGCAATTTGGAAATTTTGGGCTTATTCTAATAAAAAGTATGCGCCTCGGTCTGGACGGTGGGAAACCTTACATACATTCACGTAAACTTTCTGAAAACTACTTAATATTGTTGATTTTAAATAGACCATATCCAAAATTTCCAAATTCTGAATGAAAAATAAAACCAGTCCTTTTTTTTAAGCTTCAAAATATAACGTCATTTTTACTCAAATATAAAAGCCTCCTTATATTTCCATTGTGTAACTTCCGTCGTTTTTGTGTAACAAATATGTGACATATTCCTTTGTGTCACGTACAATTTTTTTGCAATTCACCCTATTGGTATACTCGTATTGTTAGTGGCGTCTAAACACTTGCTAGATATCAAGTGTTGAGTGCCAATATTATCGTTACGTAACGCCCCTACTATGACATTAGCTATTTGACAATCGATACCATCCTTGGTTTCGTCAACACACATAAATATACTAATTTTTAAGCTCATTCCGTATTGTGTTCATTTTTTCATCGTAAACTTTACTTAAATATTCTCGCCGCAGTTGACATTCAAAGAAACTTTTACGGTTTTTTCAAATTTACCGGATACACATTTTTCTATAAAATCTTATATATAGGATTGTTAAGCTGCGTCCACGGTATGTTACAACCCACAACAAATTTCACGAGCTCTCAATTGAAATCTATATATCTTACCCGTGTGTTTATTGGACGCAACATGTCGTGCGTGTTACACCAAACTTCGTTTGGGCGAAGCTAGCATTGCACTTGGTGCAAAAGAACGTTGAATATATCTGCATTATTTTCCACGAATGCACGAACCCGTAACGAGCTTTTTTCCGTGGAGGCATGTTTGTTTGTATTTACTTTTATACAGTATTTTGAAAATACTATTACATATACGTAAATTACATACGACAAAGGCACGGTATGTATGACAGACATTGAATGTCACATATCAATCATGACGTTCGATATGTTTGAAGTATTTATCATATAAACGTGTGTAAGAACTTAACTGAAGAGGTTGATAATAAACTGAACATTATACATATTTGATATTATACTAGACTAGATGTTACCCGCGGCTTCGTAAGCGTAGTTAAATCAAATGTTTTAAAAGAAACCAATGAATAAATTCGCTTTCCATTTCTAATTTTAGTGTGGATATGAACGTATGTTTTTTTTAATAGGTATCTTTTTATTGAATAAATTATTTATGTAGGTAAAGTACATTCGGTTTTTAAGTCAATACCTATTCTTTGGCTAATGTCATTCATTCCCGCACCGAAAACCCCGGGGTATGGTACTCACAAAAAAAACCCGAGCTCATTTGATACAAGGGCCGACTTACTATGGAAACCCGGTTATGGCCTTTCGTCAATGCCATATTCTATGCTAGCAAAATATTTGTTAAATTATACATTTATAAGATTTTTTGACAAAACATAAACTTTAAACTTTTCACATAAACTCCCGGGGTCTAAAGCTAAATCCATACTAATCGTACGCACCACAGTCCCGTGAAATGGCACTACCTAATCCGATCACTGATCATAATACTTATTGTTGTAATGGCTAAATTATAACAACTGAGACCCTGGACATTGGACATCTCTAACTTCAGATACACGTAGGGACTCCTCAGATAAAAATATTTTTTTTAATAGGGTTAAAATATTTTTCTTTGCACTGAAATTCTCCACTCTGTCACAATCGTAATTTTTTTCTTTAATTAGTTATGTGTTTTTTTTTTATCAATCAATCAAATCGTTTATTGCTGGAAAGTGAGTACAAAAGGTGGTACATAAAATGTTTTGATCTGTCACAATCTGCTAGTATCTAGCATGCAATATAAAATAATTCTTATAACTAAATACCTAGTAATAATGACTAGTTAAAAAACTTAACTTACAACGTTAAATTAATTTATACGTACTATTTATGTTATTTATTATTAATGTAATGGCACATCAGGTATTACAAATTGTCATTCACATATTCATCTATCGAATAGAACCCTTTCTTAACCAAGTATCTATTTAACAATCGTTTAAACTCTACAATATGATTAGATTACATTCTCTAATTTCATTTGGCAAGGTGTTGTAAATCCTTGATGCCATTCCTATAATACTTTTGGATAAGAGAGCTGTATTCATGGAGATGGCACGAATTTTATTGCGGTGTCGTCCGCTGTTGAAATTCTGGAATAATCCTGCATTACTTTTAACAAAAACAGCCACTTCATAAATGTACACAGAAGGAAAAGTCAAAATATTTAAATTATTGAAATGTGGTTTACAAGATTCTGTAGGTAGTAGATTACACACGGCACGCAAGCATTTTTTTTGGGCTTTAAAGATAAGGTCACGATCAGTTGAGTTGGCCCAGAAAATAACTCCATATTGAAGTGTTGAAGACACGTATGCATGATATGCTGTTAGTACAGCTGACTTATTTACTATCTTATTTAACATGTATAGTGCATATGAATATCTATTTAGTTTAACACAAACTTTATCGATGTGAGCTTTCCATGTCATATTACTGTCTTTCTTAATATATGTTTATTTAATTAGAATCAGTAAAGTATTGTCAAACAAAATAAAATATTACTTCCTACAAAAACAACCACATCACATTTTCCGGGGACAAATTTCAATGCAACGAAAACGATCTTAACCTAATTAATTGCTTTTCCCTGCCTGCAATACCTTTCCCAATATTCAAGTTACCTATATATGATCTGTGCCAATCAAAATTGACAAAGATGTAAACACAACTAGACGAACCAATTTACCTTTATTACTTGATTGATAATCACCTGCTTTTAAAGATCAATTGAGGTCTTAGCAATGATTTAAGTATACACTTGATCTTTACTTGCACATTAAGTTTAAGATAAAATTACTATTAATTATACGTCATTTTAAGTAAAAACACGATTGATGAATATTTAAGGTTATGTGTAAAATAGTACTAATTTGCTTACGTCTTTGGCAATTTCAATTGACTCAGAGTATAAGTACCTACATGCTCTTACAATTTTCTACAGATTCGATGTTTTTTGTTTTTCTGTTGATGTTTTTATTGCAGTTGTTTTTTTTTGTCTTATGTAATAATATCATTTATTTCATACTTGTCAGTTAAAATTAATCCTAACTAATTAACTTAAGTAATTAAGACTACGCCGAGCGTACGCCGGATGTACAGTGGCGCCCTCATTACTTTTATTGTGTTTTCTAATTAACTAAAGAATTTCCTTGGAACCAAACCAAATGTGTTTGTAGCGCAAGTATAAACACAACTTATAGGGTATATCATATAGTTTAATAACAATTCACCTTCGAGTTATTAACTTAACGAAAAAAAGTGGCCACCTTTTCCCGTTAAGCTGACTACTCAAAGGGTAATTGTTATTAAAGTTTGTTACGTATCCCATAAATTTGTTTATACTTGCGCTGCAAACACATTTTGTTTAGTTCCAAGGAAATTCTTTAGTTAATTAGAAAACCCAATAATAGTAATGAGGGCGCCACTGGACGCTCGGCGTTTGCACGGCGCAGTCTTAACTACTTAATTTTTGTATTTTTTTTGATTTTCCTGTCAAAATAGTACATTTGGAATGGGACATCTAATTCATAAAAAAAAAATCCCCTTCCCATTTATTTTTTAGCAGATGCCATTTTAAAATCTTACTCTAAGTCACTTCGACAATTAAGACAAATTGAATGACTAATGACACCTCATTATGTTTAGGTCCGTCAAGTCATTTAGGCTGTAGAGCGTTCAGGAATAGACATACATAAATACATACACGCTGCCGTCGTTATAAAAAAGAGCACAAGTAACATTTTTTTGTGAAATCAAGGTAAATACATGTCATATTCAAAATCAGGAGAAAAAGGTCTGTCCGTGTTTTGTGTAGTTTTTCGTGAAGCATTTCCGGAGATATTGTAAGCCTAAAGTGCACAATTGCCTGAGATATTCATATTTACTAAGGCAAAAAGGCACATTTGACTATGGTTAAAATTAAAGGGCATAACTTTTCAATTATGCCTTATAACTTCACTGATTTTTTAAAAGATTTTATTTGGTATTAGAAGTAAAGGACATATGAGGCAAAAGGCAGGACTTACCAGATGTGCTTTTTATTCCATTATTTTAACAAAATACTCAAGTATTATTTTAAAATGTAAAGGCACGGGTGGTAAAATATGCCTATACTATGTTACGATAGTATTTTTACTCTATTTAACTTATTAAGTTAAAAAAAATAATGATTTATTAACGAAAAAATAAAAGAAAATCTAATATGTTTGCTGATGAAAGTTGTTTGATAACAGCCAGCAAGGAAGTTAATGCTGCTGAATGTCTGATGCAGAGCGAATTCGATGTACTTACTACAAAAAACGCCTTTGTTAGCTATTCATGTAAAAATAAGAATGAAAAGAGAAAAGCAAGGTCTATTGTAGAATTTTATAATTTAAAAATCTGTTTACCCAGTCATCTGAACAAGGCTAAGCCAGTCTCGCACAATGACTAATATTTGGTTACCGTATTGATTAAGATTATGCGTTAAAGAACTATACATGTATTTGCAAAACACGAAATAAAATAAAATAAGAATGATGCAAAGGAAAGCTGGTGTAATGTTTGTGTTCGGGTGTGAGGTATGTGTTTGCGTGTACATGTACTTATGTGTGTGTGTGCGTGTGTTTGTGTGTGTGCGGGTGCAAGAAATCGATTACCATAATTTGAAAAGAGGGAATGTTTAATTTGATATTTATGCGGTATGTAAATGTTCTGTTTCAAAGTAATTTAGTGAACTAAGCCATATGTAAACAATTAGGATACACCAAAAAAAATAACTGCTCGCTTTTACATTTTATTTGAAAGAATAGCATTTTCTAAGGATCCAATTTGAAGCATTTCATGATTAAAAGTGTTATTGCTATTTAAAATAATTTATCAAATAGTATATTAAGACTGCGCCGAGCAAACGTCGAGCGTCCAGTGGCGCCCTCTTTACTATTATTGTGTTTTCTAATTAACTAAAGAATTTCCTTGCAATCAGACGATACGTTTTGGTAGCGCAAGTAAAAACACAATTTATGGGATACGTAACAAACTTTAATAACAATTACCCTTTGACTAGTCAGCTTAACGGGAAAAGGTGGCCACTTTTTTCCGTTAAGTTGATAACTCGAAGGTGAATGGTTATTAAACTATGTGATATCCCCTCTAAGTTGTGTTTTCATTTGTAGTACAAAAACCTATCGACAAATTTCAAGAAAACACTTTCGTTTATTAGTAAAAATACAATAATAGTAATGAGGGCGCCACTGTACATCCGGCGTATTCTCGGCGCAGTCTTAACATAATAGTAGTATTAACCACTACACTATACTTCGTCTAAGATTCAGAAATACTGCTTTTTTACCATGTGTGATCTGTTTTTAAAGTCATAATAGAAGAACAGTCAAAATTAATGTAAACAAACAATCGCAATACAATACATTTATTTTTTTAGAGTATTTTAAGCATTCGGTCATTGTTTATTACCTACACCTTAATTAATTCAGCACTTCCTGCATGTCGCTTGTTTCTAGAGCAGATTCACTGAACACAATCACATATTGATTGGTAGGAAATTCCATACTTCTAATCATGAGTTTCTACAATAAATGTTGAACCGCCATTTTTTAATCTCTTGAAAAACCTCACCACACAAATTATTAACATTCATCCATCACACATAACTTAAAAGAGAAATCTCTCAGTCTCTGTGATATATCAATTTCATCACGAGAATAACAGTCCATTTGTAAACAAACAATTTTGACATGACAACAGCTGTCTTCGAACGTAGGTGTTAGCTAGAGATCAAAATTGTACTTATAAAATAAAATATTGGAGAGGTTTCATGTTTTATGTATAACTACAAAAGAGGTTGATATAGCGCAATTCGGACGGGCATTAAGGGGTCAAATGAAGGTCAATTCTTAGTATTATATATCGGTATTGGAGTCAGTTTGGGGAATTAATTAATACCACTGCACTACCGGAAAACACACTTATTTATTTATGCAAATTAAATACAGTACGATACGACATTACACTTTGGGAAGCCATATGCAAGAGAGCGAGTGAGTGAGTGACCGACTAACAGATTGTATAACGAATGAACCATAATGTGAATATCCATAATTATTAATTTTTCCAAATTTTCCTCTCCATTTTTCAGTAATTCAAACTTTATAAGTGGTTTATGAACACCATCGATGAATTTTTCCTTCACTTGATCTTCCATATCTTTAAAATCACACCTTTTTGCAAGTTTTTTTAGTTCTATAATATAGTCTTCAATTCCTTCATTTACAGTTTGATTTCTTGAACGAAACGCCGCTCTGTCTAGCACCTTGGATGTTGACTTAGCATATCTCTTTTCTAACAACAATATCAGGTCACTGTAATCTTTTTTGATGGGTTTTTCAGGTGCACATAGATGATTAAGTGTTTCTAGAACCTTTGGTGTTAAACTCGTAATCAACAAGGGTGTTTGTTTCGTCTTTGGAATATCATTTAACGTAATAATGCATTCTAATTGTTGTTCGAATATCTCGAAGTTACTTCCGTTAAATGGCTCAATGTGACCGTAATTGTTATTCATTTTGGTTTCAATTGAAATATTCTCCTGCGGAATATCCTCGAATTTTTCACTGTCACTTTCAGTGTCTTCGTCTTGCAATTTCAACAAACTACCACTTCTCGTTAACTCTCTTACTACTTTTCTCAAGTATTCTATGTTATGCTCACTAGCAGTTGGTAGTTTTAATTCTTCAAATATTGATATTAAATCTTCCTTTGTTAGACTCTGGATCCAACTAGTTTTATTTTCTTTTATTTCGTTAATAAACTGTTTCCAACCCATTTATCCGTCTTTGAATGAACTGTCATGTCAATCATAACAGAAGTGAAGTTGTCTCTGGTTCGTTCGAGAGTGAATGATTCAGTTTAAAGTGATTTGGAATTAACTTCAGGTTGTCCAATAAAAATTAAATATGGCCGTTGCTCTGATCAACCCACGCGTACTTTTAAATCGTATTTTTTTCATTTAATCCATTGTCCTCGTCGCCATTTATTATATATCGGTATTGGAGTCAGTTTGGGGAATTAATTAATACCACTGCACTACCGGAAAACACACTTATTTATTTATGCAAATTAAATACAGTACGATACGACATTACACTTTGGGAAGCCATATGCAAGAGAGCGAGTGAGTGAGTGACCGACTAACAGATTGTATAACGAATGAACCATAATGTGAATATACAACACTTAGTTTAATTATAATTAATTCATCGTAACATATTTTTCTAATCTAACTACAGGGATCGATTTGAGAAGCCTATTCCTCGAAATGGTGGAAAAATTGGTGTATCCCAATTGTTCAGACCTCCCTCACGGACCAGTTTATGATGTTACAACTTTCGTTTACTTTTCTGTAAAGGTACATCCGCTGGAAATGGGCGCATGATGTTGGGCTATCTATTAACTACCATACAAATAAAGTCATGCACATACATTCTCCATATTTAAAAGCCAACACAACCCCTGAAATTAAGAAATATTTTTCAATAATTCTTAAAAAACCTAACTTTAAAAACTGAGGGAGAAAATAAGATTTATGCGTGTATTGACTATAAGGAAATATGCCAAAGTATAAAAATGTCTACCTTTAAAACATAAATTAGTCTAAGTATAAGAAAGCCAATACTTCAAAACGTCTAAGTCTTATTAAGTCGAAATATAGAAATGACTACTCTCAAAGTATAATAATGTCTACAATCATAGTAAGTAAATGTCTTATATAAAAATCGACTATGTCCAGTCAAGGGCAAAAATATGTGGTGTATTCCCCGTGGTCCACCTATGTTGGTCCACCTATATGGATTACGGAGAGTAAACTGGTCAAAATCAATAGGTAGGTTTAGGTTATGTTAGTTCTTCAGAGGGCCCGAAGGGCCAAAACAATGTAGAAGTAGGAGCTCCGCGACAGCGGAGCTCCGTCGACTTGCTAAGGTCCGCTAAAATACCCAGGTGGACTAACATGGGTGGACCACGGGGAATAGAGGAAATATGTATACACTTTAGTACCTTGTCACTTTAACCACTGTGACAGTTCATATATGGCAGTTCAAATATGACGTAAATAGACAAGGTACTAAAGTGTATACATATTTTTGCCCTTGACTGTACATACATAGTGCGGAGAGCGGTTATCAAGTGGACATTTTTATACTTCGGCATATTTCCTTAGTCTATTGTCGTAACATCTTTATACGTCGTCTAATATATATGTGCACATTTTTATACTTTGACCAAATTATGCACGGACGAAATTATTCAAGTGGACATTTTTATACTTCCGCATATTTCCTTATAGTCGATACACGCATAAATCGAAAATAAATGGCAGTAATTACTGTATTTTTGGTCAGGGAAATTTACAAAAATGGTCAGGGAAATTTACAAAAAGGGTCAGGGAAAGTCATGATAAAATCGGGGAACTTTTTTTAGGATGTAGAGTCGACACCCTGTATTATTTATTTTTATATTTTTTCTACAGAATATGAATTCATAAATGATTAACCTGATAAATTATTTTCACAATACCATTTTTTAACGGGTACAATACATAATTCCGAGTAGACAATTCCGATTCGATCGAAATTTCGAATTTTCATAATTTCTAACGCAATTTTATGATAGAAGACTTAACGTTTTTTATCGATTATAAATCAAACCTAACCTAACCTACGTATGACAATTTAATTATGCATTTAATCTTAAATAACTCCAGCGTAACAAAGCATTCGGATGATGAAAATTCGGAAAACGTAATTCGGAGTTTTAAGGTTCTACCTTGTTTTACACATATTACTTACATTTTTAACGCACATTTCTTTTATTAATTAAGCTATTATAAGTACTTCGGTATTTACAATATTTTTGATGCATAGATTGAAAAATAGGCAAACAGGTAGCACCCAATTAACTTTTTCTATAATTACTAAATGTATTTTCTTATTTTCTAAGGAAACATAAATTATTCTTTTAAATTCCCTATAATCACTTCACGCCATAAAATTCCGAGATTTTTCGCAATCCTTTTCACCTGTTTTTTTTTATTTTCCGATAAAGTAGAAAATCCGTATGGGGGTTTTATTGAAAATACTTGTGTATTCATTTGTACTGTATGCAAATTCCTTAACAATAAATTAATTTGCAAATGATTTAATACCCTGAAGATCCATGAACAAATGGTCAGTCATCATGATATTTTTCGTGTAATGTTGCTTGTTTATATTCTACAATACTATCATTCAGAATGAGACAGTAGGTACGCCTATATCGGGTATATCCTGTTCGCGCTCAAATTCAACTCTGACATCATTCTATTGAACCCGTTTTTAAGGTGTCCTTTTGACGGGAACAATCGATGACAAAAACAGCTGCTTTCTCTTTAAATACTTGCGGACTTAATAACGGTGCTTGAGCACCGTTATAATAAGACTTGAAAGGCGTGTAAGTATGGGGGATCGGCCCCAGCTGCGAAGTTGATTGTCGTTTTGCCGATTTATTTTCCCAAGCATAAGATGCAATTTCACCATAATGTTGAGCCTAAAATGCCAAAGGTTTTCAAGAAAAAAATAAATGAAAATCTGTTTTTTTTCTTCTAAAATACTGAACGGATTTTTTGGTAACTTAAGTATATTATGCTTGTATATTTAGACGTATTATAAAAAAAATAAGTTCCAAATGCCTTTAGAAATAGTGAAATTATTACTTTTTTTTTGTTACTTGTTCCAAGTTAGAGACACCCACCAATTTTGAATATGTTATGTTTATGTATAAACTAATATTCTATAAAAAACAAATTTCAAATGCATTCACTTGGATCAACAGGGTAAGAATACCATGTATACCTATGTAAATAGATACGACAATCGAGAATTCCATATCGACCGCCCCTGTGCACGAGTTTGTATTTAGACCATGACAAATTTGTTAAATATGTTGTTTTTTTTATTACTGACTGTAAAGATGTATGTTTAAAAAAAAAATGTGTTTAAGAATATTAGTTCTTTATCATATATTTTTGTAGCCGTTCACAGATATTCTTATACACGTACACGTGTAAGGATCTTGGCGACTTTAAATATATTTTATGGGGTCCATATTGGGTACACTAAAGTTCATCACCCGAAATTGATGTTCCTAACGATTTGTACTCCTAATAATCACTGTTCCTAAAATTATGTTTCCTAAAGTATTCGTTCCTACAATTTATTTTACTATTAACGTAGTCCATAACACTCAGTTTTCCGAAAATTTTAATTAATAACTTTACTGGTGAAACTTTATGTAAACTCCAAAATTTTTTTTTCATAACATTCTTAATGATAAAGTGTTGTTTTATAATATTATTACTCATATTATTAATAGGTAGTGCCGTTTTAAAAATCATTCAATGTTATGAAATCTGTATGTTACCAGGTAGACGATTATATTTATGACTGAGATAGACGCCTTCAAAGATTACAATAGCGACGTCGACGGAGGTCTGCTGCGGACCTCCTATTCTGCGTAGTTTTGGCGCCTGGACAACATACTAACCTAATCTAAACCTATACCTATATTATGCCCAATTTTATGAATAATATCAAATCTACATAAAAAAAGTATGATGATGAGTAATAGTGTAAAAGATGGTTATGTTGAGAAAATATAGGAACACAAATAGTAGTATGATAGATGTTTATTGCAACTTAAATTATGAAGTTGAATAGTTAGGAATTCAGAACGGTAGGAACAGATAAGTTATGAGGGGTTTTGACTCTTTGTGCCAGATTCGTAAAAAGCCAGATTCGCGGAACGCCATATTCGGAGAACACCAGATTCGCATAATGCCAGATTTTCAAATTCGCAGTATACCAGATTCGTAGAATGACAGATTAGTTTTCGCATAATAGTAATAGAGAGCGTAAGAGTAATTAGAGTTCCGTACATCAAAATGTACAGAACCGTTATCGGATCACTTTGCCATATCAGTTGACAATCACTTTACCGGCGTTAGGGCGGGAATGATCCATATAAATCTCATTATCATGTCAGTTGCCGGGCAAAGTCACGGGGTCATCCATAACGAGCAACTTTGCTGCTTATTATTTTGTCTGGAACATAAGTCGTTTTAGAGCATTCAATCATTTCATTATTGAGAAAAAGTACATTTTATTCCTGTACCTGTACCAATGATTGCGTAACAGCTGGCAACGGAAATTGATTATTTCACTCTTCTTACACCGTGCGTCTGTTACAATCAACCCGCTCTGGCGTAATACGGGTTGTAACTCCCAGGTGGTTTTGAAATTTTAAAGTAAACCTTTCTATCTATTGTTGAAAATAGATAGAGGGATATACAAATGCATATATATATGTTATTTTATTATTTATTTATTTATATATATATAACACATATCACTTAAATATATACACCTACGTAAATCAAAATCGTTCCAACCGTTTACCGGCCAAGTGATCCGATAACGGTTCTGTACATTTTGAGGTACAGAACTCTAATTACTCCTACACTCTCTATTACTATTATGTGAAAAATAAATCTGGTATTGTGCGAAACTGGCAATCTGCGAAACTGGCGTTCTGCTAATCTGGCATTCTGCGAATCTGAAATCTGGCATCGTCCAAATCTGGCAAACTGCGAATCTGGTATACTGCGAATTTCAAAATCTGGCATTATGCGAATCTGGCGTTCTGCGAATCTAACGTTCCGCGAATTTGGCGTTTCTCGAATCTGGCACAAAGTGTCAAAACCGCACTGCATACAGCTTATACAACCAATAATAAAATAATTCAACCTCTTTAACAATTTGTCACGTTCTAAATTCAAATTCATACATATCGACATATGGAATTCTCGGTTGCGGTCTACCGATTTATATACACATGGTATGCTTATCCTGTTGATCCAAGTAAATGTTTTTGAAAAAAATATAGTTATGTTATAGAATATTAGTTACAAATCTCGGAACAATAAAAAAAAGGATTTTTTTTACTATTTCTAAATGCATTGGGACTTATTTTTTTTAATAATGTGTCTAAATCACTATCATAACATAATATATTATGTTACAAAGAAATCGGTTCAGCAGTTTAAACAAAAATAAATAAAAATGGTTTTTTTTCTCGTAAACGTGTGGCATGTTAGGCTCAATATTTGGTGAAATAGTATCTTATGCTTAACTAAGTTTCATACGGAAAACAGTTTGACTTTAAAAAAACTTCGACAGTCGAACGGTGGTACAGAATGCACTAAGCACAACGGGAACCCAAACAGGAGCGCAACGGAAATTCAATTTGCGTTTAACACGTTCTGTCAAAGAGAGTTGAACGTTACAAAGGGGATTAATAATTTTTAGCGCAAACCCAAAGGATGATGGGCAGTTTTGTATGGACACTGGCCTAAAAACCAATAATGACAAGCCATATGCCACTTTAAAGGTTTTTTCATATTCCACAACTTTTTGTATGGCGGGAAATCTTAAACCACTGTGTGAAATATTAAAAAATCTGGAACATCGAGACGCCTACATAGACGACTTTAGCATAATTACTTTGAAAAACCGCTGTCTTTGCATGGCGATAACTTTTTTCACACAAAGATTTCGAACCACCTGCCATAGTAATAGTTTTACAACTTAGAATTACCTATCCGGGGACATATCGCTTGTCCTTATTGGTCAATAGGCCAATTAGCCCACCCTCCTTTGGAATCCATAAAATAAGATTGGGCATTTGGATCACATGAGTGAGGACGGCGAAAGCCCGATCGAACGAGGTGGCCAGAATGCCCAATCTTATAGTACTACTGTTTACCTACAAATACCTATAATACATTACTGCAGAGGCCGTGATGTAAGGGATTTAAGGACGAGTTTGGCTTAGAAGAGGTAGTTGAGGGGATAAAACGAGTCCTTCGATCCCTGTTCCAGCCGAGGATTGTGTAGATCTTTTCTCAAGCAATGTGAGGAAATATTGAAAGTACATTACTGCAATCTTACGATGGTAATATCAAGACTGCAATCTTACAATCGCAATCTCAAGACTACAATCTTACGATGGCAATCTCAAGCCTGCAATCTTACGATGGCAATCTCAAGACTGCGATCTTGCGTTGGCTATCTCAAGAAAGCAATATTAGGATGGCAATCTCAAGATTGCAATCCGAAGGCAGTCTTAAGACTGCAATATCTCGATGGCATGGATTTTTGTTTTTTTTATTATGTCGCAAATCTTGTTTACAGAGTCGAGTGGTGGTTGGCAGTATGTAATTTTTCCTTTGTCAGTTTAATGTTAGTAAGCAAATAAAAAACACATTTTATAAAATAAGCCGTGTGAAAAGCGGGGCGAGACTTTGTGTGGGAGTTAGTTTTTTTTTGCGAGGATAACGAATGTTAGCAAAAGGTGCAAGCGTGTTTTTTATACATTTGCCTCTTAAAGGAAAAGTTAGTCTAGAGCAAACTCATTATCAACAAAAAAAACCTGTGATCTTGGTATTGTAAAGTTTGTACAGAAATTAAGTAATTTTCAAAGTTATATACCTACCTACAAAATATGAAAATGGGTATCGAGACTACTATTACGTAACGAAAATATCTAGGTTTGGTGTTTTTGGGAAATCTTGTGCTAAAGGCGGATTCGATCAAACGAGAATAAGGTCTTATACCTGGATTAAACTCCGATTTTAGTTAAACTTATCTAGACTAGATTTTTAGTAAAATTTATGGTTAGTCATCTTATTACCCAACATACAAACAATTAACCCTTATTTGTATGTTGGGTATTACATTTACCTTGACCCTATTTTCGTTTGGTTGAATCCGCCCTAAATAATCTATATATTTAATCTAGGATCGATTAAAAAATCTAATGGTGAAAGAAGGGAAGTGAATTTATTTTGTATGGCAATATTGTTGTTTTATAAAGGTTAGAGCCATGAAATAAAATTTATTTATGTGGGCCCCTTACTTAAAATTCACTTTCTGGACTTTTTTCTTAAAAATGCCTTTGAAGGTGATGTAAACTATAATTGTAATTTTAACAGTAGTTTTGACTTTCCGCAGAAAAAGTCGCGGGAGTTAAATACATCAGTAGCTCTGTTGGGATTTTGTGCTTAACTGTGCAGGATGTAGCCATTAAAAGCTCTAGGTTGTTGTTAGGAATCCGTAAGTCCCATGGTACAGTCGACTTCAAAGATATGTTTAAATTTTTTCTCCTTATTCCTTTGAAATAAGGTCCAAAAATGTACATTATCCTTTTTACGTAATTTATTATTGACAGTTTGTTTCATTCTCTCAGCCAAACCAATTGGGGCTGGATGGTAAGGAGCCATTTTCAAATGATTTATATTGTTGGCAGTTAAAAATCTCGCCATCTATCCATTCACATTCATTAATCTGATTAATTCACATATGCCCTGTCTAGCAAATAATATTCGTAAATGGTCAATAACGGTAGTCCAGTTTGTGCTGGAGACCTCAAATACTTCTTGACTATAACCGAGTCCGAGAGTAAGCTGGACCATAGTCTCGTGAGCGTGTTCCACTGGAACGTATTAGATTATAAATACCTAATCGGGTAATACGTTCTGTTACTGAGATTTATTACAATTAAAAATAATAATTGTAGGAGCTTTATTCATTAATGTGTACATTAATTAAATCTTTGATTTATATAAATTGCAATTATTTGATGTACGAGCTTGAGGTATTCCCATTTAACAGTAACCACCACTATAAAAACATAGTTCAAATCACGAACGACGACGATACTGATAACGGCCACGTTTAAGAGTTCTTGTAGAGTGTTCAAATTGTTGAGCATTGTTGGAATTATTGGAACTGCGCTAACAATTTGCTTTTTTTTTTTCAGAAAGAGGTTGTGAAACGACGATTTCTCTAACTGATCTTAGTTGTGCCGATGTTATGACTGCAATACAGAAATTGGCCCATTAACATATCGATTTATGAAGTAAAACAATTATTACTATTTTCAATTTCCAATGTAGTTTTTTTTTAATTTTCATGTAATCTGAATGAGTGTATGAGTGAAAAATTACTAACTCCAGTCAGAAAATGAATAGATTCATCACTTTTTAAGTCTATTTCGATACTGTTTGTCACTTTTGGACCAGTGACGAACCTTTTCATACCGCGACTATCCATGATGAAAATGCTATAATAATGATTGTTACTTACATGTTGATTTTCAATGAACATTTTTTTTCCATAGGTAACTAGCGACCCACCCTCGCTTTGCATTGAGTAATGTGACTCTTCTGTTACACTCGTGCATAATCTAAAATGTATTATACTTAAAATACCCTTGAATACTCTTGAATCACTCTACCTATTCATGAAAACCGCATTAAAAATCCGGTGCGTTGTTTTGAAAGATTTATTTATTTATTAATTGAGAAGTATATTTACACAGCATCACGGAATAACACTAATACACTGTGAAACTATATAAAATAAAACTAGACTTTGGGTTATACCTCATAGAACACTAGAATGCCTGTCAACCATCCATTGCCATCCATTTTACGCAAAAATATCCCATTCCGGTGATGGCATCTTGAGCGCATTAAGCAGTGCTAGGGCACGAAGAAACGCAGAGTTCCTGTGCGACACAGTACGTGTAACAGGCACGTCCAACAGGGAATGCGTACGGGCTCTAAGGGTAATCCTGGGAACTTCAGGGACACGCAGTCTTACAAGCAGCTCCACCAGCTCGAAACAATCGGACTCTCCCCGCAGAACATGACACACAAAACTCAGCAAGCTGAAATTGCACCTCACCTGTAGTGAATTTTATCCCAAAGTTCCAAGTAGGAACTTTGTAGGATATAAGTAAGGGTAATAGTCATAAATTTTGCGATTTTTTTCGGTGGAGTAATCGCCAACCGCTCCGGTCCTCCGTCAACTGCTGACGTTCTGGTACGGCCCAAACTTAATCTTCTTTTTTATTTGCTCAAAGTATTTTCTTCTTGGTCTTGCTCTGCCTATCTTTCCTTCTATGATGTTTTTAAGAGAAAGGTCGTGTCGTAGCGGGTGTCCTATCATTCTTCCTCTTCTATTTTCTATTGTTGCTAGTAAATTCCTACTTTCAAAGAACGTTCTTAGAAAGGTTTTTTGGACCTTCTCTAAGAGTAAGCTGTAGGTTGGCTCATGCGGGCTCCAGCGCCAGCACTAGCAGCCACCATGAAATACGATAAACTGAGACGCTGATGATAGCCCAGGCACTGCAGGAGGTCCTAATAACCCTGCAGACTGGCGAGAACGTCGTCACCATAGCCTTCAGTCAGAGGGATTGTTAGACTCGTCTAGCATTGGCAGCAACTCTCTGATGACTCCACTCCGAAACGCAGCGGGCATCACGACGCGGCACCACCAACTACCATCGGCGCAGAACACCTCAGTAGAGGGTCAACCGCCTGACACCAGCTCCTCATTCTCCTATTATAAAGAAGACGATCGAGACGACCAGGACCTCGCCGCAGCTCGTTAGATCGCTAGGTGTCAACGAGTGCGATAGTTCCGCAGTCCGCTCGGTGACGTAAGTACTCTTCCTGTTCGAATACGCTGCGTCAGCACGACGGATAGGGGGTGCGATAGCGACGCAGTCCACCCCATTATCCAATAATAGGGATAGCAGTGAATGTTCTATAAAGTACAATAAACCTAATCTTGAACGAGTGGGTTTTAATTCATAACACCCACCCTACTACTGGCACCTAACTTAAAAGTACTCAAATTTTTTTTCTACAAAATTAAAATGGCGCTTGCAATGACAGAAGATCAGTTCAGTCGATTACCTGAAGCCATACAAGCAAATTCACTGTCAACAAACGAGGAATCTATCACTCGAATCTGCGAAACGTTGGCATTTACTTCACTATCAAGTAACGTCGTAAAAAGTATTAGCAATGGCAGATCAAAATTTAATGGCGAAAGAAACCCACACAAAAGTAGAGGAATGTATAAATACAACATCGTTATTTAAAAAAGTAGAAAGTATACCAGACACCGACGCAGTGGACAGCTTGGGTTTCCTTTTTACTGTCAGCTGCTGCATGGTGGCAAGGTGTAAAAGCAGAATCCAAGAATTTGGGTACTAGAATTAGACTGATAAGAACCGCATTTGCACCAAAATGGACCCCACGAAATTTATATGGAGATTTTTATAAGCAACAAAAAGATGAAGAACCCTAGACGAGTATCTCGGCACCAAAAGAGCCGCTTTAACTATTAGCGCAACTTCCAGCTAGAAGGGTTAAGGATGAAGAGCAATTAGATCTCATCTAAGGGCTTCTCAATATTCACCGAAATACAGCCAAGAAATGACATAAAAAACATTTACTGACTTAACTTCGAGAAATTGCATCAAAGAACAAATTGCCTCATGATACCGTAGATTTATCAATGAAGTTCGACCCTCGCACTCAGGGTTCCGTACAGGGCCGAGATTCTAAGATTTAAAACCGGGCAAGAGCATGTCGGACCATGCTCAGTGTACGGTTCCGAAACCGTTACGATAAACACAAAAAATATCTCAAAAAATAAAATGTATGTACTAATTTTCTATTTAAAGTTGATGGTGCTGTCTTAGATAATTTTTAGTAGGTATAAACACGAGTCATCTGTATCTCAGGAAATAATTAAGTCCACTTATGTGACACTCGTGATAGTTTTCCTTTTAAATTCGTTATATGCACTTTCATTGAAGATATTTTTCTGATTTTTAGCATTTGTAGATTTGGCTGTGTAGGTAGGGGGAGGGGAGGGGGGGCTTGACTCAAACAAATCAAAATTTGCGCTTTAAAGCGTAATATTGCATAAACAGATCCCTTAGTCGAAAAATTGTTGACATAAACCCGAAATATTTTTGAAAGACCTATCCAAAGACCACACACTATTGGGTAGAGGAGAAAAAATACATCCCTACGTAACGTGTAGGGGAGGAAGAAGTTGTTTAGAATTTAACTTCACTTTTTTTTCTCATATTATCATTTCATAGAATAATCAATATACGTAGAATAATTATGTTGAAGACATTTAAATCTTCGTTTTTAAATTTACTTAAAGAAAATTCAATGTCTATTTTTTCATATCATATAAGTCATAGTTTGGCTTAATAAATTTTATATTTTCTGTAGTATTAGTATTATTAGTAGTATTATTAGACTAAAGAAACCAATATTTATTACGATTTTAGATATAAAAAGTGTACGATGGCTACATATTTTCTATTTAAAATTGTTCATTTTTTATTTTGAACTCCGAAAACGCTGTCGGACATGGTGTGACGTCATAGGAATCTAAGCAAACTTCATGTCGGACCTTATACGAGTGAAATTCGCTATGTAATCTGCAAGTATTCTGTGCTGTGACATGACATTGACATTTATGACCCGTGGACTTTTGAGGTTGTGTTGTGATCGTAATCGGTTTAATATTAGTAAAAACCTATTCTGCGTGTTAATGTTGCTGCTTTCTCGTTTTATTGATAAGAGCAATCATGGATGTTGGATTTGTGAAGGCAGATAGCACAAACTTACCAAGAATCGACACGTTGATGGTCGGTAATTTTTTTGCCTGGAATCCAGATTTCTGCTCTGCCGAGCTGAGGAATGTCAAGACTTCTATGTAAGTACAGTGCAGTTGGTATATTAACATAATATAAACTGGTGGAAATCATGGTTTTTATTAAAAAGGTATCGAGGTTTTCACAATGATAAACGTTTATTTATATGTCAAATGCACTAGTCAAATGTCAATGTTTGTTTTCGGCTCGGATGACGTCACAGTACAGATAATCTATAGACTAATATGGCTGTAAGCGTTTTCGCCTGTTAACGAAAACTAAACTTTTAAAATAAAGTTTTGCGGATTTCTAGGTCCTAAAAAAATATGGCAATATTTTTTTTAAGCTAATCTAACAATAATTAATAATTTGAGACCTACTTTAAAAAAGAGTCAACTAGCCTATTACAAATTAAATATTACTTGTTCTCATATTATTTAGTTATAGTTTAGTTATGCATCCAAGTTACCATTTCTAGTACTTACTTAAAATTTACTCGAAAA
Source organism: Acleris laterana (assembly GCA_963966035.1). Lineage (NCBI taxonomy): Eukaryota > Metazoa > Arthropoda > Insecta > Lepidoptera > Tortricidae > Acleris > Acleris laterana. Next base: position 45,824,296 of record OZ014438.1, read on the forward strand.
AGTGGCTGATGTCTCAAGTTTACTATAGGGTCGAGAACTATCTATCAGATAAAAATGCTTGGCCTAAACTAAACACCCAAATATCTTAATAATAACTTAGCCATAAAAAATAATTATGTAAACTTAGTAGGTATATTGTCAAGGGGACACGGTTTCTGTAGGAGAATGTATCGAAACTTTTTTTGTCGTTGTCTTGCACCATCATAGTTAAGTTTAATTTTTATAAGTAATTTTTATTTCTCTGTTTCTACTAATATAATTAGTTCTGGTGAAAATTCCGAGTTTTGACACATTTTCCTATTTCTTATTGTATTTTATAGGTACTCATTGTTTTGTATAATGCTAGGATTGCTAGGTTAAGTTTTATAATTGCATATTTAAAAAAACGAGTGACTGTTGAGTTAATTGCGGCGTTTCTTCTCAGCAGTGGTGTCGTGCGAAGCGCTGGTAGATTTTTGACGTGTAAAAGTGCCCATGCGGCCAACTTACTGAATAAACATCTTATCTTTATTTTAACTTCATAACAATAAAATCATCTTATAGAGTAGGTAGTAGTTTGTGATGTAAAAATGTGACAAATATGTATGATCATGCCAAATTACAGTTATCTAGTACTATGTGACAAATATGTATGATCATGCCAAATTACAGTTATCTAGTTAAGAGTCTGAGCTAGACTGCGGACGGACATGGCGAAACTATAAGGGTTCCTAGATTGACTAGGGAACCCTAAAAACTGGGCAAGAGCATGTTTAACCATGTAGTTCCAAAACCCTTACTACACAAAAACTATCTCAAAAAACTATGCGGATATTGTTCGGCCATTCACAAACTTAACGAAAAAAGCAATATTATGGCAATAAGAACAACAAGTAGCATTTGAAAAAATAAACCACGCACTAACAACCACGCCTGTGCTAATAAAAAGACAATTTCAAGAATCATTCATTTTGAAAACAGACGCTAGTCAATATGCAATCAAGAGCTGCTCCACTGCAGAGGGAGGGAGAAACTGAACACCCAGTAGCGTTTGCCAGCCCACTACTGACGCCAGCAGAACAAAATGTCAGAGTAACCGAAAAAGATTCTCTCGCTATTATTTGGGCGGTATCACGATTTAGGGGATACATTAAAGTAAATAAGTTTATTACTATAACAGATCATCAGCCCTCGAAATGGCTAATGAATAATGAATTTAAAAACACTAACGGGACCTTTAGCAAAATGGGCAATACAACTTCAGCCGTTTAACTTTGTGCTTTCAGTTTTTGGCAAAAATGGTGTCACGTCCACCCTGTGCAGTTCATACAAAAGAGTGTCCCGTATACTCTATAGATTTTGAGTATCCTAGAAGTAGTGAAAGAAACATTCGGGAAAACCAGTTAAATGATCAAAAATTACGACTAAGTATATTGAATGGCACAAAAAAGGTTAGGTACCTTCTTCACAAAGGTGTTCTGTATAGATACATCGCATCTTTAGAATTATAGTGACCCAATTTGCAAATTTTGGATTTCGAGTTAGGTCTCTACAGTAATAAAGGGTATAACCGTGTTTGTATGGGGGATCGGCCCCAGACGCCAAATTGATTGTCGTTTTGCTGATTTATTTCCCCAAGCATAAGATGCTATTCCACCAAATATTGAGCCTAAAATGTCACAGGTTTTAGAGAAAAAAAAAAAAATGAAAATCGGTTTTTATTTATTTTTGTCTAAAGTACTGAACCGATTTTTTTTGTAACTTAAGTATATTATGCTAGTAATTTAGATGCATTATTAAAAAAAAAATGAAGTTCCAAATGCATTTGTAAATAGTAAAGTTTTTACTTTTAAGTTTTCTTTATTTTTTTTTTTATTGTTCCGAGTTAGGGACACCCACCAATTTTGGATATTTTATGTAAAAACTAATATTCTATAACATATATTTTTTTCAAAAACATTCACTTGGCTCAACAGGGTAAGAATACCATGTGCATGTAAATTGATACGACAACAGAGAATTCCATATCGACCGCCGCTGTGTAGGTAAGTACGAATTTGAATTTAGAACGTGACCAATTGTTAAAGAGGATGGATTACGTTATTATTGGCAGTATAAGCTGTATGCAGCTTGGTTGTAGAGTACCACGAAATTTAAAAATAAGGCGGGAACCATTATTTTTCAATATGAGTTGCATTAATATTGATCTTGCAATGAGAAAAAAGGAGATTATAAGAAAATTATTTTTAAAGTTGCCAAGATCCTTACACATGTACGTGTATAACAATATCTGTGAACGGTTACAAAAATATAAGTGAATGTTTTTGAAAAAAACATACGATAAAGAACTAATATTTCTTATCATATTTTTGTTTTCAAAAACATACAGTTTATACAGCCAATAATAACGTAATCCATCCTATTTAACAATTCGCTCATTGAATACAAAACGGACACATTCCAAAATAATTTGCTCTTGCATTAGAAATCTTATAGGAATAGCTTCTTATTTTAAAATGCAACACTGATTCATTTTGAAATGTGTCCGTTAGTATTCAATGAACGAATTGGTCACGTTCTAAATTCAAATTCGTACTTACCTACACAGCGGCGGTCGATAATATAACAATAATAATATGGAATTCTCTGTTGTCGTATCAATTTACATGCACATGGTATTCTTACCCTGTTGAGCCAAGTGAATGTTTTTGAAAAAAATATATGTTATAGAATATTAGTTTTTACATAAAATATCCAAAATTGGTGGGTGTCCCTAACTCGGAACAATAAAAAAAAAAATAAAGAAAACTTAAAAGTAAAAATTTTACTATTTACAAATGCATTTGGAACTTCATTTTTTTTAAAATAATACATCTAAATTACTAGCATAATATACTTAAGTTACAAAAAAATCGGTTCAGTACTTTAGACAAAAATAAATAAAAACCGATTTTTTTTTTTTTTATTTTCTCCAAAACCTGTGACATTTTAGGCTCAATATTTGGTGGAATAGCATCTTATGCTTGGGGAAATAAATCAGCAAAACGACAATCAATTTGGCGTCTGGGGCCGATCCCCCATACAAACACGGTTATACCCTTTATGACTCGAATTCGAACGCTGAAAATTTTGAATTAGGTCACTATAATTCTAAAGGTGCGACATTATAAACCAAGACGACCAAGATGCAAAATTAGTCGCGCCAAAACAAAAAATAACACATATTGAGAGAATATCATGATGTACCCACAGCCGAACATTTACGAATAGACAGTGTCATAAACCGAATCAAAAACATTTTTTAGTAGAATGGGGTGAGGAAATATATTCATACATTAAAACATGTGTAGAATGTCAGCGTTACAAAATGACAAACCTCAAGCCAGCAGGACTGTAACGACATTTTTTTTTTGTCGGAGTGGGAAATGCATTTACGCATCCCCCTGGCCTAAGGGTGACCAGTGCAATGGGGGATATAACGGACTCTCGCCAGGGCGAACTACCGTTTAAAACCCACTCCGGCGTAACCCTCCTGGCTGGTGAATGGAGACGCCGCGGTTCCGCTTAAAGCTCTATCCGTTGGGCGCCTCCCAGCCCACTCCGGAGAGCCCCACGCCAAAGGAGGAGACGACTGCGTACGCACACAGCGATCTCCCCAAACGGTAGAGTCCGTGCAATGCGGGTTCTTCACCCGCGTGGCTCTAACGGGAGTTCGGGCGAGCAGCGAATGAAAACTGAGTTCGCCTTCCCTCCCTCCGTCCGCCTGTGGTGTGAGTTGCTTTCCGGCAGGCTATTCCCCCGGTCGCAGTGACCAGGGTAAGTCCACGGTCCTTCCAGCAGTCATACACACCCACGTCCAGGGCGACTCGGGTTCGCTTTCCGAAAGCGGATTTTGGGGCTGTCCCCGACCTCCGACCCTTCAAAATCCCCCTCGTGCCCCCCACCTCCATGGTGTGGGTTCTCTTCCAGACAGGTTTCACGACCCCTCTGGTCGATCTACGTATCCTTTAGAGAAAGTCACACCACAAAACGTCAACGCAGCAGAAGGAAGCTGTCAAGGGCGGAAACGGCCTCAAAGTAACACGAGACCACCCCTTCCAACGACCTCTGCCGCGACCCTCAACTGGTGACGAAGCGGCTTTTCCTGAGAAAATCCGCTCGTCACTAAACCCTTCCCAGATGACAGAAGGACGCTGTCCGGGGTGGAAACGGCCTCGTAGGCACACGAGACCACCCCTTCTAACGACCCGTCACCTCCCCCAGTGTCGCTCTTAGTCTGGACCCTCACCCCGAAACTTCCCGGTATGGATAGCCCTATCCGGTATAGCGTCGGGGATTATTGAGCCACGCAAGCCCCCCCACCACGGCAAGGTGGCAGCACATTCGGGGGGAGGACTGTAACGACCTACCATAACCAAAGAAAGGTTTGAAATACTATCGATTGATTTATTTGGTCCACCACAAGAAGCTTACACTGATGAAAAGTGGTTATCATAGAAGATACGGCAACAAAATGGATAGAATTATTTCCTATTTACGAAGCCTCAGCTGTAACATGCGCAAACAAACTAGTTAACGAAGTCTTCTTGGGACTTCCAAGAAAACGGTACTCAATTTATATCAGCAACAATGCAAAAATACTTTTTGCCTGGGTATTCAGCATATATCTTGACTCCTGTTTGTCACTCTGAACCAAATAATGCTGAAAGACGAAACAGAGATTTGTAAACGCACATTTTAATCATGGTACAAATGGTACATACATATACACTTTAGTACCTTGTCACTTTAACCACTGTGACAGTTCATAACGGGTTGGCTTAAAGTAATAAGATTTTTTTTATTCTCATTTTTTTTATTAAATTACTTGTTTTGGTTATATAGCTTTTTATCATATACAAATAAACTAAAACCAGCATGATAATCAATCAATAAAAGCTGCGATTTTTTTTAAATGGGCGTGGTTTTCTATATTATAAAATATAGAAAACCACGCCCATTTAAAAAAAATCGCAGCTTTCTTCTTACCGTTTTCATCATACGATGGACAACATCTTTTTTTATTTTTTCAGTTAAATCTTTGCTTTTATACCCGGTGCTTCAACTGTGTATGTGATTTCGCTTCCGGCCCATCACTGTAAACTAGTCTACTGAGAATTACCAAAAAATCCTCCATTGGACGAGCTACACCGACGTTCGGACGGTTTGAATCCTTCGATACGAAATGAACGTCACGCTTTTTTAGTAAATTCTGGGTGCTCCCTGCATAGTGATACTTTCTTCGCAACTTCTTGCACTTCTTGGAATTTCTTCAAGCTGTATGTCGGAATATTTGGGTGTTTTTTGACGCTTTAAGTGTAGAACATTGTATTTCTTTAAAATATTCCTTACTCACCAACGGGAAACAGCATATTTTACAGCTAACTTATCTGGGACTCATCCACTTTGTTTTGTGCAAACTTTGCCATTTTCCTCCGGTTTCAATGATTAAGAATGGGTGATCTTCCCGTTTTTGGTCAATCTTTAGTCCTAATACCAAATTCCCACCGCTGGATCAAACATTACATTGTAGATGGAGATACATTTCAGCTTTGAAGTGAGAGACCACTTCAGATTTTTCACGTCGTCCAAGTAGGCGATAGACATGTTCACGTAATGACTTCCTTGTGGACATTTTTTATTAACACAGCTAATCATAATTTGCCTTTTTAACAATAATTGACATATTTTCTATTTATTATAGCTGTCAAAATCCTTTTTGTATTATTTTTTTGCCTGCTATTGTCAATTGAATACCTTCTCATTACTTTAAGCCAACCCGTTATATGGCAGTTCAAATATGACGTAAATAGACAAGGTACTAAAGTGTATACATATTTTTGCCCTTGACTGTAAGTAATAGATAAGAATAGCATTTTGTAATAAAGCTTTTTCTACTTAATAAAAAATCTAATTAATAATCACCGGATTGTAAATTTGAGTAACGTACGAGGGTCAAACTGAAAGTTTCGGGAATAGGAAAAAATATGCAGTTAAATTGAATAAAAGTATTTTTATTGTTTTTCAAAGTACTCTTCTCCTTTATATTTTATGCTCTTTTCTATGCGTTCAAACCATTTGTTAAAGCACTTATTGAAGTCTGAAATTGAGGGCGACAGAATGGCCAATTTAAAAGCCTCCACTGCTGCTTCCGGCTTTTGAAACCGCTGACCACGCAACTTATCCTTAATTTTGGGGAATGTGAAAAAGTCATTGTGGTTTAAGTCATCAGTCGGGTCAGGTGTGGTGTGGGTCAGTGTGGTATATGGAGGATGGTCCAGTAATTCGACTTTTTCACCGTCCACATAGATACTCAGTTGTTTTCCGAGCGATGTGAGGGCTGGGCTTGCATTGTCGTGGTGAAGGATGATGCGGTAGTGGTGTACCAACCGGCACTGACCGTTCAACGATCTTCAAGAGGAATAGTAGCCACGTGACCCGATTTGGAGACAAACGTAGCTACCATCTTTTTGGCCGTGCTGCGAGACCGAATAACTTTTGACGGCTTTAGCTCGTATTCGTAGACCCATACTCGAGATTGTTTTTTTTTTCAGGCTCATGTGCATACGAGGGTTGCTATGAATATTTTTAGTTAATTAAAAACCATTAATTTTTTTACAAATTACTTTAATATTCTTCAAAATATACTCTTCCAAGTTCAATACATCGCCTCATTCTATAAAACCAATCCTCAAAACATTTAAAAAATGCGTACTGCGGAAGGTCAAAGAAAAGTCGTTCAAATTCTAGTACTGCCTCGTTCCAGTCCATAAAAAACCGGCCACGCATCATTTTCTTTATAGTGGGGAACAAGAAATAGTCGCACGGGGCCAGGTCAGGACTGTAGGGTGGATGCGACACCAGCTGAACACCTTTACTGGTCAAAAAATCCATTGTTATTGCCGCGGAGTGTGCAGGTGCATTATCTTGGTGAAAAAGAATTCCATGAGTGCCGCTCTTTGGACGATCCTCACCAAGTCTGTCAAATGCCTGGGGTAAACAGACCTCTGTGTACCACTGGCTAGTAACTGTTCTTCGATCTTGGAGTGGAACTACAGCTACCGGCCCCCCGCGACGACAGAAAACGGCGATCATTTTTTTGTTCACACTACGGCCACGAACAATTTTTAATGGCGGCCCGTCTTCCTCAAACACCCATTTGGCCCCATTGCATAGATTGTTGCTTTGTTAGAGGGTCATAGCAATATATCCAGGACTCATCAGTAGTAAGGATATTAGAAACCTGTTGGGAATTGCCTCCGTCGAATTTTTTGAGCATAAACTGGCACCAATCTACTCGCCGGGTTTTTTGCTCTTCGGTCAGCAAATGCGGTATCCAACGCGAAGCGACCTTCCTGACGCCAAGATGATCATGTAAAATGCTTGAAACTGCGGGTGATCCAATACCAAGTTCATGCTCTATTTCCCGATGGGTAATATTTCTGCGTTCTTTAATCAACCACTCGGCTTTGATCACGTTTTCTGGCGTTACAGCAGTCGACGGCAGTCCCAGTCTCGACTCATCTTTGAGGCACTCCCGACCCCGCTTAAACTCGCGGTACCAATATGAGATTGTGGCTAACGATGGAGCAGACTCCCCAAATGCGTCGTTTAAATTTTTATTAGATTCCTTAAAGGTTAAGTTCCTTTTGTAGTCGTAGAATATCATAGCACGAAACGATTCTCGCGATAGCTCCATTGCAAGAAACAAAACTGGACTGACATTTTCAGCAAAAAAAAAAAAAAAAAAAAGTTGTAATCGTCCAGTATCAAATGTCATTTTACAAAGAGGTTAATAGCTGAAATACCCTTAATTTGCCATACACTTTTAAAAGTAAATGTTGTTAGTTTTTATACAGCTAATAACTTTCGTAGCAGCCTATGTATGTATATTCAACACCCGTCACCTGATACAATGCTCTGAAAACTGCATTTGAGCTTCCCCCGTTGAATTTTTCAAAGTACTCCGGCACCAATTGGGATTGACCAAAAAAAATAACACGGTTTTTACTTTCTCATTGGAAAGAATAGGAAATTTTAAGACACCAATTTCATTAATTTTGTATTTGTCCCAATAGTTTTGTTTTAATATGTTTATTTATTCAGCAGACATTTTATGGATGACATAATTATTTTAAATTTGGGATGGCATTTTCTAATAAATCACAACAATTAAATGTTATCCAATGAAAAAAAGTGACTGTAATAGGGTATTAAAACCTACTATTTCAAGCTGTTTTCGCTTAACCCGTAAGATACACCTAGGAGGGCTTCAAGCCAAAAATGAAAGTCAAACGAAGGTTAAATATACTTTTGTCAAAATATCCAAAATAGATAAATATTTCAAAAACTTAATAATGCAGAACGGCTTTAAATCCCTATTCCTCGAAATGGTTTTCGAATTGGAGTAATTGTAAAAATATGAACAATCCCAAATTACGAGTCCTTTTCTGCTCGTCAGACAATAATTGAGTGATTCAACGGGAAAGCCACTTTCACACATCTACTTGCTCCTGTAAAATAATTCGTATCGGACTCATTCCAATGCCCAAATACTATTGAATCTCGCGATATGACACACGTAGCTCTTCGTTTATCAGCTGACGCACAACATCGACGTCTTCTTGCGTGACTGCCGATTTTCATCGACCTTCACGTACGAGTATGTCGGCGCGGAGCTGCCCGGCCGGGGCGACTCCGCGTCGTCGGGAGAGTTAGACATAAAATAAACACACACAACACAACAATACAACTCTATAATGCCACTAAAACAATATGTAATTGCAATAGCTTTAAACAAAACACTACACTTCGACACCTCAACACTCGCGTAAAAGGTATTTTAACAAAATGCAATTCAGAGTAACTTTCAGTACAAGTTACAGGACCGTAATGGCGGCGGTAGAGAAAAAACATAACAAATTTCCCGCCATTGTAAGGTCAACCTCTGATTTGCAGAACGTCAAAACAAAGTCCCATGAATTATTTCTCTATACATTTAAGCACATAAAATTCACACAAAAATATTTTAAACCGAGAAATAATATTAAGGGCCTGTTTCACAATCGACAAGTAAATTTATCTGTCACATAAAGTTGTCTCTCTCCTTGTCTATTTTCAAGTGTACGACAAAGAAAGGGCTAAACTTATCCGTCAAATATCCTTTACTTGTCGATTGTGAAACAGGCGGTAAAATTAATTAATTATAACGTTCTATTACGGAATATTTAAATGCCATATCTCTAATTTGTTAAATAAAATGCAAGATGATAACAATTCTTATGAAAAGTTTCCTGAAGGAATTAGCTGTCAAATATCTGATTTTTAAAAGAGCTTTCCTAAAAACATTGATTTTAAATAAACTGAAAGGTTATTTATTTATAATAAAAGTAAATATGAATTTTAATGTTATAATAGGCAATAATTATTAAAGTTTTAAATAAACATAACTTGTAATGAAACATTTGTTTTGTTAGATTAGTTTTCATTTAAGCCGCATGGTGGCGCTAGTGCGCGCGCCCATACGGCCATTCTGCTAACAGCGCGCTCTCGGCGCTGTAAATATAAACTAACGAGATATAATAACAGTACAATTCAACTTTACTTAAATGAAAACGGTTAAATTCCTACCTTAGTCTAAAAATCTAAAAAAATACACAACTCATAACATAAAAGAGTTCGAAAACGACCAGGTCGCAACAACGAACAAAACAAATGTGGCGTCAACAACTGCGGTATCTAGCCACTAAATCAAACAAAATATCAAACACATTCCAAACACCATTGTGTTACCAAACACACATCACCCATCGGGATCTAGTCAGCACTGTAACATAATTCCTTATGACGTCGGACCTTCAATAATTCGAGTCAAAAAGGAAAAGACACGGATGCTCAACGGCATTGACGCATACTGGTCTTAAATGTCAGCATTATCAACGTTATCACCGCCATCGTCTCTACAAACATTGCTCAGAACATCATCCTCATCACCACTCCCCCATACGGCCTCATCGGTAACGTTGTCAAACGGGTCGGTCTGACCTAGAGGAGCGGGTCGCAAAAAATCGTGGCTGACTATTTTTTCAGAGCACCCACGAAGATTAACATGTTTTACTTTATACCTATCGTTGGGAAGTATCTCGATAACTTCCATTGGGCCCTCGAATTTGGCCCCTAATTTAGTAGTATGACGTTCGTGGCGGCGCATTAAAACAAAGTCGCCTTTATTGAATGGATGTATTTGGGCTTTACCTTTGTTGAATTTAGCTCGTCCATCCTATGTTTTGATTGAGTTCTTATTTCATTTATATTTTCGCAATTTTCAACGTCATCTATTTCTAGTAACTTAATACCAGGAGGGGAGCATTTCCTACCTAACAGTAATTCCATAGAACTTTTGCCGGTCGCCTTCGAAACTGAGCAGTTTATGGCTAACTGTAAGTCTCTCAAAGCAGTATGCCAGGGCTTGCTGGCTTCGACCACAGACATACTGTCTTTGATAACCTTCATTAGTCGTTCTACTTGACCGTTCGCTCGACTGGCGCCTTTTGCAACTACATGATGTTCAATACCGTTTTGAGAGCAGAATTTTTTAAATTCAGTAGATGTCATACTTTTGTCTTGGTCTGTTACTAAACGAGTCGGCGTGCCAAACACAGAGATGAACTCTTGAAACGACTTTATGGCAGTCTCGGCGGTCCGGTCATTTGTATAAACCATATATGCATATTTTGTGAACCCATCAATATAAACAAACGCGTACTCTGTAGTTTTTCTTACGCCGTTCATTCGCCCCGTGATATCCGCGTGAATCGTATGAAAAGGAACGGGAGTTTTCTCTATTGGATGTAAAGTTATTTGCCTTGAGCCTGATGGGCCTTTTCTTACGCGGCAACTGACGCAGTTTTCAACAAACCTACGAACGGTTTTGGTCATTTTAGGGAACCAATATTGTTCTCTAATCTTGCTTAAAACCTTTTCCCAGCTCAAATGAAGAAGGCTGTCATGATAATGAGAAATTAAGCTCCATCTATATGACTTAGGAACAATTATAAGTTTGTGTGTTTTTCCTTCAATTTGTACTTTTCGCCTAAGAAGCTTATCTTGCAAAATCACGTAAGTATCGGCAATAGTTTTTGAAACCGAATCTCCTTTTAAATCCGATACAATTTTTTGTAGGTCAGAGTCTCTTTTTTCCTCTACTAAAAGCCAGTTTAAATCGAGGCTGGCAGAATTTATATTCAGTGGCGTGGCTTTACTAGTTTCGCGAGAGGAGGAGACCGTGGCAGAGACAACAGTTGGATTACGACTAAAATAGTCTGCATGAGCTAATTTATCACCTTTACGATATTCGATTTCGAAATCAAAGCTTTGAAGATATGCCCACCACCTGTGAACCCTAGGCGATAATTCACGCTTGTGGCTGGATGCTTTTAGCGAGTTACAATCCGTTACCACTTTAAATTTTTGTCCGTATAAAAAATGGCGAAAGTTTTTTATTGCTTTTACTACTGCCAGCTCATAAGAGTGATATCGGCTCTCGGTCTCGGTAGTTCGCATACTGAAATGAGCTACTACTAGTGGGTTACCACCTTTTCGTTGTAAAAGCAGAGCGCCATATCCAATAGCACTCGCGTCCGTGTGAAGTTCTGTTGGTAAGTCTGGATCATATATCGTTAGCAGGGGAGAAGAAGTTAACCTATCAATGACCTCTTTTCTTACTATTTCATGACGATCAGTCCAGCTCCACGGAATGCCAGTCTTTGTTAGCTCATAGAGCGGTGCCATTAAAGTGGAAAAATTGGGAACGAACTTCCTAAAATACCCAGCGAGTCCATTAAACTGGCGCACTTCTTTGACAGATTTGGGAATAGGGGAATCTACTAATGCTTGAATTTTGCGGGGGCTAGGTCGAACGGTTCCGTTTTCAATGATATTTCCCAGATATTCGATAGACGTCTTTAAAAACGAAATTTTTTTGACGTTTAAAGAAAAGCCCGCTTCTGTAAGTTTTTCTAAAACCAATTGCAGGTTATGAAGGCCTTCTTTCGCGGTTTCTGAAATAACACAGACGTCATCGAGATATATCAGGGCAATATTATCTTTAAGGTCACCTAGGGCTTTATTTATTGCTCTCTGATAAACAGACGGAGCATTGCAAAGACCAAAAGGGACGCGAAGGAACTCATATTGCCCATCAGGCGTTACGAATGCAGTTTTCTCGATTGAGTTGTCAGTCTCTGAAACAGGCAATTGATGGAAGCCGGCAGCCATGTCTAAACATGAAAAAAATCGAGCTTTACCTAGCTTGTCTATTTGGTCTGCTACGAGGGCTGCCTTTTAAGTTCTGTCGTTTGCAAGCCTTCCGTGATTGCATAAAAAAGAACTAGTGTCATCTTAAAATATTTGAAATTAGAATTCGAAAACAAAAGAATGACTCGAAATCGGCCCAACCGTTTTAGTACAGCGCTCGTTCAAAGTTGACAAGTCAGTTGTGAAAATGGAAATTTCGAAGGAAAATTTACGTGCGATATTTTTTTACAACTTCAAAAGGGGCTTAACGCGACTTCAGTGCTTCGAAGAGTTGACTACGGTTTTCAATGATAAAGCACCATGCCTCCGGACTGTGGAACGCTGGTATTTAGAATTTCAACGTTGTTGCTCTAGTCTTGGTGATAGACATCGTGAAGGTCGACCAAAAACAGCCGTAACCCAGGAGAACATTGATGCTGTACGGCAACTGATCGTCGAAGATCGCCATGCGACATACCGTGAGATAGAAGCTTCCTTAAGTATTTCAGGGACCAGTGTTCACAGTATTTTGCATGATCACTTAGGCGTAAAAAAGTTGATCTCTCGCTGGATACCACATTTACTCAGTGAAGACCAAAAAACGGCTCGCGTTCGATGGTGTCGCAAAACTCTGCGGCAATTCAACCGAGGAAACTCGAAACATGTTTACGACATTATCAGTGGTGACGAATCTTGGATATATGCCTACGAACCCGATTCTAAACAGCAGTCGACTGTTTGGGTGTTCCAAGATGAGCCAAAACCGACCAAAGTAATACGCTCACGGAGCATTTCGAAAAAAATAGTCGCCACGTTTGTGGCGAAAAGTGGCCACGTGGCCAACATCGTGCTCGAGGATCGTAAAACGGTTAATGCTGACTGGTATACCACTGTCTGTTTACCAGAAGTCATCGGCGAGTTTCGAAAAAATAACCCAAGACGTCGTATAAGACTGCATCACGATAATGCGAGCTCGCACACCGCCCGGCAAACAATTGCGTTTTTAAAAGAGCAAAACGTCGAAATTCTGGAACACCCGCCGCACAGTCCACACTTAAGCCCTAACGATTTTTTTACTTTTCCAAAAATCAAGCAACGACTTCGTGGTCAACGGTACCAGACGCCTGAAGAAGCCGTTGAGGCATACAAAACGGCCATTTTGGAGACCCCGACTTCGGACTGGAATAAGTGTTTCGAAAACTGGTTCGATCGAATGAAAAAGTGTATTACATATCACGGTGATTACTTTGAAAAACAATAAATACCATTTAACACTTAAATTGTCTTTAGTTTTTCCAAACGACACAACTTAAAAGGCAGCCCTCGTATGAGGGGAAGCGGATAGTGGTCCCTAACCGTGATAGCATTAAGCTCGCGATAATCGACGCAGAGACGGTCCGTACCATCTCTTTTTTTTACTAATAACATCGGACTACTAAATGGTGAGCAACTGTCACGAATAATCCCGTTTGCTTTAAGGTCCGCGATAATTTCTTTGACCTTTTCTCTTTCACTTGGTGAAAGACGATATGGCCGTCGTTGTACAATTTTATCCGGGTTTTTTAACCGAATTCGCAACTCACCAGTTTTCACAGTAGAGACAGAGTTTCCGGATGTAAAGGACTGTTTATATTTAGTGAGTTTTTTTTTTAATGGCTCAAGATGTTGTGGGTCAGCTATATCAGTATCAAATTCTAAATCTTCCTTTTGAACAGTGTTAATTATCACATCGCGTTGTATTACAATTTTATCTCCAGAGAGAGTCACAGTGAGGCCGGGAACTTGTAAAATATCCGCGCCTATGATAACGTCGTATTGAATGTCGCTGTCACGAACAACAAAAAACTCGACCTCAACAAAAACATCATTCAACTTTACGGGTGTGACTAGACTGCGTTTTGACACTACAGGCGCCTGGCCAACACTGCGGAAAACCACACTCACTTCCCTTCTTTTACCGGGAATCGACCCAGCCACCTGCTCGCGCATCAAAGAGCAGTCCGCTCCACTATCAAACAAACATTTAAATATTTTATCATCAATACACACATCGATCAAACAACGCCCAACGTTATGACAATAATTAACTCGCTTATTTACATTTTCTGTCACAGTTAACTTATTTTTATCATCACTCTGCCGCTTAAAACAATTTGACATAGAATGCCCTTTTTTATGGCAGTACGTACATTCAACATATTGTTGCGGCTTGGAATTAGATCTAACCGATACATTACTTTGATCACCATAACTAGGTTTAACAGCACAGTCACGCGAGTAATGTCCGTTTTTATTACAACTAAAGCAAGTAACTTTACTTAAATCAGCACTATGCACGGGTTTGACACTAAAGTCAATACGCGGTTTCTTTGAACCAGAAGGCAAAATCCCGTCATTCTTGCGCTTACGATAAGTCTTTAGAGTGATAATCAAATTTGGCAAATTGTCCGGCGTGTTACGTAACAGTTAAGCGCGAATAAATTCAGGGAAAATACCTGTTATGATGGCCTCTACCACCTCTGAATCCGCGGTTTCGGGTCGAATCCTCTTGAAAAGCGTCCACGCTGTCGTCGCGTACTCAGCGTAGCTGCTAGCGTGATCCGAGGTGTAATTTCTCCACTTTAACACGTCATTTGCATAACGAAACTCGGAGCCAAAATGTTTAATTAAATCTTCTTTAATTTCATCCCACAATGTAGAGTGCAGTGACCACGTATCGGCCCATGTTTTAGTTCGGCCGTGTAGCTGTAAAATTGCTTTCATGCGCGCCTCGTGCTGCGTTATCTTCAGCTCCTTAATGGTGTCGTCGACATGGGCGCACCAATCACGGATGTCATGCGATCGTTCATCAGGATCAAATGGCGGCAAATAAAAGTCATTCATTTTTCTATGGGGCTGGCAACTGCTGAAAGCGGCAGCGACCGCGCTAGCCGTAGCTTCTTTAGTCAGTGATGACATTAACGACAGTACCTGGTCCATGGTAAAATGCGGAGATGTAGAATTATGCATCAATCCTTGTGTTTCGATGTTTGGAGGTTGTAATCCCACCGCTGCTGTCGGCGCGGAGCTGCCCGGCCGGGGCGACTCCGCGTCGTCGGGAGAGTTAAACATAAAATAAACACACACAACACAACAATACAACTCTATAATGCCACTAAAACAATATGTAATTGCAATAGCTTTAAACAAAACACTACACTTCGACACCTCAACACTCGCGTAAAAGGTATTTTAACAAAAAGCAATTCAGAGTAACTTTCAGTACAAGTTACAGGACCGTAATGGCGGCGGTAGAGAAAAAACATAACAAATTTCCCGCCATTGTAAGGTCAACCTCTGATTTGCAGAACGTCAAAACAAAGTCCCATGAATTATTTCTCTATACATTTAAGCACATAAAATTCACACAAAAATATTTTAAACTGAGAAATAATATTAAAATTAATAAATTATAACGTTCTATTACGGAATATTTAAATGCCATATCTCTAATTTGTTAAATAAAATGCAAGATGATAACAATTCTTATGAAAAGTTTCCTGAAGGAATTAGCTGTCAAATATCTGATTTTTAAAAGAGCTTTCCTAAAAACATTGATTTTAAATAAACTGAAAGGTTATTTATTTATAATAAAAGTAAATATGAATTTTAATGTTATAATAGGCAATAATTATTAAAGTTTTAAATAAACATAACTTGTAATTTGTTTTGTTAGATTTAGTTTTCATTTAAGCCGCATGGTAGCGCTAGTGCGCGCGCCCATAAGTACGTCGTCCGTGAGGGATACACGGCAACGGTAAAATTCTGATCACCACCTGTATATTGTCGTCTTTGAGGGTGCTTAATTACTAAAACCAGCAATAATCCGGTCTCCACATTGTTTTTGTGTTAATCCAATATTAAAGTCAAATCATCATCATGTGGTCATCTTTTATTGGCTTACTTACTGTTTTGTATCATGTTTTATTTTCATGTATTGCTGTTGATGCTCCAAATAAATAAAATAAAATAAATCATAGCTCTTAAATTTTCAAGGACAATTCCACTTTCAGCAGCGACTCGACGACTTAAAAAAACAATTGAAACCGAACCATCGCTATTTTTTCTATATGGCCAGTGTTACAATTATGAAACTTTAGAGATTCTAAAAATGTATAATTATGTTACAAAATCCTAGACAATGTAACTAATTGTTCTTAATTATTATTTTAAAGGATTTTTATAGACTCGATTCCGTGTTTTATACTCTTAGATGATATTAATAACCACATAAGCCGTGTTATTTTCTGGAGATAATCTGAATATCATCAAAAGTATTTATTACCAAATTTAACGTAAATGTAAATAACGTGACTAAACTTGTATAACACATCCATATACAATTAAAGTATTTCGCAAGTGACATCCCTAACTTTGGTCGCGGAAGACAGAGGGGCGTAGCAGGGTGAAGGGAGAAGTAGGTATTTAAAGCGCGGCATTTTTGGCAGTCCAAGGAGATTAGCTTCTACGTAGTTATAGTAGTTTATGCAACTGATGCATAATGAGAGGCCTTATTATCTTCACACATCAGTCCTTTTTCATCACACTTGCTCGTAAATAGTGTCCTAACATGCTAGAAAAATCGTCCGTAAATCCAAAATAATACCCGCGGGCCTTTTTTTTACCATTACGCCCTTAACGTGCGTAATAGCTTTTTTTTAAATATTATACGTGGACTCAAACTATCACAATATGTCAGGACCCCAATTCTTGTGCCATTCGATATGAAGTTTCATTCGAGATGAAATGTCAGTTGTATACTATTTCCTAAAAATCTCGCATAATAAACTATTGATCTCATATGTCACTAGAATCGGACTCCGAACACGTTTGACATTATCTGGTGTGCGTGTGGATTGAGTGAGCACCCTTCCGAAAAAAAAGATAAAATGCTGTTCATTTAGTAAAAGTTCTAAAACAATTGTAAAACTAATCTCTGTATTTGTAAAACCACAAATATTAAAAAAAAAACTTTAAAATGTGCTCACTCAGTTCTCACAATCTACCAACGAAATCAGTGAATGTATTCATTTAACATATAATATTTATATACTAATATTTAGTAAAACCTATGCTAAATTACCTTTATAATTTGTAGATCACCTAGTAACGTATTTAAGGTTTTACAAATAATTTACTATGCTCACTCAATCCACACGTTTTCGAAAACCCGATTTCTGATAAAAAAACTGAAAATTTAAACTGCTATATATGTGTATAGTTTAACTAGTAAAATGAATATGGGATTTTGTAAAATACAAAACGAACCACTAACGTGGCAGGTTTTTGGATAAATTTTTTTTTCACTCAGTCCACGTGTTATAAGTTAAAAATGTAAATATCTTAATATTCGTAGTATCACAGAAACTATAAACTAGTTCAACTTTTAGTAAAAAAAAATACTAGATATCCACCATCTAATATTTTTATATTCGCTGTCTGTTTATAAAGATATTCAATTGTAATTTTTCTAATGTAAATATATCAATTAGGTTGACCACACTTCATTATTATGGTCATATCCAAAATACTAATAATATAATATTTTTTCTTTTAAGGCTAAGGAAATTAACCGATACAGCCACATATACACTTTAATTAAATTGATATATTTTATGAGATTTATCTTAATTTAATTCACAATAATGTTGAAAATAAAAATAAAAAAATTAAGAAAAAATGCGTGGCGGGAAACCAATATTAGCCAAAACTACCTAAATTAGTTGTGTTGCGGTATCCACCGATTTATTAACTCGATCTTAAATACAGTTGGTTTAATTGGAATTATTAAATATTATTCATTTATGCAATGAATCTGTTATCGGTGTTATTAGTTTTCCTGATGACTATAACGTAAGTACATAATATCTACAATTCTGCATTTTTTTTTTTTTTTTTTTTTGTTATTTATTATTTTTAACACGACGTTGGACTATGGTCACGCCCTTAATACCTAGTTATAAATATTTGCATTAATTGTTTTTTTACGAAAATGTATGCCCGTACTAGTCACAAAATTGTATTTATTATTATATGTATTATATTATAGGTACACTTGTCGCAATACCCGCAATTAAATCAAGAACAAATGCAGAATTGTAGATATTATGTACTTACGTTATAGTCATCAGGAAAACTAATAACACCGATAACAGATTCATTGCATAAATGAATAATATTTAATAATCCCAATTAAACTAACTGTATTTAAGATCGAGTTAATAAATATCCACCGCAACACAACTAATTTTGGTAGTTTTGACGAATATTGGTTTCACGCCACGCATTTTTTCTTAATTTTTTTATTTTTATTTTCAACATGTGACGTTGGACTATGGTCACGCTCTTAATACCTAGTTATAAATATTTGCATTAATTGTTTTTTTACGAAAATGTATGCCCGTACTAGTCCCAAAATTGTATTTAGACAGTTATTATTATATATATTATATTATAGGTACACTTGTCGCAATGCCCGCAATTAAATTAAGATAAATCTCATAAAATATATCAATTTGATTAAAGTGTATGTGTGGCTGTACCGGTTAATTTCCTTAGCCTTAAAAGAAAAAATGTCCTGTATTTTGGATATGACCATAATAATGAAGTGTGGTCAACCTAATTGATATATTTACATTAGAAAAATTACAATTGAATATCTTTATAAACAGACAGCGAATATAAAAATATTAGATGGTGGATATCTAGTATTTTTTTTTACTAAAAGTTGAACTAGTTTATAGTTTCTGTGATACTACGAATATTAAGATATTTACATTTTTAACTTATAACACGTGGACTGAGTGAAAAAATTTATTATCCAAAAACCTGCCACGTTAGTGGTTCGTTTTGTATTTTACAAAATCCCATATTAATTTTACTAGTTAAACTTTACACATATACAGGGTGTCTCATTCAAATCGGTCAGTATGGGAAAGTCTGAAACTATAAGACATACGAAGATTTGTTCTTAGGAACCATGTCACCGATTTTGATAAAAAGAAAAACTGCATTCATACATTTGAAAAAAAAACTGTACCCAGCTAGGGAATCGAACCTGGTTGTTTTGAAAAAATAAACTTACACTATTTCTATTCAGATATCGATTGTGTAGGTCTTAAGCAGTAAATGTTTCTAAAAAACATGATGTCTTAAATCCAGAAAATGCATTGTTTTCACATAATTTTAATTTATTTTAATAGATGTTCGAAGTGACCACCGTTACAATATTCAACAAGTTCAGGCATGTAAAATTGTTGTTACCTAAACGTGTTGAATATTGTATTGAAAAAAAAACGTGGTCACTTGGAACACCTATAAATTAAAGTATGTGAAAACAATGCATTTTATTCATTTTAAACATCATGTTTCTTAGAAACATTTACTGCTTAAGACCTACACAATCGATATCTGAATAGAAATAGTGTAAGTAAGTTTATTTTTTCAAAACAACCAGGTTCGATTCCCTAGCTGGGTACATTTTTTTTTTCAAATGTATAAATGCAGTTTTTCTTTTTATCAAAATCGGTGACATGGTTCCTAAGAACAAATCTTCGTATGTCTTATAGTTTCAGACTTTCCCATACTGACCGATTTGAATGAGACATCCTGTATAGCAGTTTAAATTTTCAGTTTTTTATCAGAAATCGGGTTTTCGAAAACGTGTGGATTGAGTGAGCATAGTAAATTATTTGTAAAACCTTAAATACGTTACTAGGTGATCTACAAATTATAAAGGTAATTTAGCATAGGTTTTACTAAATATTAGTATATAAATATTATATGTTAAATGAATACATTCACTGATTTCGTTGGTAGATTGTGAGAACTGAGTGAGCACATTTTAAAGGTTTTTTTTTAATATTTGTGGTTTTACAAATACAGAGATTAGTTTTACAATTGTTTTAGAACTTTTACTAAATGAACAGCATTTTATCTTTTTTTTCGGAAGGTCGCTCACTCAGTGTGGTAAGTCACAGACAATGATGTAGTCTGCCGCTAATAAGTTAAAAATATGATCTTTTGTCTGATTTTATTTCATTTCCTCGCAATAGTGATGAAAAACATTGTAGGTATGTTACACGGGTGGTAAAGGAAATACAAAGCTCGAGTCATTAAAGCCCTCAGCCTTCGGCTTCGGGCTTCTAACAGACTCTCGTTTGTAATTCTTTCTTTACCACCCTTAATACACAATGTACTATAAGATGGGTTCAGAACCCGTAGAGAAATGACCTGCAATGCTACTAGTGCTACCTGTAAAATATATATAGACTAGATTTTAAAATAATGCGATAAAAAATAAATTTGAACAAATACAGAAACAGCAAAAAACCAACAAACAAATGATATCAATAATGAGTGTTTTTTTTTAAATTATGGACTCGAACGAAGTTTATATTCTCAAGTCACTCGAGATTAAATGTCGTGCGGTTTATATTAAAAAAACACACTCAATTGACGTTTCGAGTCGATAACTCTTATGGTTATACTTAACATAAAGAAAACAGAAAGGTGTAACTTATTAAACAAAGACAGTCCATTAAAAAAAAACACTTACCTTTTCTATTAAACTTAAACCTTGTTTTTTTCCAGATAAAGGAGTGGAGCGCAGTACAGTACTAACAAATTTGACAGCAGGGGATGTCTTCTCTGTTGTAAAGCAACTTGCAAAGTGATTTGTAAAGTTTATTCTACGATAAATCATAGTGGTTGAAAATACATAATGTAACAATAATGAAATGTAATCAAACTCTGTATTCATTGTAACATTTTTTTTTATTTCTAAACCCTCCTATCTAAGAAGAAAATACATGTAGGTAAGTAACACCCCTTTTGTCCACACTGGAGAAATGGGAAAAAAAACCAGCTGTCCACAGCCTCGAAATTATGTGGACATTTCACGCTCTTAAATTTGACTCAACTGTGTTATAGGTGAAAAATTGAAGTAAGTCACCTGTTGTATGTATTTGTGTACAGTTTGAAAAAAAAAACGCATAAGCGTAATTAATTCTATAAATATTTAATATTAATAACATACTGTATACATTTTTTTACCTCAATCAGTCGCCAGTTCGTCATCGTCATTTTCATCAGTGGACTGTACAGAAACATTTGATTTGAATGCATAGGTATTTTCAAATTCTTTTAATGTGTTGAGAACCTATTTTTTCGGTAGGTACACCAGATATTTTTTCTCAAACATGCTCGGAAAGAACGGTTTTCCGATTGAAACACAAGGATGGAAAGTGCCTTATTTTACTCCTAGGAGTAAAAAAACCATATGAAAACACTTTCCGTCCATGTCCATATTTTTTTTAAAAATGCTGTCAATTGCATAGAAAATCAAAAGGACCAAGACAAAAACTCCAAACAGCCAAGGTAACTGCTCGCTTTTTTAGCACAGTGCGTGTGTTTTTGTGCATGTGCATTCCAATGTCTATGGTTAGTATTTCAAAACAATTGACAGTCGGTAACATTCGTTCATTCTGCATATGTGAAACTATTGTTGTGCGAAATACTTAATAGAAAAAAAAGCAACGAAATAGGTACCATACCGCCTATAGGCACCGATTGAAACACGCACGAGTTTTCTAAAAATTTCACTTTTTGAAAACGCTTTAAAGATTAGTCTTTGTTTAAAACCTAAACTGGCTCCTGTCAAAACTATAAAGTTTTTATTTTCAAATTATCCAAACATGACCAACATAACTTTTAATGTGAATATAGGTAATTAACTTAATTGCTTTTTAAAAATGTATTTATGTTATTTCCTCACATGTTTGAGAAAAGCATTATGTAAGCCTCGGCGGAAACGAGGATTTCTTGACTCGCTATTGCTCGGCCTGCTAACCACCCCGTCAGGAAAACCCTTGCTTTCCGCGCCTAGGCAACAATGTACTATTATTGACCAATTGTTTTGGTGTTGATAAACAATTTGTGTCTTCCTCGCAAAACTCGTGGAAATGTTTGCTCAAATTACACTAAACTCTTTTCGTTTGAATATGCAGTGGTCGTCCCCTACTAAATTCAGGAAATAGTGCCATATTAATTTGCCAAGCTGAATTCAAAATCGATGTTTTAAAATCTACTTCTGTGGTAAACTGTATTATTGTTTATTCATGAACGACGCAAAAAATACGAAGACAATTACTCGACATTGACAACTATTTTTTATGTTTTTGGCTTTTTCAACAACTATTTATATCTTATCATGACAGTAGAATCATAAGTGGACAGGAATAATCAAACTTGAAAGATAAGCAAATACCTAATGAGTTTGCAAACTATACGATCTATTACAAATTTCAAAAATGGAATGTCTATTTGCACACATTACTCACACATACAGGTGACTTACTTGAGTTTTTCACCTATAGTTTAATATCTACTAATAGTAGATTATACACCGAGGGGATAAAGCACAGTTTTATGTCACGGGCGCGATATTGAATCCTGAACGTAACTAAGGACTCCAGATTTAACTCCCGAGCGCAGCGAGGGTGTTACGAGTTAATTCCCGAGCGAAGCTCTGGAATTAAGAAGAGTCCTGAGCGCAGTGAGGGGTTCAAGCGGCGCCCAAGACGAAAACAGCTTTATCCCCGAGGAGTGTACTCTACTTTTCTCACCTTTTGCGAGACAATAAAAAAGCGAGTCTACTAAAAACAGCGTTTTATTATAGTAAATTAAAATTAAAAGTGAAAATTGATATTTGATGTTTTCTTCAATTTTGATATATTTATTTAAAACTTTGCAGTTATCACCAATGTATTTTATTGCAGCGTCTTACAGTACTCGCGGCTTTTGTTTAATTTCAAATGTGTTCCATTCAGCTTGCCGTGGCCAGCTCGATTTTAGAATATGTTCGATTTTCAAATTAGGTTCGACGCGGCGGTGGCGGCGGCGCCGCGCCCGGCCTTCGAGTATTAGTTGATCTTTTATTACGAAATTAGACTTTAAGGCCATTGTAATAAGAACTATGAAAAGTGAAAATATTACAACCCAGCGGGTTATAATGAGATTCAGTACAACATTACACCCCGGCTAAAGCCAAGGGCTTTAATGATTTGGTTTGCGTAAGGTTTGCATGATATGTAATTTGGCATTGTCGAGCAGGTGGTGTGAAAAGTTCATTAATAAAAACTAACACAGTTAAGTCAAATTAAAGGGCTATTCCCTGTGACTGGGAAAAAAAATCCCAGTTGTCCGTGCCCTCGAAATTATGTGGACATTTCACACCTTAATTTGACTTAAGTCTATTAGTTTTTAGTAAGTTTTTATTAATGTACTTTGGATATTAAACTAACACAGTTGAGTCAAATTAAAGAGTGTGAAATGTCCACATAATTTCAAGGGTGTGGACAACTGGGAATTATTATTCCCAGTCGTCCACACTGGTCAGCTGGTGACTAATATGTATATTCATGCCAAACTTGACTCGATATAAAACCTTTCGTCCACGTTCATAACTAAGGTTTCATAACTGGTTATTAATAAGGTTTTTTTTTCACTGTTTCATAACCAGTTATTAAACAAGACTTTTTTTCCATTTTCATAACCAGAACCTAGGTAACCACTATACACCACTCTCATTTCAAATTAATTGGACAGTGTCGACGGAGCTCCGCTCACGCGGAGCTCCTATTTCTGGGTGGTTTGGCCCTCCGGGCTTGCTGCAAAACTAACATAACCTAAACCTACCTAGTTTCTGGTTATGAAAATGGAAAAAAAAGTCTTGTTTAATAACTGGTTAAGAAACAGTGAAAAAAAATCCTTATTAATAACCAGTTATGAAATCTAAAATGAAATGTAAAAGTGGACGAAAGGGATATAAACGGATCCCATAATCGAAATTGTTTACACAAACACAATATTTTTGAAAGACCTATCCAATGAACCACACACTACAGGGTAGACGAGAAAAAAAAAACCCATTTTACGTGTAAAAGACAAAAAAAAATTTTTTTTTACATTTTATTTTACGTGATTTTACTGGCGTGACTAATATGTATATTCATGCTAAATTACAGCTTTCTAGTACTGAGAGTCTCTGAGATAGGCTGCGGACGGACGGACGGACATGGCGAAAGTATAAGGGTTCATAGTTTGACTACGGAACCCTAAAAATGGGTTTACTTCGTCAACGATTTAGGGCCGTATTAAGTCACAAGATACGTCAAATTAAACGTCAAACCATAGAACACTGTCATTTTTCATTTAGCATCTCGAAACGAGCATTTGAGTTGAGATTCGTTTATTAATACTGCCCTTAAAAAGACGATTTTTTATTACTTATTTGTTATCTGTTTTCAAAGTCGTAATAGATGATCGTCATTCATACATAGGAAATGTAAACAAACAATCGCAATACGATATATTTATCCCTTCAGGATATTATAAGCATTCCACCATACCTTATTACATAAACCTCAACTAATATAACACTTCCTACATGACCCTCGTTTCTAGACAAGATTTACTTAACAAAATCACATTGTTGAAAAGGGGAGTTCATAATTTCCAATCATTCACGCCATCGTTTTAAACCTCTTGGACAACCTCACCACACAAATTATTTTTCATCACACTTGCTCGTAAATGGTGTTATTCCATGCCTGTATACAGAAGGACAATGGCCTAAATTGTTCCCGCGGGAATTATGGCGAGTTTGTCATCCCTAGGGAGTAATGACTTTCTTTTTAAAATTTGCAACTCTTTCGTACAGTCGAGGCCTTATTTGCATGGATAGCTGTCAAACAAAATCCTATAATGTGAAATCGACGCCATTTTTGTGCTCGTTTTGTGTTTATACTTACCTATGAGGCTTCTTATTTCAATGAGATCATGCTAGATGGCGCTGTATCACCAACTACCGTGAAAAAATACTTTTTTCTACATCTTTACTTTTCTGCCGTAACACCATGTTCCTTTATTTCCCTTCAGACCCACCGTACCCCTGGCCATACCCCTGGTGGTACGGTGGGTCTTTTAAAGTTAAACGGTACCACTGAGTACTAGTGATGTGATGTCGACATCTATAGCTGAAAGTAATAAAAACACTCATGGTTGTAGGAAGCTAACTATATTTGGTAACAGGTCATTTTGGTACAAATGCCAAAATGCATAAAAGGTTGAGATGTAATTTTGTCAAAAAGTACAAAATGTTTGTGCCACCAGGTCATTTTGTCTAAATATTTTAAAGGCAAAATATGCTATGGACAACATTTCTTTTAGTCAAAATGTGCACTGCATAGAATTCATTACGGCTAAATTGTCAATTTGTCTGAAAGTTTTCAGGACAGAATACTCTGTGGCCAAAATGTACAAAACGAGATTGACTAAATGTGCTCTAGTCGAAATGTTTTCTCGATAGAATTAATTACGGCTAAAGTGTCAGTTTGTCTGAAAGTTTTCAGGGCAGAATACTCTGTGGCCAAAATGTACAAGACGCAATTGACTAAATGTGCTCTACGTGAAATGTTTTCTCGATAGATTTCATTAGGGTTCCAGTGTCAATTTGACTGGAAGTTTTCAGGACGGAATACTCTGTGGCCAAAATGTACAAAACGCGATTAACTAAATGTGTTCTACCCAAAATGTTTTCACGATAAAATTCATTATGTTGTTTATTTATTTATATTTTTTTATTATGGGAATTCTCTACCCGTAGATATATTTAAAAAAATGTTAACCAATCAAATCAACACGTACTCGAGTAAAGTTCGGTCCATATGGCCGATTTCGTCAGCCAACTGACAAGGACGCAGCTATTCGGTCAAGAAGAGATAGGGGAAGATAGTATAGTATCGGACACATTTTAATTTTAACAAATAAAGTCTTGAAATTGGAGACAATAAAACCATTTTTAATAATAATTGTGTACATTGAAGTTCATTCGTTATACCGTTTTGGTGAAAAGCATAATAACTTTATCGATTACCGATTTATATCAATTATTATTTCAAAAAAATTTAGTATA
This sequence comes from Acleris laterana, assembly GCA_963966035.1. NCBI lineage: Eukaryota > Metazoa > Arthropoda > Insecta > Lepidoptera > Tortricidae > Acleris > Acleris laterana. The sequence goes on from OZ014438.1 coordinate 45,850,622, forward strand.
CTATCGGACATCATGCGATAGTATCGGACAGTATACTTAAAATGCCAAAAAAATAATATATACCTAATAAGCGTGAGAATAGGTGAATCCCTACTTTCAATAAATACCTTGCAAACATGTTCGTCAGGAGAGTTTTAGTAAAAATTAAGAAGAAAGTCAAATAACACTAGTTTGTTAAGTATCGGACAGTTTGGTTTAGTAACGGACATCTTATTATTTTACTATTATTATTTATTATTTATCGATATTAAGTAAGAAACGAAGGTAAGAAGGAACTTAACACTACTGGTAATAAAAAGTCGACTAAACTTGTTGAGTATTGTTTAATTAGTTTTTTAAGTAATTCCGACCGACCGACCGACCGAAACCGACTTCAGTTGGACTATTACCATCTTAAATAAGTTATTTTTTTGGTTTTTGAAGGCGGGTTTTTGTTTATATAAACTTTTTTTTTATTTTACACTTTTTAGAGATTATAATTATGCTGTTATGTAGTCCCACTTCTCAAATAATAAGAAACTATAGAACACTAGCTTCTGCCTGCGACTTCGTCCACGTAGAATTAGAAGTATTTAGTGATTTAATTCCGAATTCAAGGTAGCCTATGTTTTAATTTCAGTGTATAACAAACTCTATTCCAAAATGTATCCAACCAAATTCCTCCATCCGTTTTAGCGAAGACGTAGGTAATAAAGGAACAATAAAATTATAGGATATAAATAGGTACACAATGGCTCTATTAGTTTTAAATTTTTTATGTTAGTTTTCGGTACTGGGTGGTCAAAAAAAAAGTTAACCTAACCACCTGTATTTATTCCCAGTTCATTACAGCTTTTGTCATAGCTCATAGCTAATATTTATTGAACTTCGATAAGTACATACTTCGACCCCCCTTTTCACCCCCTTGGTTTTTTTTTTTCAAAATCGCCAAAAGTACGTAATAATTTTTATTTGTAATTGTAAATGGATCTGACAAAGTTAAGTCAAAATTTACTTGCAACATTTGTACCGGCCATCATCAATACATACCTAGTAACGTGTAATAATTAAAAGTGTTAGGTATTATTTCATTTATTTTTGGGCAATTCTATTATTATTTATTATTAACTTACGTGTAGTAATGGACGCGAGGAAGTGTCCCATACTTTACGAAACTTCCCTGTCCGATACTATACAACACGACTAACATTATAAAAAAATAAATTAAAAAAGAACACGCCATTTCTCATTGGTTTTAGTATCATAAATTAAATATATAATAAACTTATGATATACTCGTAATATGAGCTGTTTGTAATAACTTAAATTGTGCAGATAGTAAACAAAGCAAAAAAATATATTCCTTACGTTGAAATTGATTTACTCAAATAATCGATGCGGTGCGCGCAGGGGCGTCGGCAGCTTGCCACAAACTGGTTCATCGCGTGTCTAGAATGGTATATTTCGCTTGTGCGTTCATAAATGGCGCTTAGACGTGAAATAGAGATGTTAGCGACATTGTCCGACACTATACACTGTCCGATACTATACTATCTTCCGTGTTTATAGCGTGTTTATCTCTCTTCTAACAGATAGTTACGTCCCTATCGGTTGGCTGAAGAAATCGGTCGTCTGGTCCTGCTTTTCATTTAACGACTTAAAAAAATCTTTTGAAAAATCTTTTGCCACATTAAGACGGTATAAGTACGATCGAAGTCATAAATATAGATACGTTCCCAAGATGCCTAAAACATCTACACACCTCTATTCCACTGAAATTAAGGTTCATTATGTAATCATATATGACGACATGGGTGTATGTATGTATAGATATTAATGCCTTCCGGCTCGATAATTATTTTTTTCTGTCTTTGGCCTATTAAAATAGCTGAACATTTAACACGTTCCCTGTCCGGGTACCCCCAATGTGGGGTCATGAAGCTTTCTTTCAGGAGTCCGTGCTTCCACTATGGGGCCACATCGCCATACTGAATGCACAAGTTGGACTTGTGAAATTGTCAGATCGTTTTGTATGGGGACAGTGAACGTGTTAAGACATTTGAGGCATCTTAACCTTTTCAACGCCATGTCAATTCACTCGTCGTCACTCACACGCCAATGACAGCTAAACAAACACCAGAGCTTAGGAATTATTAAAAACATAACGAAATAAACCTACTCTTTTCCAACCGCTACAAAAATACTACCTAGTTAGAAAAAAAAGTTAGGTACTTAAGTTTAAAAAAAGTTACTAAAATTATCCAGCTTGACATTTGCACATATTGTCAACGGGACTTTTTAGACACCTTGGTTTCATGACATCAAATCATTATGTCATTTGTTCATTATGTCATGTTTACATTTATATACTTTTGGACCGTTGTACATTTTAACCCATTGAACATTCCGGCACTTGTACCAACATTACCCATTACCATTTTGTCCTTTTTACTTACAAACATGTTGACATTAATATACTTTTTGACTTTTGTACAATTTGACAAAGGGATTTTCGAACCCATTGAATATTTTGGGATTTTGACCATTTCTTTTTTTGTACGTTTTGTCTCTCATACAATTAGGCTCATAAGTTTTTGTGACATTTAATTGTTTTGTCTTTTGTTCATTATAACATGTTTACATTTACATACATTTTGACCGCTGTACATTTTGATAATGAGACATTTTGAACCATTATACATTTAGACATTAGTACCAAAATGACCTGTTACCCTATATTTCTTCTTCTAAGTTCACATATATTTTTGTTTGGTAAAATTAATAATAAGATAAGCACCCTTTGGTGGAAAATGAAACAAAATACACAAAACTAGTTCTTAAAAATAACTAAATAAATATTTATATGTACAGTATAACCTACTTCGGAACTTTCTGGAAGCCTTTAACTAGTGACCGACCGAAACATGTTATTTTGCCGAAACCGAAACCGAAACCGAAGGTTCGGTTCCATTGTAGTTTCGGCCGAAACCGAAACCGAACCTTTTATAAAAAAAGAAAAGTCCTTAAAAAGTCGAAAAAATGTTAGTAAGCCCGTTTTTTTCTAAAATTAATATCTCGCCGACCTATAATTACAGGTTTCTACTTTCAAAGATTTATCACAATGAAATTTCAGCACAGTTACAGAGGTTCTGTTTGAAAATTTAACTAGCGACGTTAGCCGAGCGCGACCCGAAGGTACGATTGTTGTAAGTTTCGGCGCGGCCGAAGGATTCGGCCGTTTTTGGCCGAAACCGAAACTCGGGCCGAAACTTGATTTTTTGGCCGAAACCGAAACCGAAACCGAAATTTCGGTCGGACACTACCTTTAACTTAAAAAACAAAGATGTCACAAAGATAGATTTACGTACGCAATTTTTCTAGTCCGTAGCCTACTGATATCTCTTTATTTACAATTTCAAGCTGTACGCTCATAATATAATCATCGTTGATTATTTGATCTATTCGTCGTTTTTTTGGAACAAACTCCGAGGTGTGAATTTGCTTCAGGACCTGAAGCAATCGCATCAACGTGACAGTGTTTTTATTAATCAGATTATTTATCTTTGAGTGAAAGGCTTCCAAAATGTTCGTGGTTCTGTGGCGTTCACCAAACACACTAATTATTGCCGGGGAATGAATCTTAAACCAAAATGATTCTAGGTACTTTATAAATTTGAATGTTTGTATTATTCCATTAGCTTCAGATTTAATGTATGCCATACCCTGTTGAATCTCCAGCTCGGGAAGAAGAGGCAAGGCACTTGCTAGAGCAACGATTCTTCGTCCCGGTTTATTTTTGGTACATCCTAACGACTTCCCTTTCTTCCACATGTTGCGAGTCCAATGATAATAACACCCGCGTAATGTACTGTTTGGAAATACTCTTAAAATTGCGTTTATCGCACCTTTTTCGTAAGTAGTCTGTGTGAACTTTTAGTGGATTCCACTCTGGTAATTGCGATTTAATCATATTAAACAAAATAAAATAACTTTTTTCTGTTCGATCCGACATAAGTGCGAATATTAAGGGCCTTACTTTAACCGTTTCCATACCACTCTTTATATCACTGTGTATATTATATACTTGCGAAAAGGGTTTTGGGCAACAGTAAAATGTACCATCAAAAAAATATTCCTTCGTATTCGGAATTAGCAATCGGGATTCTTTTGAGCAAAAAACCATGATCCGGGTTTTCTTGCGTGCTTCCTCACAGTAATAATCAGCCAATATGAAATCATGACATTGAATGGGCACTTCGATTTCTCTCAAATCTCGAAATATAGTTTTTGAAACTTGTGCCGTTTTGTTTCGAGCATCTTGAAGAAAGTGCTTCACGTTATCATACCGAGGATATTCCCCAATCGCAAAATTCATTCCCGAGTTTTTAAAATCATTCTTTTTCTTGTCGTAAAGTTGTTGAATGGGTTTATCAGATGCCAAAACTACTTCTCGGAGATTTATTTTTTCCTTCAAAATTTCATTACTGAATGGATCAATTTCACAAGAATGATCTCTGCTTTTGATGAACGTATTGTCCTAAAATAAAACAAATTACATCAGAATAAGAGACAAATAGTAGGTTGGTGGTAAATTTTAGAAACTATGTAAACCATTTTGATATCGATATACATACGCGGAAACTAAAACTACGGTGAAACAGCAGGCAGTCGGCTAGTTAAAGTAAAACAGAAACCATAATACCTAGTAATAATAACCATTAGGTACATTATAACCATTACCTTTGAAATCGTGACAGTGCCACTACATTTAATTTTTCTGTATGATGAACACCGCCATAATGTGGAGCCATCTGTGTAAGTCTTGTGCCGATGATAACTGTATTTACCATGTAGAACGGCGGTTCCACCATTTAAGTATTTGAATATAATGTATATCCATTGAGGTCACTTTATCTTCCGTAATAACTTTATATTTTCCAACAACAATAATAATTATTCGCAAAACTTTAATTCAATTCAAATGCTTTTTTTTTTTTTTTTTTTTGCCCCGCGGCGACTTCAACAGCTACTACCGCCGGGCTATGGCATTTCCACGAATTAGTGATTTCGCCAGTGTCAAGTGTATATAAGTATAAATCAATATAGCAATAAAATACAATCCAATCTTCTCTGGGAAAATTTGGAGCAACGTTGTTCGGTAGTTTGTAGGACAGAGGTCAAGATAGTTTTAACCTATGTACCACTTCGAGTCCACTTGTAACGAGAAGAAAGATGCCAGATACGCGAAATAAGTCCAAGTTTTCAATCACTGTGCAACACAATGGCATAAAAAGTACAAATCACTATCAGAAAAGAACTTTGAACACCTAAATACACAAAAAAATAAAACTAAAACAAATTACACATCCGCCATCTTTTAACGTTGCAAATGGCCTCTTCAAATGCTTTGAAAATGCAAATTATTTTGACTGACATTTAAAAGAATAAAAATATAAACACGAATAAAAAAGGAAGAGGTTAAATGATTAAAAAATTATACAGAAAAGGTTTCAATTGAAAAGATATTATTATGTAACATCGCATTACATACTGGAATATGCATCTATTACTTACCTTATGTAGTTTATCAATGCGAGAGATAGGTAGGTCATCACTAGGGTCACTACATACGGTGGTACCGTTTAACTTTAAAAGACCCACCGTACCACCAGGGGTATCGCCAGGGGTACGGTGGGTCTTAACGTTATAAACTTTTTAAACTCCCAAAACATTTAAAATCGAAACTTCCAAAAACACTAATCTTTTGCATGGATTCGAACCCGTAACATTATGGATGGAGTGCACTCTTCCGTGCCGTTCGACCATAATGACATTTATTTGGCAGGGCGAAATTGTGTATCAATTTATTTTACGTTTTGATTATCCTTTAACTAATACGGTTAGTTATTGTGAGGGTAAGCAGAAAATGTCTAAACACCGGATCGGTTTTACTAAAGATTTACTTACGCCCGCTCGTTCGTTGCTCCCTGTTAGATTGCCTTTGTTCTCGATTAATACTTACTGTTGATAATTTTTAATGATGAGTTCTCATTGCAATATCGACTTGGTGAAAAGATCACAAATAATTGCTTTGTATAATCAAGGCAACAATTTGTCTGAAATTGCTAGAGAAGCCGGTGTTAACGTAAGTAGTTTTTGTATACAAATTTAATTTAAATTACTATTTTTAAAAGGTTAATATAAAAATACATATTTTAAAGATAGTTTAAATATGTGATGTTTTGTTATAGAGAAAAACCGTTGTTTTATGGGTCCGACGATTTGAAGAGGAAGGTTCTTTATTACATCGGCAAAGAACTGGCAGAGCTCCACTCATAACCACACAGCAGCGTCAAATCATGGTGAGGGATTATGAGGAAAATGGACTTATCCCGACTAGTCACTACGCCAGTTTATTCGACACCAGCATGCGCACTGTGCGACGTGCTCTTCACAGTGAGGGCCTGCATCACCGCCGGCATGCCGTCAAACCATTGCTTACTGAAGCTCACAAAGCAGCCAGGTTAGCGTTCGCCTTGGAGCATTTGGATTTCGACTGGAGTAATGTCATCTTTACTGATGAAAAAACTTTTAAATCCAGCCAACACGGACGACTTAGTATATGGCGGCGAAATAATACCCGCTATGATAGTAATCACGTTGTGCCCAACATGGAGTCTGGTCGGATAAGTGTGAATATGTGGGGCTGGATGAGTGCAGCCGACCCGGGGGAACTAGTGCGAATGCCCAGCCGAGCGACCGGTGTTAATTATGTGGACGTGTTGGAGGACACCATGCTACCGGAGCGGAGTCGAGCTGTGGGCGAGAGCTGCTGACTGGGAACGGGTGTTCCGTCTCCAAAAACGTGCCGTGCGAGCAATAGTTCGTATTACACAGACTGAGTCTGCGAGGCCACATTTCAAGTCCTTGGGTATCCTTACTCTACCATCGCTATTAATACTCCAAGTCGCAGTGAACACACGACACCATCTAGAGGAGCGCCCCGCGAGCGCGGCGCCAGCACCCCGCCGGTACGCGGCGCGCAGCACCCGCGCCGGGGGCGCACCCGGCAGGCTGCCCGTCGTGCCGCGCCGGCTGGCCAAGTCAGACAAGCTCACACACGTCATGGGCCCGAAGGTGTATAATCATCTCCCCGAAGATGTTGTTGCTGCACAAAGTGCATCGGCATTTAAATTTAAACTTAAAAGATGGCTAGTCGAGCAGGCCTTCTATGACCATAAAGAACTGTATTTTTAATTTAATTTAGTTTTAATATACAATTTATACTTAATTTTGATGTATAACATACTATGACATTACTATTATTATTATTATTATAATGATGAATTACGTTTCAATTAACGTCACTGCACTGTTAAAGTGCTTATTGTATACACTGATTTTGACCTGTAATTTATATTATTAATAAATATATGAATATGAATATGAATACCCACTGTTCGCAATGTTTATCCGGAAGATGAATTACCGGTTATATCATTCGTGCAAGATAACTGCCCTATACACCGTTCGCGTCATGTGCGGGAGTGGTTCAGTCATCACAATGATATAGCGGTAATTCCTTGGCCGGCTAGGTCGCCAGACTTAAATCCCATCGAAAAATTATGGGGTGTGATGGTTCAACGGTGGGATAACCAGAACGAGCGAACCCCAGAAGCATTAGAGGCTCATTGTTTGCAAGTTTGGGAAAGCATTCGTGGCTCGAGCTTGTGCAGCAACCTTGTTAATTCAATGCGTTCTCGCATGCTGGCTGTTATCGAACAGAATGGGGGCTACACTAGCTATTAAGGTATATACCTATTAAGTAGGTAGGTGGAAAATATTATTTGGTTGAGACCGGGTTATTTAGTTAATCTGTTTAACAAGTGACTATAAAGTGAACGCAAGTATAACGTTATAAATATAACCGTTTTATTTCTAGTGTGCAAAACCAAATAAAAACTTAATTTTATTTCATAAGTTTACTCACAAATTGTCTTATACCCACTGTAATTTGTTTAAAGTAGGTAATCAAACTTGCACTATTTATAAATTACCTACCCCGGCGACTACAAAGCTAGAGACACACGCTTTTGTAATTATAATAACCCGGTCTTTAGAAGTTAGTATTTGTGTTTTATTGTGGTGGAGCTTCAATATTCTTTCCGAATCTGGAAACGAAACTTAAGCTTTTGGCCTCGATAAAATGGTAAATAGGAGTTGTTTTATTGTTACTTGTATGAGTAATATTATTATCAAATGAGTATATCTAATTTCAGTTCAATTAAGGAATAAATAATTGAATAAATAAAACAATAGTTTTATTTCATTAAAAGCATGCATGCTTTTTTTTGCTATGTTATTTATTTATTTATTTCATAGGGCTATCAACATTATTTATCGTAAAAACATCGTTCTGAAAAAATACAAAAAGAAAAAAGGACATCCCGAAGAGATTCGAACTTCGGTCTATGTGGATGAAACGTGTAATAGTCAGACGTAAACCCACTAAGCCATTACTACTTCGTCCAAGTGGGTTGACGAAAAATCGATTATAATACTACTATCTTAGGAAGTTGTAATAAAGACAAACGAACTGGTTTAGCCAACACCGCCATCTAGTTTAATGTTTGAGAACGTGGGCGCAAGTGTTCAGAGGATTATCGCCTTAGAGGTGTCCATGCAACTTTGACCGTGACCGTACATCATTTCTGACTAAGGAGGTTTAATTTTCAGCCAAAAATTAAATCGGTTTCTAATTTCATCTTTAAAAATTAGCTATAGACTAACTTACATTTCACAAAACCTATACGCTTCATTAAACTTCATTATTTTTATACCTATTTCAAGTTTATATCAACATTTATCATTAATTTTAGTAATTATACATTTTTATCAAATTGGGTAAATCTGGCTCGAATCCAGGTCGAAACTAAACGCAGTTATTATCTGTGGTAGAGGTCACAAAAAAAATATCGTTTCCATTTACGTTCCCGTTCGTCAAAAGTTATTTCTTTATATTTTGCAGAGTTAAAGTGTTTTTTCCTCGCAAATGTGATGAAAACCATTGTGTGTATCACAGGCAGTAAGGGGATTACTAACTCGAGTCATTAAAAGCCCTCCGCCTTCGGCGTCGGGCTTCTAACACTCTCGTTAGTAATTCCCTTCTTACTACCCTTGATGCACAATGTACTAAACATTTATCATTATCACACATAATTCAAAAGAGAAATGGTCTCATTTAGACTGCGTCGAGCGTACGCCGGATGTACTCGTACAGTGGCGCCTTCATTACTTCTATTGTGTTTTCTAATAAACTAAAGTATTTTCTTGAAATTGGACGAAATGTTTTGTACCTACTACAAATGAAAACACAACTTATAAGGTAGGTACTTGTAGGAATCAAACAAAATTATCTCTTAGCAGTCAATAGCCATGGCAATCTGAGCACACGCGTCTAGTCACTCATTGTTATAATACGAGAGCAATATCTGCTGGTAAGTTTGCAGTTCCTAGAGTGTCCAATTTCTACGGAGACAGGACAATTAAAAAACGTCTATCTTATCTCCTGAACAGATTACCAGCCGATATTGTTCAGGAAACCAACAAACGTAGATTTAAGGCTAGGTTACATAGGCATCTCCTGGATTCATTGTGAAAGCGATGCTCACCTTTAATTATATAATTATGGGTGAGCCTGAGTAAAATCATAGTGTATATCTATTTAAGTACCGCAAAACTCAAAACAGTCAAACTGTGCAAACAGTTTTGTGGAACAATGCATAACCATGTAAAGTTTGTGTTTCACTACATAGTATAAAACAAAGTCGCTTCTCGCTGTCTGTCCCTATGTATGCTTAGATCTTTAAAACAAAGCAACGGATTTTGATGCGGGTTTTATTAATAGATCTATAGAGTGATTCAAGAGGAAGGTTTATATGTATAATAGATTCTGGTTTATGTACGGGTGTTACAGAAAACTCACATAAACCGAAGCGAAGCGAGGGCGGGTCGCTAGTGTTATAATAAATAAATAAATAATAATAATAATCATATAGTTAATTTCCTAACAAATAATTTTGACATGACAACAGAGGCCCTACTTTGAAAATTGAAGTTCGAAGTTACGATAGCTCCATCCCTCTCTCTTCGATTTTCAAAGTAGGACCTCAGCTGTCTTCGATCGTAGGTGTCAGTTAGATATCTAAATTGTACTACGCGACGTGCACCTATGGAAACCTGTGTTTTTGTGTTGTGATCGTTGGGGAAAATGTTCAAAACGTGTTTTTTTAAATATTATTGTTATTGTTATTTTGTTAAGTTTTTTAAGATAGGTAAGTTATATTTACATGCAGGCTGCGACCCAATCTGGTGTGAGCACGTCAACCAACAGTCATTCATGTTTAACTTGTGTTCAAAATCGTTCAAATCCAATCGAGGCTTAAACATCCATAAAAATAGGTAAATCATATCGTAGCTGCCTAAGCCAAGATGCTTCTCCTTTAAACTTAGATTCATCTACGCCGTTTACTCAACAAACATTCCATGTTGGACTCAACCATTTCAAAAACAATGTAAATATAGTCAAATGAATCCCCCGCGGCGCCAGAATCTCCATAGCATCTCATTTATCTCATCTCGTATATAAATGCACAGAAAGTACCTAATTCCCTTCAAGACTGGCACAACCTGCTCCTTTTTCCTTTGTAGGTTTTGCGTGGTTAAGTAGACAATTAAAATTTATCTTTGACCCAAAAAATTAAAAATAACTGCACAAACTATTCCACTCCCTTACCCTCGCATAAATCCATTCAAAGTTCCCACAATCAGCTGGAAACAATAGAAAATAAAATTAGCGACGGAGATCTCAAAGGTGCCGCCCGCCTTCTCTTTTCTAGTGACGTGCTTTCTCCAGATAATCCTGATACACTTCTGACCCTACTGACGAATCACCCCATCAGCTCCTGCAACTCCTTATTTTCTCGACCCCCCAACAGTAAACCATGCATGCCTGCAAAATACAAACACAGTCGTCGCTAATGCAATTTTATCTTTTAAAACCGGTTCTCCTGCGGGCCTGGATTCACTCTCACCCCAATATTAGATCAACAAAGATCTGACTTCTCGGTGTGTGGATGGTTCTGGTGAGCATCTTGTCAGTGGCCTTACTACCCTTATTAACATGATGTACTCGGGCAACATTCATGTATGGTGAGAACCTCATTGTTCTCACTAAAAAGAATGGTGGGGTGAGACCTATTGCTGTTGGAGCAAGACTTCGCCGCCTTGCATCTAAAATCGCAGTTCGACATATTTTACCAAAATAACAATCTTGGTTCGAACCCGTTCAGTTAGGCTTTGGCGTTAAGGGAGGCTGCGAGGCTGTCGTTCATGCTCTTCGCACCTACCTTCCGCGCTTTTTCTTTTGCCGCGTTTTCACTTAGTGTTCTGAGCGAGCAATCGTTCGTTCATGCGTAAATGAAAACACTTGAGCGAGCGAACGTGCTTGTTCAGTGATGATCGGCTGGACGCGACGGATGATTGCTCGCTCACTCATTCATTCAGTGAAAATGACGTCTTTGGCGAGCGAGCTGCTGCTCTGAGCATTCGCTCGGCGTTGTACGTGCTCGGTGGGTGTCCGATCTTTGTTTTAAGTTCACGATGATCGTGTACGGAGGACTAGTGAAAACGGAACTCCGCCAACGAACTTCGTTCGTTCGTTCGGTACAATATTGTTCTAAACAATTGTTCATTTCCTCATTGAATGAAAACAGATATTTTCTACTTTGAGCGAACATCGGCAGAACCGCAATCATTTGCTCTAAACAAATGTTTATTCAGAACACTAAGTGAAAACGCTGCTTTAGTGACGACCGATGGGAAGTGTTACTCAAAATTGATGTTAAAAACGCCTTTAATTCGGCAAATAAATAGGGATACTCTGCTGTCTGAAATAAAATCCAACATTCTTGAAATTTACAACTATCTTCTTCACTGTTATTCAATCCAACGAAGTAGATGTACCGTGTAATATCGTGCCTTCATCTCCTGGTTCCGTGCCCCGTTACTCTCGATTATTGTTCATTTATTGCGCTTTTCGGTATCTTGCGGGCGCGGTTCACATTTTGCTTATTTGTATTCCTGTAGTTAGATGTTTACGCTACTTACTTAGGTACATCGGTCACAGCTGGATCGACAGACTTTGGGGACGCGTATTATGGTCTATTTTCCAATACTACGACCGAACGAGCTTCCAGTTTATTTATTATAGTTTTTCCTAAATATCCTTGTTATTTATATTAGTAAATTTTATATTTACAGCAGAAAATAATCACTTTCTGTTGTTTTGACAATGTTGTTGTTTTCGTTGTCTAGACAAATCCAGTGTACAATAGTAGTCTTTGGTCTAGACAACGGGCAGAGAAGATATCTTAGATTCATAGTGGACCATGGAGTTAAAATTATGGTTTTCCATGGAATTAATATCTGGCATGTATAATTTAGGAATGTCATGTACTTTAATATTTGAAAATTAAAAAGTTATACCACCAGGGTATAAAAAGGGTGCCCCTCGCTAGGGCAACCATTCATTCATCACAGAGTCGCGGAAATACCTACTACTTAGTAACTAAACAGTTCTCTCTCAGTCACAGCAGTGCTTGACAACTTGGACTTGGAGTCTTCTCTGGAGTTTAGCTTTCTACGGGGTCAAGTTGGACCCCGAGAAGCCTCCAACATCAACGTCATTCTTCGTCACGTCAGTCAACTTTGATTGAGGCCAGGTCGTGCTCTACGCCTCGGATCCCTATATCTATACCCAACTATTCATCAGGGATCGCATTTACCTACGGGTCCCTACTACCACGACACGCGGAGTAGTCGTAAACGGTGCCCGTGATCAGGAAATTCCGGAACCAGAAGATACTACGTTACACGGAGGAAATACTAAGAACTCTATTTTATTTTTCCATTTTTCTATTTTGTGTGAAGAAACAAGTGCTAAATAAATACCCTGGCCCTGACTTACTTCTGACCTTTTCTTTCAATTCCACCTCTCTTTCTCTCATTCCAAATTTCTTAACGTCTGTTACGTAGTCTTTCGATTGATCGGAAGACCACGTAACACGACAACCGATCAAACGAGTTGTCATCTGAAGTTGGTTGTCAGCAGGGGGATCCCCTCGGGCCAGCAATTTTCAGTTTGGCTATTAATCATTTACTTAATTCAAAATTCAGCTTCATAATTTTATATTTGTTTTCTAGATGATGGGACCTTAGGAGGTGATGTAAATACAGTAATTTCCGATCTTTCATCTTTAAAAAATAATTTTAAATCTATTGACTTAGGGCAAAATTTTGATAAGTGTGAACTCTTCATCCAAAATCCTTTCAACGCTGGCAATGAAATATTACAAAAATTCGACGAACTTGGCCCAAATATAAAAATAGTAGATAACACTTTTGCCTCCTGGGATCTCCTATTTTTGAAGAAAGTTTTTCAGATTATATTCAAAATTCTATTTCTAAATTTCAAAAACGTTCCCATCGGCTTCTTGACATTATTCCACATTTTGCACTTTTGGTTATTAAATTCTGTCTTTTTGTCCCTAAATGTGCTTCGCTGCATCTTGTGTCGAAAATTGATACTCTGATCAAAAGTAACCTCCAATCCATTCTTAATATTCAGCTAAGCGAGCATTCCTGGACCCAAGGATCCCTCCCAATTCGGTACGGTGGTATAGGGATCTGCAAAATTTCTAGTATTGCTTTACCAGCTTTTCTTTCGTCGATCCATAGCTCTTCTAGTCTCATTGGAAAAATCCTTAGGGAATTCCCTTTAAACTATGAGACTTCAGGCTTAGAGGACGCAAAGAATGGGCGGTTAACTGCTTGCCCCAGTCAAAATTTTTCTGTTAACCCAAAATTGCAGAGGTGTTGGGATGACATAGTATGTAAATTGACTGTTGATTCCCTTCTTAGCCAGTGCTGCGCAGCGGATCGTGCTAGAATATTAGCAGTCGGGATAAGGGAGGCTGGATACTGGCTTCAAGCTCATCCCTCGCCAAGCACTGGTACTTTCCTAGACGCTAACATACTTCGACTTTCAGTTTGCCTTCGCCTTGGGGTACCGGTCTGCGCTCCACATCGCTGCCCCTGCGGAAGTGACGTAGATCGGCTAGGACATCACGGACTTTCTTGCCAGAGAAGTGCTGGCCGCTTTTCCAGACACGCCGCACTACACTAAACGATATCATTCGTCGGTCTCTTGCCTCAATAAAGGTGCCGACCGGCATTTGTAGAAATGATGGCAAGAGACCACGCCAGACTCACCTTCACATTATTCGGTCACATCAATGTGAAGGATAAGCAACTTTATTCCTGATCTTCACTTTTTCGCACTATTTACTGCCACGTCTGCCACACTAATGTGAAAGTCAGGAAAAGATTATTGCTAACATTTACCTTTTTCTCTCACATTCAAAAATTTTATGACATACGGCTACCTACTTTGATTTATTAAAAAAAATATCTAACTTATCGTTATATATAAAGTATATGGTCGTTAAGGTCAGTTCTTGCAAATAAAAGTTTTAGCTTCTTAATGGGGCTGTGGAGATATTAAAGTTCGATCGGTAAGAGTTGAAACATGACTCATTATCATATTCTATATTATTATTAGGTTTTAGGTATAGGCTCAAGGATGGTGTATTTTTATAACCAAATAAAATTATCAATATATGTATGTATATCTAAGTTGTAATATAATAATTTAAAACAATATAATCTAAATTGATTACATTTCTTATTTTACGTGTTAGCTCTATTAGATGTCGTTAAACAGATTTACTCAAATCGCTGTGCATGATTCAATCTAAACATAAATAATCAAAGAATATTTCTTTGTATCATCAATATCATCATAGTGTGAGGGTGAGGAAATAAAGTCCTAACCGTCACACTAGCAGCATCAACGGTGTGGAGGTGAGGAAATAAAATCCTAACCTTCACACTAGCAGCATCAACAGTGTGGAGGTGAGGAAATAAAATCCTAACCTTCACACTAGCAGCATCAACAGTGTGGAGGTGAGGAAATCAAGTCCTAACCTTCACACTAGCAGCATCAACAGTGTGGAGGTGAGGAAATCAAGTCCTAACCTTCACACTAGCAGCATCAACGGTGTGGAGGTGAGGAAATAAAATCCTAACCTTCACACTAGCAGCATCAACAGTGTGGAGGTGAGGAAATAAAATCCTAACCTTCACACTAGCAGCATCAACAGTGTGGAGGTGAGGAAATCAAGTCCTAACCTTCACACTAGCAGCATCAACAGTGTGGAGGTGAGGAAATAAAATCCTAACCTTCACACTAGCAGCATCAACAGTGTGGAGGTGAGGAAATAAAATCCTAACCTTCACACTAGCAGCATCAACAGTGTGGAGGTGAGGAAATCAAGTCCTAACCTTCACACTAGCAGCATCAACAGTGTGGAGGTGAGGAAATAAAGTCCTAACTAGGCCCTAATAACCTCTTTACAAATTTATGTCATAATTATATTATTATTGGTACTTTTTTTTTTTTTTTTTTGCCCCGCGGCGACTTCAACAGCTACTACCGCCGGGCTATGGCGTTTCCACGAATTAGTGATTTCGCCAGTGTCAAGTGTATATGAGTATAAATCAATATAGCAATAAAATACAATCCAATCTTCTCTGGGAAAATTTGGAGCAACGTTGTTCGGTAGTTTGTAGGACAGAGGTCAAGATAGTTTTAACCTATGTACCACTTCGAGTCCACTTGTAACGAGAAGAAAGATGCCAGATACGCGAAATAAGTCCAAGTTTTCAATCACTGTGCAACACAATGGCATAAAAAGTACAAATCACTATCAGAAAAGAACTTTGAACACCTAAATACACAAAAAAATAAAACTAAAACAAATTACACATCCGCCATCTTTTAACGTTGCAAATGGCCCCCTTATTGGTACTTAAAATAATACGATAGGATGACATTGTCATCAATTGCATGCTTCATTGCCTTATTGCTTGATTAGTCTACCACTTGTAAATAAATAAAATGGAGTTTATTGATCGGAATGGTGGATAAGTGTTGTTGTTTGAGGGGTATCAATACCACAAGCAAAGAACGTACGTTAATGAGAATACAATTTGGTATTGCAAGAATAGACGGAAAAAACCTACGCAAATAAAGTGTACTGGATCAATAACTACAAAAGTAAGTGGATAAATTTATGTTGTTGACGTTGACTTATATTGTTGTAATATATGTACAAACGAGACATTACTTTTTGTTGATTTTTTCTTTGCATTGATACTTAAGATTGATCTCGACTGTCACTAGAACCGGACTCCGAACACGGTTGACATTATCTGTGGTAAGTCACAGACAATGATGTAGTCTGCCGCTAATTTATAAATACTGATTATAAACTGTGTGATTCCAACATATGATCTTTTGTCTGATATTATTCATTTGCTCGCAATTGTGATGAAAAACATTGTATGTCGCATGGGTGGTAAAGGAAATACAAAGCTCGAGTCATTAAAGCTTTCTTTACCATCCTTAATACACAATGTACCTGTCGCGGATAACAGCGAATCTATGGTAAGTTCGTGTGAACGTATCCTTATGAATTTTACTTGGTAACACTGTCTGAGCATAGATAGTAAAGAGAGAATAACTTTATCCATAGACTACTTTTGTACTTTGTGAGTTAAGAGCGGGAAAGTAGTGAGAGAATAAAATAGTGAACTGTTAGTAAAGTGCTAATTTCCTGAGCCTGAGAGATTATGAGCAATAGGCTTTATAAGCAATATGCAATATGTATCAAAGTACTTATATGATGTAACTGAGATCTCATTTACCGGTCAATACAAATTAGTATAACACCCTATTCCTTGTCGGCCTCGCCTGGCCTATACTTACTTAGTGTTTATGTTTACCTCTAAACCAACAGGAGTAGGAGCGAAAGGGACTGAGTGAAAGACCTCCATGTAATACAATAGCGAAGCAGATAGAACATTAACTTGGAACTCAGGTATGATTTGGAATATACGTTCTCTGAACCTACATTGCGAGCCCCTATCCTTTCCTAGTTGTACATTGAGTTACACCTAATACTTATATCCTGAATCTATAAGGAATAACATTATACTATTATATAAATATAATACCCATAATGGGGTTCGCAACAATGATCCCAGCATCTCCACCATTGTTGCGAATAATAGTATAATGTTATTCCTTATAGATTCAGGATATAAGTATTAGGTGTAACTCAATGTACAACTAGGAAAGGATAGGGGCTCGCAATGTAGGTTCAGAGAACGTATATTCCAAATCAGTACCTTCGTGTCAAAAGCTTAACAAACAGATGGCCACTAATTATCTAAATTGATTGTCATGAAAAGTATAATGTCAGTAGTATATGTTAAGTCAGAGTTTACAAGTTTTGTATTGTTTTGTACAATATATCGACGTTAATTAATTTTCATCACACTTGCTCGTAAATAGTGTCCTAACATGCTAGAAAAATCGACCGTAAATCCAAAATAATACCCGCGGGCCTTTTTTTACCATTACGCTTCTAACGTGCGTAATGGCTTTTTTTTTTTTTATATTATACGTGGACTCAAACTATCACAATACGTCAGGACCCCAATTCTTGTGCCATTCGATATGAAGTTTCATTCGAGATGAAATGTCAGTTGAATACTATTTCCTAAAAATCTCGCATAATAAACTATTGATCTCATATGTCACTAGAATCGGACTCCGAACACGTTTGACATTATCTGTGGTAAGTCACAGACAATGATGTAGTGGGCCGCTAATAAGTTAAAAAAAAAAACCGGGCAAGAGCATGTCGGACCATGCTCAGTGTAGGGTTCCGAAGCCGTAACGACAAACACAAAAAACTATCTCAAAAATCAACATGTATGAACCAATTTTCTATTTAGTTATTTGGCGCTGTCTTAGATGATTTTTAGTAGGTAGGTATAAACCCGTTAGTCGCCTGTAGGTATCTCAGGAACTAATTGTCTACTTATTGTTAGTAATGATTCTTTTTCTTATAAATTCGTATATAATATCTCAAACAAGAGCCAAGCTTTTAAGTGTGAGATCAGTATACCTATGTAGGTAGTTAGGTATCTAAACTGCTTCAAACCGACTTTAAATTACAATAAAAGTTTAATCTTTTATAAAGTAATTAATAGAAATTGAAAAAAAATTAAGGGCCAATAAATAGAATTTTAAGTTTTCCAAACGATACTCGACTCAAATCAATAATCTAATCGATTATTTGTAAACTTTCAGATCGCAAATCGCAAACTTGTAGGTAGCATTCCGGGGCACGTCCGAACAGCATCTAGGCGCTCGCGCTTATGAGCGCGGCTGTCGCTCGATTTGTTACTTGGACAGACTCCCCCCGCGCGTCCTGCACGCCCCGTTAACAAATTTTTCTATCAAAGTTATCATAGGCGATTTTGATAGGTATAAACACTTTAGTCGCCTGTATCTCAGGAACTAATCTTGTCTACGTAGCCGTGATAGTTTTCCTTTAAAATTCTTTATATGCGCTTTCGTTGAAGATTTTTTTCAGATTTTTAGTATTTGTAGTTTTGGCTGTAGGGGGGGGGGGGGGGGACACTTGACTCTAACAAAAAATAGCGCTTTAAAGCTTAATATTTCATAAACGGATCCCTTAATCGAAAAATTGTTTACACAAACCCGCAATATTTTTGAAAGACCTATCCAACGACACCCCACACTATGGGGTAGGCAAGAAAAAAAAAGGCATCCCCACGTTACGTGTAGGGGAGGTGCATTAAAAAAAATATTTTTCAAAATTTTATTTTACCACTTTGTTGACGTGACTAATATGTATATTCATGCCAAATTACAGCTTTCTAGTACTATGAGTCTCTGAGCTAGACTGGGGACGGACGGACGGACGGACATGGCGAAACTATAAGGGTTCCTAGTTTGACTACGGAACCCTAAAAATATGATCTTTTGTCTGATTTTATTTCATTTCCTCGCAATCGTGATGAAAAACATTGTATGTTACACAGGTGGTAAAGGAATAACAAAGCTCGAGTCATTAAAGCCTAACTAACAGACTCTCGTTTGTAATTCTTTCTTTACCACCCTTAATACACAATGTACTATAACAACGAAATCTAATCTTTGAAGTTTTACTTAAATATTATTTATTTGCACACATGTTACACAAAATGATACATGGGACCTGGACATGGGATGATACATTGCAAATATTTAAAAATATAAAATATTATTGAATTAGGCAAGTACTTTACACGAAATTTCTTCATATTTCGACTTTTACAGGATGATCATATGGTTTACGAGGGCTGCTACTTAAGTAACCGGAATCCGGGATTCCAACATTTTTAAACGCTATATCTGACCTCCATGGTAAAATTTTCACTTTTTTGAATACTGGCCGCTATATTTTTTTTTCTTATCTTACGTAGTCTTTTGTTTTTGGCGGGTTTAAATTTTAATCTCGCTGCAAGTATGGAACTCACTCGTGAAAATATTCGTGCTATGATTTATTACGATTTTCAGCGTGGTTTAACGCAACAACAGTGCATAGATCAACTAACTTCGACTTTTGGTGATGAAGCTCCATCCAAAACTACTGTGTATCGCTGGTTTAGTGAGTTCAATCGTGGACGTAGTATGCTCAGGGACGAAGTTAAGGATGGTCGCCCGAAATCGGTCGTTGTACCACAAAATATTGAAGCTGTGCGAAAACTTATCATGCATGTCCGTCATGTTACGTATCGCGAGATAGAGGCGACTATAGGCATATGTATGACGAGCATTAATAAGATATTACATGAACATTTAGCTGTGAAAAAAATTTGTTCGCGTTGGATCCCGCACAACTTAACTAAGGATCAAAAAGAGGCTCGCGTCGAATGGTGCAAGGAAATGTTGAAAAAATATAACCGTGGTGACTCAAAAGCTGTTTATAATATCTACACAGGTGACGAATCCTGGATCTATGCGTATGATCCCGAAACCAAACAACAATCAACGGTGTGGGTGTTTCAAAATGAGCCGAACCCTACGAAAGTAACTCGTGCAAAAAGCACCTTGAAGCAAATGGTGGCCTGCTTTTTTGGTATTAATGGCCATGTGGCTACAGTGCCCCTGGAGAATCGTAAAACGGTTAGTTCGGAGTGGTACACGACCATTTGTTTGCCGGAAGTATTTGAAGAAATACGGAAAAACAACCAGCGACGGAGAATCATTCTGCACCATGATAACGCCAGCTGTCATACATCACGTGAAACGACTCGATTTTTGGAAGGTCAAAATATAGAATTAACGGGTCATCCACCGTACAGCCCTGATTTGGCACCCAATGATTTCTATTTATTTCCAAATGTAAAGAATAAATTACGTGGTCAACGATTTTCGACCCGTGAAGATGCCGTCGACGCGTTCAGACAGCACGTTTTGGAGATACCTCAGTCAGAGTGGAAAAAGTGCTTTATAAATTGGTTTCAACGTATGCAAAAGTGCATCGATTATCACGGAGAATACTTCGAAAAACAATAAAACCATATTTAGCCATGTACGTTTGTTTATTTTTTCTATTCCGGTTACATAAGTAGCAGCCCTCGTAATCAAATGAACACAATATTAACTGTGTGCCAGATATTGCAAGAAATGAAATTGCAATGTGCTTGCAGAAAATGAAAGAGCAGGCATCCACAATGGTGACTTCGATGCCAGTTATATATAAAGAAAACATAAAGCCGGCATTTGACAAAGGCTTACAAATTGTGTCTGAAGTTCC
Source organism: Acleris laterana (assembly GCA_963966035.1). Taxonomy (NCBI): domain Eukaryota; kingdom Metazoa; phylum Arthropoda; class Insecta; order Lepidoptera; family Tortricidae; genus Acleris; species Acleris laterana. Next base: position 45,871,459 of record OZ014438.1, read on the forward strand.
GTCGTTTGAAAGTGTCAAATGCTCATTGTACTCGGCACGAAAAAAAACACAGCAGGTTAAGAAAACAGTTTTTAAAGACTTAGGTACATGATATTGAAGTTCCTGCAACATTCCATGATATTTTGCTAGCAGACTATCGGTTTGACCAGTCAGTCATATTACTGTTCTGCCTTGAGGAGTCAAAACAAGTACTTGGCAATGTGAAATATTTTTTTGGCGATGGAACTTTCAAGGCTGCACCGAAACCATTTGCACAATTATATGTGATCTTAGGAGACATCGGCAGTACATCAAAAACCACCAATGTGATCCCAATATTTTATGCCTTAATGACAGTTAAAAAAGAGTCTAGTTTTTCAGCTTTATTCGATTTAATAAAAACTACATGTCCGCAATGGAATCCGGCAAAATTTCATGCTGATTTCGAAACTGGAGTAACGAACGCCTTGCATAAAATTATACCAGGAGGTAATAAGAAAATGCTATTATCATTTTTGCAAGAGCGTCTGGCGAAAATAAAAAGAAATTGGATTGGAAACGAAAACTCTACATCGAATTGTTGGATTATACACTGCACTTTCTTTGTTACCTCAAGACAAAATTCAAGATGGGTGGACATATATCCGAGATTCAAGTGAACACATCAAGAATACGAAATTAGAGACATTTTTAAATTATATGGAAAGAACCTGGCTGAAAAGTGAAGAATGTATTGAGGAATGGTGTAGTTCCAATGAACGTCATCGAACCAATAACGTATGTGAAATGTGGAATTCGCAGATCAATAAAAAAGTTAACAAGAATCATGTGACAATTGCAAAATTGCTATCTGCAATAAAAGAAGATTCGACGACAAATATAATAAAATTACACTCGGCTTCTAATAAAATAACAGACGAAAAATTGAACAGGAAAAGGATAATATACTAGTTAAACACAAAGCTGCAGTTGTTATATGGCGATATTACAACCGGCCACTTTTTGGAAATTCATCGTTAGAAGCATGTCAGACTTGAAGTATCCACTATATACAAAGGGGTCCAGTCCAATCGATAGCATTTTAATTGCTCTATCAGCACCCGGATTGACATTGACTACACAATATAAAGCGGTGATTAAATAGGATTTGTCCCATACATTCTGCTCGACTTTAAAACTTTTGTTTTCTGTTATGTTTAGCTCAGGGTACCTATGTTTGTATAAAACTTTAAAATTTAGACAGACACATCGCAGTCATTTGAAACTGAATAATTATAATAGCTAAGGGTTTGTTTAATTAGGCAAAGCTTAAGACATTTTTTCCTGACCTTCACAATGTTCTCTCAGATAGCAAGATAGTGAGAAGTTTAAGATTTTTTTCCTGACCTCCACACTAGTATGATAGTGAGGAACAGAAATTCTTCACGTTCACACTGCTCTGTCACATCACTTCACATTAATGTGAAAGTAAGGATCTTAATTTCATGATCTACACATTAATGTGGTGGTTAGTAATAAAAATATGACCGTTAGGAAATCATTTGTCTGTCTGACACATTGGTAGTAAGGGCAGGATTTTTATTTCCCTTCCTTCACACTGATGTGACAGAATAATGTTAAGGTGAGTCTGGCGGTGTTCAGCTTTTGCATATCTCACATGCGTACAACTAGTAGGTAGGTACTTACTTTATGTATAACATTCAGCCATTTTCCTTATAGTGTTTATGGTCACAAAAGTATCTTTGAATGGGTACAGCAGCGCCAAAACGCAACCAAAATTTTGGTTAGTTTTTACATATTTGGCCACAAAACTATCTTTGAACGAGAATTGCTCACTAACGCGATTAAAATTTTAGTCAGTTTTTGCATATTTGACATGAGGAGGTACAACTAGTACAGTCAAGGAAATTGATTCGTAGACCATTTTAGACTATGTCAGCGTGACACTGTAAATAAAATCATAAGAAGTCTCTTACGTTTTGCCTGATTACGTCACTCAGTGTTGTCACATCTACCAACTTTTTGGTAGATCTACCTAATTCGCCTCCTGTCTACCTATCTACCACCCTCGACCTCAAAGCTACCTAATTTTGATATTTTTCAAAATATTATGATTGTAAACGTTTTTCCATGCGTGTAGTGTAACGAAACGTTACTTGCTATCGAATTTAGCCTGTCTTGTAATTTCAGCAATTAAAACGGCACGCGTTACGATAAGTGTATAATCTGTGTTTGAGGTGACATAAAAAAATTAGAAGCTGTCTGTGAGTGACGGCTGACACTGACAGATAGCAAAGCATTTCGCGGCATTTTAGGTAAGTTTGGTGTTAATTTTGAACATTTTCTACCCATTTTTAATCATTAAAAACAGGGTGGTAGATCTACCGAATTTTCATTTCAAATTCTACCAATTTCTACTGATTTTTGGATCCTGTGCTACCAATTTGCCGAAATTAGATGTGACAACACTGCGTCACTATGACATAGTCCAAAATGGTCTAGGAATCAATTTCCTTTACTGTACGAGTACTCGAATCCATTTCAACATAAACATGCTTGAAATCGTCAATGTCATTAGAGATGTCAAGTCATTTGTAACTTTTAGGAAACTCAACCTTATTTTTGTTGAATGTCAGATTGACTTTGGACCTAAGGTGGGTACCAAATTAAATCTCGTGACTGTACTTACTATATGTACCTACAACATTTCACCATTTTCCTGATCGTTTTTTTTTGGGAACGATAACACGTTTTTCACCCGCCATATCTACCTAGGTACTTAACGCGACCACTATGCGCAGGCAGACTGACATATTTGGAATCAGGGAGTTTCCCTCTATCCTGTCAGCCTAGCATAATCAATTTCCGAGATCGTTACCAGTTTTGTTGTGACCTAATCTAACTGTTCGATTATAGTCCATAGACGTGCGAGTACGTACTGTTATAATGGTAAAACCAAAGGTCTTTTAAAAAAAAAGATATTTATTACACACACTTAAATAGAGGTACAACGCGGTTCGCGGCTCGGGAACAACTGAGGATGGACTGGGCTGGATAGAGAAGCTAGGGTCGGTTTGAAGGGATTACTGCTGACAGGGTTGCTTGGTCAGCTAGAAGGCGTACAAGGAGGAGGTTATAACAGTACCTACGCGTACTAAACCTCCACGACCTTTTTCGCCTGTTTACCTAGTTCGCGTACTTACGGTGACACACGGGCGATCCAGCGCCGAGCCTTAAGTACGGCGTACTTACTCGACCTTCTTCCACCACTTTATGAGTTTAAAACTATAAAAGGTCCACGTTATCTGGCTCACAGATGAATATACCTCTAAACTACAGATAAGACAGTCGATTTGCCTTAGTTCCAGTCACAGGTTCATCCTGTCTTGGCGCTGCTAATCTGCATAGTATAATAATAATAATATATTTTATTTCAGACCAATGATCCATAGTTTGTTAGTAAAGTTTGTGCAACTTAAAACTAGTATTAGTGTAATTCAATAAAACATTAAAACGAGACAAAACATTACAAGCACAAGAACAAGAATTATTTAAGGGCGTGGAGCCTGATCCACCGCGCCAATACTGGCGAGTCCCAGCGTTCAACAACAGCGCACAGAAGCGCATTGCGGCTGTCGCGCGCGCGCTGCAGCATGGAGGCGCAGCGCAAGCGCATGATGGCGGCGAAGCCCGCCGTGTTCGTCTCCGCGAACATCGCGGAAGCGCTGCAATAGCGCGGCAGCCGCAGCAACGCTCTGTACGCGCTGTTGTATTGAACTCGCAGGTCGCTAGGTACCTATATGCCTTCTGCGTATAGTTAACCCATAGGCTGCATGTATAAAAGGACTGGCAGTATGCTTTAAACAGTGTGACTTTTACTAGCTCAGTACATTTTGCAAACCTACGTGCCAACATGTTGCATCGGACAGACAGCGCCCTGCGCTCCCTCTCAATGTCAGCATTGTCTTTTTGATCCGCGGTGACCCAGTGACCCAAATACTTGAACTTTTCCACTTTTTGTAATTTTACACCGGTGAGTAAAAAGTCAGGAGCATCAGTATAGCGAATGTTATCCGGTTTGAAAAACATACACTCGCTCTTCTGGGCGTTGTATTTGAGTCCGTTGGTCACTGCATAGGACTCGCAGACATTGAGCAGCTTTTTCAGCGCGCCGCTCGAGGGGCTCAGCAACACCATGTCGTCTGCGTAGCTGATATTATTCACACAGACTCCATTTATGTGGCAGCCGATACCGGTGCCGCTGAGCTCCTTGATCAGCGCGTCTACGTACAGGTTGAAGAGTGTGGGAGATGTCAGCCCCCCCTGCCTCACCCCGCACTCCAACTCGTACTCATCCGAGAACGAGCGTGCCCATCTGACACAGTTTCTCTGGTTATTATACCAGTGCTTGAACAAGGATGTTACTTCTCTAGGTACGGTAGTTTCAGTCTCTAATTTACTCCAGAGTACATCGTAACTAGGTAACAAGATCGAAGGCTCTAGATAAGTCAAGGAAAATAACGTACACTGGTGTTTTTCTATTGGTGTAGTACTTCACAGTCTCCTTGAGACACAGGTCAGCACTTTCGCAAGAAAGATTCGGTCTAAAACCAAATGTGTAGGTACTCAGGAGACTGTCAAGCACCTTAGCAATGACCGTGGCCAGAGAAATCGGTCTGTAGTTTTTAACATCTGAGGAGTCACCAGTTTTATTCTTAATTATAGGAACCACAATGGTACGCATCAATCTTTCAGGTAGGTATGAGTGGCCCAGACACAAATTGAAAAACATGGACAACACTCTAGGTAGATGTACTCCAGCATGCTGCAGGTGCTCGATGCTGAGACTGTCATGACCCGGCGACTGGCCTCGCACCATTCCCTTTATGACTGCACTCACTTCCTTCGCTGTAAACTTCACACTACGTTCCCTATCGACAGTCTCCGCATCGTGCACCCGCCGCTCAGCCGGCCCTAGTGGAGATTTAACACTAAAATGAGTGCGGAAAACATTGGCTATACCGACGGGATCACACACTCCTGCCACGCTCACAGGGAGGCTCAGCCTTGGATTTGAACTATTAGTGGTTTTCCAAAACTGACCGAACTTCTTATTTGTGTGGTGTTCGGCTATGATGTCCATTTTTATTTGTTGTTGATTATTCTGGCACCACTTTAATTTTGATTTAAACATGCACCTGGACTCACACATTTCTCTGTATAATATAAGGGGCCAGAGTCCGGTTTACCATGCATTAACCAGTTTCCGAAACAAAGCCGAGCCTTCATGTGAGCGCCCCGCACGTACTTATTCCACCCAGTGACATGTTTACGTTTACAGTTTACATGTAGGTACATTGTAACAACACTCAGCAGCTTTGGACAGTGTACAAATAATATCGTCATACAATGTGTCTAACAATTTTTCATGACTATTATCGCAGCACACTTTGTCGCTGCACTCTCTAAATTGTGCAGGAAAATCTAATTCTCTTAACTTTTCATGGCAGATATGATATTTATCACTCTGACGTATAACAGTCGGCGGCTGGATAACAGTTGTAGGGCTTTCAATAGCGTCACATGCCGATATCGATAGGACCTATAGACCAGGGTCGATAATTTTTAAAACCAAAAAAAATAATAGTAGGATGAAACCCATTAGAAAAGGAGGAGAATATTATAAAAATAAAAGGAAAAATAATTTACGGGCGATCTGAGGTCGGGAAGGGGGTGGGGGTGAGTTTTTAAGGGTAAAAAACGGTTTTTCTCGATTTCCGGCAAAACTAAAAGTCCTATCGAAAAAAATCAAATGGCAAAGTTGTAGGTAATAAAAAGATCTAAAACTTTTGTATTTACACTTTTTTCACATAACCTCAAAATTTATGTGAAAAATCCAAAAAACCAAGTTTTTGGTTTTTTATTTTTATCTTTTACAAACATTATTTTTTTTTAACGAAATTTGGTGAAAACTTACCTTTTTATGTCCCAAATACGCTGTAATTTATTTGATTAAAAATATTTATTTTTTCACCTTATTTTGAATTAATATCGAAAAAACACCCTAATTTTCAATCGAAAATTCACCCGTCAAAATATCAGCTTTTTTCAAAAAGTTGGTATGGTTTCTGTTCGTTGAAATCTCTACTTTACGATGGTGAAAAAAAATATATATGTTACTACAGTAAATCTTCTCAGAAAATGCAATCATCCATACTGATAATCTGAAAAGACAAAATCGAATTAATAATGCCTTCACTATTTTATCGTGAATAAACTCCCATGAAAAAAAAAATATTAAAGAAATAAATGTCAAAATGTATAAAAAATATATTATTATTATAAATCTATTAAAAATGTATAAAATATATATGGAAATCGGCCAAAAGTTTGTTATTAAAAATATATCGAATACTGGTTAGGCTAACGGTTGTAACAGCTGCTACGAAATATATAGTATATAATAGTAGGTATGTATGTAGTAAGACCCAGACCCGGCTAGCCCCTTCCCCACTTCTCCACGAAATACCGTGTATATATATATAATAATAAATATATTATATGCGTAGATGCCTATTTATAACTATTTTAAGATAAATTATATATACCTGAGTAGATATACCTGAGTGACCTACGAAAAATTGTAGCCCATCAAAAGGTATTTCGTGGAGAAGTGGGGAAGAGGCTAGGCGGGTCTGGGTCGTACTACATACATACCTACTATTATATACTATATATTTCGTAGCAGCTGTTACAACCGTTAGCCTAACCAGTATTCGATATATTTTTAATGACAAACTTTTGGCCGATTTCCATATATATTTTATACATTTTTAATAGATTTATAATAATAATATATTTTTTATACATTTTGACATTTATTTCTTTAATTTTTTATTTTCATGGGAGTTTATTCACGATAAAATAGTGAAGGCATTATTAATTCGATTTTGTCTCTTCAGATTATCAGTATGGATGATTGCATTTTCTGAGAAGATTTACTGTAGTAACATATATATTTTTTTTCACCATCGGAAAGTAGAGATTTCAACGAACAGAAACCATACCAACTTTTTGAAAAAAGCTGATATTTTGACGGGTGAATTTTCGATTGAAAATTAGGGTGTTTTTTCGATATTAATTCAAAATAAGGTGAAAAAATAAATATTTTTAATCAAATAAATTACAGCGTATTTGGGACATAAAAAGGTAAGTTTTCACCAAATTTCGTTAAAAAAAAATAATGTTTGTAAAAGATAAAAATAAAAAACCAAAAACTTGGTTTTTTGGATTTTTCACATAAATTTTGAGGTTATGTGAAAAAAGTGTAAATACAAAAGTTTTAGATCTTTTTATTACCTACAACTTTGCCATTTGATTTTTTTCGATACGACTTTTAGTTTTGCCGGAAATCGAGAAAAACCGTTTTTTATCCTTAAAAACTCACCCCCACCCCCTTCCCGACCTCAGATCGCCCGTAAATTATTTTTCCTTTTATTTTTATAATATTCTCCTCCTTTTCCAATGGGTTTCATCCTACTATTATTTTTTTTCACTTTTTATTATTTTTAAAGGCTTCTACCCTGGTCTACTAGTGATGCGCTTACGATAAATAAGATTTGTGCGAGGTGATGGTAATGTGTCAAGTCTCTAATCGTAAGCGCATATATTACTAGCGGCCGCCCTCGCTTCGCTTCGGTGAGTTTTCTGTAATACCCGTACATAAACCAGAATTTATTATAGTAGGTACATATATAAACCTTCCTCTTGAATAACTATCTATTAAAAAAAATAGCATCAAAATCCGTTTCGTAGTTTTAAATGTCTAAGCATACATAGGGAAAGACAGACAGCGGGAAGCGAGTTTGTTTTATACTAAGTATGTATTGATTGTTGACAAAAACCCATACCCAAAAAAATAAGGGTGATATTTAATAATTTCACCGAGAATAAACTGTCTAACGTTGGTGTAGTTGCTTAATCGTTCATCCTTTGGTTCAAATTCAACTGTCTACATAGTTATCACGGTTCATGAGATACAGCCTGGTGACAGTGGTGACAGACATACAGACGGCCGGACTCTCAATTGGAAGCTGATTATGAAACGGGAATTCTGTAGTACCATCTCGTAGCCAGGTTTGGTAGCCACCTTAAAAATGGGAAAAATAATCTCAATTGGAAGCTGACTACGAAACGGGAATTCTTTAGTACCATCTCGTAGCCAGGTTTGGTAGCCAGCTTCAAATAAAATTGGGAAATACATTTTCCCGTCTCGTAGCCAGATATGAAATGGGAATGATTTTCCCATATCGCCAGGTTTGGTAGCCCTTAGTGTTTCCGAGGCTTTAAGCTAGGCCTATTCAAGACTACTTGTTGGAGGTCGAAAAGGTATTAAAATTAGACTATATTTTAAATAAGTTTAGTGTACCTTCGCAAAGAAATATACTAGTGGGAGATCTTAGGTCCTGAACCTTGCATTTTTGAGACAAAGCAAATCCCTTGGACCAGGTGTTCCTGGGGGTGATCTGAGCTGATTTAGGCCGGGTGCCCAGTGGTACCCCCCCGCAGGTGGGCAGGGGAGGGGGGGGAAAAGTGCATCCGGCGCACCTCACTCTAAATTTAATATCTCCATACATCTAGCAACTATATCAAGTTTGGTGTCTTTTTCTTATAATTCGAGGACGAGGAATTCATTTCTGGAATAAAAATTTTACCCACCCATACAAAAAAAATGAGAAATAAAAAAATAAAAATAAAACTTTAAATTTTTTTTCCCGAAAATTTTATTTTTTCTTAAAACTACGGTGATTTGCGTCACAAAAAAAATACTAGTAAATAGCCCAGTTATCTTACTATAAAAAAAAATACTTATCATACATTATTTGTCTGAAAACGGTGTAAAAAAATTTTTTGTGCCGCGCGGCGGCCCGCGCCGAAATAGGTACCTACACGTTGTCAGTTTTAGTAGTAGGGACGCATTCAATTTTAAACTTTAATCTACATACACAAGTAGGTAATAAAATAAATACGTCCTGTATTTATAAAAGAAAATAAGGGTAAATAAATTTAAAATTAAAATATAACTGAATATAGGATTATTAGAGATCTTAGGTCCCGATTTCTAAGGGAACCTTGCATTTTTGAGACAAAGCAAATCCCTTGGACCAGGTGTTCCTGGGGGTGATCTGAGCTGATTTAGACCGGATGCCCTGTGGTACCCCCCCCCGCAGGTGGTCAGGGGAGGGGGGGGGGGGGGGAGTGCATCCGGCGAACCTCACTCTAAGCTTCATATCTGCATACACCTAGCACCTATGTCAAGTTGGGTGTCTTTTTCTTATAATTCGAGGACGAGGAATTCATTTCTGGAAATAAATTTTTACTATCCCAAACAAAAATAAAAATAAATAAAAAAAAACGAAAAAATCTTTACTTTTTTTTTCAAAAATCCTCTCCTTGCTTAAAATTATGGTGATTCTCCCAAGAAACAAAATACTAGTGAATAGCCCAGATATCCTACTATATAAAAAATAAACTTGACGTACATTTTTTTTTAATAATTGTGTTCAAAAAAAAATTTGTATCGCGAGGCGGCCCACGGTACGGTCAGCCATACCATGTTGAGACAACTTTTCGTAGGCAGCCCCCTCTCGGCCATATTGCATAAGTATACAGGGTGATAAATTGAAATGTCACAGTACGGGGAATTCGAAAACTAAAAGTAAGATAATGTTTTAAGGATCCAAAGCCTTGATTTTGGATAAGACGTAATACTTACTGCATTTAAAGGTTTCGCCTTGGTATTGGAAAGGGAATCAAACCAAGTACTTTTCCCGAATAAATATACATCGATTTATTGCTGTATTTGATGCGTAAAGTGGTAGGTAAGCAATGATTAACATTCGAACAGCTGTTTCCAAAATGAACAAAATTAAGAGAAATTATGCAAAAAAGGTCAACCATTGGGTTTGTTTCCCGGTTAGTTACTACGTAACGTACGAGGGCCGCGCCGCCGGTCCAAAAAAAGTTAGTCAACGGCGTATTATTAATCCTATTGATTTCATTTTATTGCAGCTTAAAGGCAAATTTCATTACAAACTCTTTTGTGTAATGTCACTGGCCAGTAACATACAGTATTTTTTTTATGAAATTAGAAAAAAATGTCTGTTACTTTTTATTCGCAACGATGGAGGTATCGCGGGAATCATTTCGTGCTATGATATATTACGATTATAAACGAGGGCTAACTTACAATGATTCTCATGAAAAGTTAACCAGTGCTTTTAGGGCATTATCCCCATCTCTTGCCACTGTCAGTTACTGGTTCCGTGAATTTAAGCGTGGGCGGAGCGACGTCAAAGATTATCCTAGACCGGGGCGACCGCTAACGGCAGTCACTCCAGAAAACGTCATCAGGATGGAGTGGCTAATCAAGGAATCTCGAAATATTACCAAGTGAGAGATTCAGATCGAACTGAAGGTTGGATCCCAGGCAGTTTCAACCATTTTGCATGAGCACCTTAAAGTTCGGAAGGTTGCGTCTCGATAGATACTTACATTCTCTCACACAGGAGCAAAAAGATAGACGTGTCGATTGGTGCAAATTTATGCTAAACTAGCTGTTCCCGTGTCCACTTCGTTGGGCAAAACATTTTTTTTGAGTTAATAATTTTTCCGCTAATTCCCGTTCCCGTGGGAATTTCGGGAATTCCTTTCTTAGTGCACCTCTACGGTACCTAAGCTACGCCCCTTCCAAATTTCAAGTGCCTACGTTTAGCCGTTTAGGCTGTGCGTTGATATGTCAGTCAGTCAGTCAGTCAGTTTCTCCTTTTATATATTTAGATAAATTCGAAGGAGGCATATCACAACAAGTGACCTACATTGTGACATCTGACGAATCTTGGATATACAGCTACGACCCATTTACAAAACAACAATCGACAGTATGGGTCTTTGAAGAAGATGATTTACCCACTAAAGTAGTTCGCGGCCGAAGCGTCAACAAAAAAATGGTTGCTGTTTTTTCGACAAAGTGGGCCTGTAGCCGTAATTCCACTAGAAGATCGGAAAACGGTTACCAGCCAATGGTATAGCGAAGTTTGTTTGCCACAAGCATTCCAGGAGCTGAGCGTCAGTCGTCCAAGTAGTGGAACCCGGGGCATCATTTTTCATGTAGATAACGCTCCTGCTCATACGGCTGCCAGAACCATGGATTTTTTGAACAAATCGGGAGTGCAACTGCTATCACACCCTCCCTATAGCCCTGACCTGGCTCCATGTGATTTTTTTTATTTCCCACGGTAAAAAAATCATTACGTGGTCGAAATCAGGCGACTTTTTTGACCTTCCGCAAGAACGGTTTTTTTCCTGTTTTGAAAGTTGTTTTAGTCGAATGCATAAGTGCATAGATGTAGCAGGTGCAGCACTAAATCAAGTTAAAGTACCACATGGACATTGTGCGTGGCACATGCCAAACGTTAAATTTTGAAATTAAACCGTAAAAAATTTTAAACAATATTTTAATTAAAGATAATATATACAACAAAAGGAGACAAAGGAAAAGAAGAGGTAAAACAAGAAAGAGGCGAAGGCCACGTTAAATAAACCAAAAAAAGTAGGTTGGATATACGAATCTATTCCGGTTTCAAATGTTAGAAATGAACATTACAATTTTGGGGTAGCAAAGCCGAAAGGTCGCGCTAATGCGCTAGTGTTAAAAACCAAAAAAAATAATCAAAATTACCGTTAGTCGGTATGCGGGGCTCGCGGGCCTATTTTAGAATTTGGAAAAAAGGAGATGATCACCTCGACATAGGTCAATTCGCCGATATCCTACCAAGTTGATCTGTGGTTATTAATTTGTAAAAAGGGACAAATTAACAACCACAGAGCGAAATATATCTAAGTCTAGCATAGCAAAACAATGGAAAAAACAGGTTCAGAAAACGTTACCGGCGATATAAAAACAAAATTAGGGTTATATAAAAAAACAAGTTGGATGGTCAGTTCCTGGTAACGGCTGGTGGAGTGACGGGAAACAGGGGGTGGCAGCTACGACCACGGGAGTCGCCGGTTTATTGGTGGGACGCTCTGCGTGCCGGTATCGACAGCGCGTCAACAGGCACACGGCACGACGCAGAGGCGGATCCTTTTTATAAGGAGTTCTGACCCAGCCCCAGGGGTGGACTGAAATAAAAGTCTCGTTGAGCTAACGTAGGAACGTGAACTAGAAGGTACGCCGGTCGGGAGATACGTTGGGGAAAGGGAATCACGACCGCGAATGCGACTTACCCGGATAATCCCGGTTGAATGTCAGCGTTGTACGAAGACGCCGGTGGTTTTTGTAACACCAGTTGCGCAAGCAAACCTTTTGGTGGTTGCCTCAAGAACACAACAAAACACACGACGTTAACTGAACTGAACTTTTTGGAAATGGGCCTATGCCGACACAACTGTATTGCGTAAATTTCTATTTAATAATTAAAGTTGTTCTTCTGGTTGGGTTCTGATGAAACAAAAGAATATTTTTCCACGTCGCTTCGACACACTGTCAAACGACGTATTCCAAACTTGAAAACTAATCTACCATGAACTGAACATTCGGCCAGACAGTACGATAAAATAAATAGGTTAAACACGAGTCGTGAAAAAAGAGGCGGGATTAGATTTTTGTAGCGGTCACGCTACAATTATCTCCCAACTAGAGCAAAAAAAAAAAAAAAAAAAGTAGGTTGGATATACGAATCTATTCCGGTTTCAAATGTTAGAAATGAACATTACAATTTTGGGGTAGCAAAGCCGAAAGGTCGCGCTAATGCGCTAGTGTTAAAAACCAAAAAAAATAATCAAAATTACCGTTAGTCGGTATGCGGGGCTCGCGGGCCTATTTTAGAATTTGGAAAAAAGGAGATGATCACCTCGACATAGGTCAATTCGCCGATATCCTACCAAGTTGATCTGTGGTTATTAATTTGTAAAAAGGGACAAATTAACAACCACAGAGCGAAATATATCTAAGTCTAGCATAGCAAAACAATGGAAAAAACAGGTTCAGAAAACGTTACCGGCGATATAAAAACAAAATTAGGGTTATATAAAAAAACAAGTTGGATGGTCAGTTCCTGGTAACGGCTGGTGGAGTGACGGGAAACAGGGGGTGGCAGCTACGACCACGGGAGTCGCCGGTTTATTGGTGGGACGCTCTGCGTGCCGGTATCGACAGCGCGTCAACAGGCACACGGCACGACGCAGAGGCGGATCCTTTTTATAAGGAGTTCTGACCCAGCCCCAGGGGTGGACTGAAATAAAAGTCTCGTTGAGCTAACGTAGGAACGTGAACTAGAAGGTACGCCGGTCGGGAGATACGTTGGGGAAAGGGAATCACGACCGCGAATGCGACTTACCCGGATAATCCCGGTTGAATGTCAGCGTTGTACGAAGACGCCGGTGGTTTTTGTAACACCAGTTGCGCAAGCAAACCTTTTGGTGGTTGCCTCAAGAACACAACAAAACACACGACGTTAACTGAACTGAACTTTTTGGAAATGGGCCTATGCCGACACAACTGTATTGCGTAAATTTCTATTTAATAATTAAAGTTGTTCTTCTGGTTGGGTTCTGATGAAACAAAAGAATATTTTTCCACGTCGCTTCGACACACTGTCAAACGACGTATTCCAAACTTGAAAACTAATCTACCATGAACTGAACATTCGGCCAGACAGTACGATAAAATAAATAGGTTAAACACGAGTCGTGAAAAAAGAGGCGGGATTAGATTTTTGTAGCGGTCACGCTACACAGGGCAATACTTTGAAAAGTTTCTTTTATTTTTTGTTTATCTAATAATTTTCGGACCGGCCCTCGTAGGTATGTTTTATTATTTAAACCCCTAAATGAAGATTTAAGGGTGACTTTTCCGAATGGAGACCAACGGGACCATAATAATATGTATTACCTATTAAGGAAGATTTAGACCAAAAAAGAAAAAATGAGTAAAATAATAAAGAGGTACCCACCCATACAAGACACGTTTCATTTCAACGTATTTTTATTTTTTCTGTTTCGTAAGAACAGTATAACATATACAAGCGCCAAATTTGGTATGATTATATGACAAACCCTGAAGAAAAACCACCAATACTAAAATATAATCAATTGTGAGTTGGGTCGCGTGGATTCAATTCGAAATTGGAATATAATAATACGTAATGTGCGGCAGTACGGAACCCTCGGTGCGCGAGTCCGACTAGCACGCGACCGGTTTTTTCACAATAAAGGCCTTGGTTTCTAACAACATAATAATACCCAGTAACTTATCGTTTCCAATTTGTCCATATACTCGTATGTATGTATTGACTGACCCATTCTGATTGCTTGTAAAGTAAAAGTTTTACCTATAGCATAGGATAATCCCATATTCAGTTATATTTTAATTTTAAATTTATTTGCCCTTATTTTCTTTTATAATTACAGGACGTATTTATTTTATCACCTACTTATGTATGTAGAATAAAGTTTAAAATTGAATGCGTCCCTACTACTAAATCTGACAGCGTGTACCTATTTAGGCGCGGGCCGCCGCGCGGCACAAAAAATTTTTTTTACACCGTTTTCAGACAAATAATGTATGACAAGTATTTTTTTTTATATAGTAAGATAACTGGGCTATATACTAGTATTTTTTTTGTGACGCAAATCACCGTAGTTTTAAGAAAAAAGAAAATTTTCGGGAAAAAAAATTTAAAGTTTTTTTTTTATTTTTTAATTTCTCATTTTTTTTGTATGGGTGGGTAAAATTTTTATTCCAGAAATAAATTCCTCATCCTCGAATTATAAGAAAAAGACACCAAACTTGATATAGTTGCTAGATGTATGGAGATATTAAATTTAGAGTGAGGTGCGCCGGATGCACTTTTCCCCCCCCTCCCCTGACCACCAGTGGGGGGGTACCACTAGGCACCCGGCCTAAATCAGCCCAGATCACCCCCAGGAACACCTGGTCCAAGGGATTTGCTTTGTCTCAAAAATGCAAGGTTCCCTTAGAAATCGGGACCTAAGATCTCCCACTATACAGGGTGTTTTTTGGTCAACAACTTAATTAATAATAATAATAATAATTAATCAATACTGAATCCCAATATCACATTAAAAAATTAAAAAACCATAGGAGGTCAGAGAAATAGCATTTTCCATTTTTCCCATTATTTGACTTAATTGTGGTTACCATGCGCCGTGTTTACCGAAGACGTTAATAACGTAATCACCGTGCACAATGTTATGTTATGATTCATCTTTCCCTTCATAGGTACTTGTTACGGGCTAAAGACCTTCAAAGATTACAAACACGGTTTAGTATAAAAAATTGTAGATTAGACGTTGCTTAAATGCAAAAGGGCCACAAATCAAAATGTGTTTGTGTTGCATTTAAATTCGGAATACTATAAACTTTAAATTTTAAATCAAATTATATAGGTAGGCATTTTTTTGTTTTGTCGCACCGTTGCATTTAAGCAGCGTATTGTTGTTAAAAATCGTTCTGAAATGGTATTTAACTATAGAATAACGGCATGGATTACTAAACCGCAAGCGTTGTCTTTGGCGTATTAAAATGGTGAATCAGCTTTGTACAACGATTGTTTTATTTTACAAAATTTTCATTTTTACACTAGGTCACTTTTAATAAATGTTTGAAGTGACGGCTGCCTTCCGAGATGCACAATGTAGCTCGTCGTCGCAAATTAGTGTTTAAACTGTTTAAGACGAGAACATTATTGCGGATTTTGTCGAATGCCTCCACTATAGCATTTCGCAACTCAGTAACGTTTTGGAATTCGTTTGGTCTATCGTAAACTCGTTTACCCACAGGTAAAAATCTACCGGCGTGATGTCCGGTGACCTTTGGGGCCGTGGTACTGGTCCGCCTCTGCCTATCCAACGATCCCCACACTCGTTAAGTACTCACATATGACACGCGCGTAATGCGGGGGAGCTCCATCCTGTTGGTAGAAAACTCCCGCTAAGTATGAGAGCGAGGGGAATATCTTCCAACATTTCGCCTACTACACGTTCGCGAAGAATGTCTAAATAGGACACTCCAGACAATCTTCCCTCGATAAAATACGGACCGAGAACTCGGTCACCAAGTATGCCTGCCCACACATTTAGCGAAAACCGTACTTGGAACGAATCTTTAACTGTCTTGTGAGCGTTTTCACTAGCTACATTACTACGAATGTTCGACCAGTGCTCATTGTCTACATTAAATAACCCTACCCTAGTAAAC
The DNA here is from genome assembly GCA_963966035.1 of Acleris laterana. Lineage (NCBI taxonomy): Eukaryota > Metazoa > Arthropoda > Insecta > Lepidoptera > Tortricidae > Acleris > Acleris laterana. Next base: position 45,887,720 of record OZ014438.1, read on the forward strand.
AAAGCTTCGTCGGCCCTCAAAATGTTTTGATTGAGATTCAGTAGCAACCATTCGCAAAATGCTACGCGACCAAAATGCTAATCCGAAGGGTAGGTAAAGGTCTTGAACACTTTGAAAATGGAATGGGTGCATTCTTTCACCTCGTAACAAATTCCAAACTGTTGAATGTACTCGCCCGTGGATGTTCTTCGAATTAATCGAGAATCGCCTGCTTAACATCCACTGCAAGCCCACTTTTGCCTGTTCCTTGAGCATGGCGCGGCGTTTCAGAAGTGCCTCACTCGTAAAGGTTGCCAACGATAGATCTTACAGTGTAGCGCGTAATGGCCTGCCGATTAGGAAACCGTTCAGTCCAAATTCTAACGGTGTCAGCAATGTTTAGACCACTCACAAAGTAAATGTTCACAACATCAAACATTTCCCGATTGTCCAGAAGTAAATTTCCTTGCCAAGACATTTTTTATCAATAAATGATTTAACACTTCACCTAACAAGCACTCGCTTCGAAACAAACACGGAACTGACTGCGCTTGCGCATAGTTTTGTGAGGGTAGTACCTATCAAACAATAACATCGTGACGATAAGCGGCCTACTCCTTTCGTAGCTACAAAAACGAGAGACCATGATTTATAAAATAGCGAGGACATTCTTTCGACTTTTGATGAAAAAACCAATGTTTCAATTATTATTTTTTTGAGCTACGAATCATGAATACAGGGTGTTTGGCAGTCGGGTGTAGGGGTTTTAAGGGATGATAGTTAGGGTCAAGATGGTACTAAAGAATTCCCGGTTCGTAGTCAGCTTACAATTGAGATTATTTTTCCCATTTCCCAGCTGGCTACCAAACCTGGCTACGAGATGCGACTAAAGGATTCCGTTTCATAGCCAGCTTCGAATCAGGATTATTTTTCCCATTTCAAAACCAGCTACCAAATGAGGCTACGAGATGGGACTAAAGGGAAAAAGAAACTCTGCCAACCCCACTTGGCATCACAGGCGTGAAGGTGGAAAAGGCTTATTCATTACATATTCTGTAAATACTTAGCGCCGTGCATTCACACATGCTCATCCTAGGACTTTTAGGAGTTGTTTCTTACTAAATTGTAAATCTAGCCTTATGCCTGTTAGAATTAATATCATATCTACGGCGTAATGCTGAAAACATAATAAGTGAAATTTATAGATAACATTTAAAAAGCACATCCTAAAGAAAGGACATACTTACAAACACTATTTTAATTGGGTCAATCAAGAATGATCCGTATCATCCTTCTTGCGAGCAAGCTAGTAAAAATGTATTTCGTAGTCGAAGGCTAATCGCGTGAATGTTGCTGTATTTATTCCTAATCTACGAAAAGACTAGGTACGGAAGATATTTACAGACTGACTAAAATCGTAACCCTTCTTTTTGCTTTACCGTAATGCGGTACAAAATAGTACTTGATAACAATGATAACATTCTTCGTCTACAGCTACAAACACGTATCTACCTATGTGGCGGGCAGGTGTATATTCAGGTAGGTAGGTACACGGCGAGTTAATCCAACGTCAACTTGTGAAAATATCAATATGTTTGGAATTGTTGCCATGAAATGTTCTAAAAAGTTCATTTTTAATACAAGAAAGTACGTACACACAAGGAGTCTTCCGGTAACCTTCGGGTAGGGAAGATGGCCGATTGAAACATTTTCGTCTTTGTACTTTTGATTTATTCTATTTACTGATTACTCTACACACTTGACACTGGCGAAATCACTGCGAACTACCGCGGTGGACCGACATTGTTAAAGAAAAGAAGAAGTACGTAGGTACATAAACTTAAAATAACGTGTACAATGGAGAACTTATCCCTTTAAGGGGTCTCTTCCAGTTAACCGGACTATGATTGAGGAAAATTTACGAGTTTGCTTTAGAAAACGCGCGGTAAAATCCGCGGATTTAAATAGTTATCTTCAATGATATTAACAAACACAAAGGGTTTAAAGCACACCTGCGTAACTTGAGATAAACATCGTTTTTTTGTACTTTAGGAGGCAGTTTTGATTTGTCACGTAACGCGGTAAAGTAGTAGGTCTGAAGTCTAAAGAAGCGAATGCTGAGTGAAGACAATAAGAATCCTCCCACATTACTAGTAGATTTATAATTATGACAAATTGATTACTCATATTGTCATGTCGGCCTTCTGAGCTTTCATTTGTTATTCAATTTGTAGTTAGATGCGGTAGATTAGGTAGGTACCTACATATGCAATTCTATGCATTCATAACTCCCGTCACGACGACGGGACAGATAGAGGTATGATCAGAATCAGAAAAAAAATGGCGTTGGAACCTCTATCTACTATTGACTATTACAGCATGGCTGGCAAGCCGAATAATTCAGGCTGAAATTTCGCTAGTGTCGGCAAAACTAGAGTTGCATGTTTCGTTAGTTTCTTATCCAAATGAGGGTCTGGCACCATGACGACTTGCATTCCAGCAGAAACTCCAGCAGTAACGCCGTGCGGAGAGTCTTCAAATACCAAACACTAGAAACGACAATAAATTAATTATTGATTTGTAACAAGCTGGTTTTTCATATAGGAGAGGAGTTGCCTTAGAATGATCAATACCTTGGACGGATTTGGTTTGTCAGGAAATCTAGCGGCAGCAACGATAAATATGTCTGGATTCGGCTTCCCAAATTTTACTTCAGGGTCACTACTTCCCATTACCATATGGTGAAATAGATTGAATAAATCTTTATGAGCAGCTACTTTTGTAACCACAGACCTGTCGCTTGATGAAGTAGCTAACGCGAAAGGTACTCTATTTTTGTGCAAGTATTGGATCAATTTTTCAGCTCCTAAAATAGTCAATAGTCAGTCAATACATCATCAACTATTAATCATACACATCAAAATCGTTTAAAATCACAAAATACATATTTAAAACATTTATATACCATCTAATAAAGGAGTTCCAGCGAGCATAGTATCTCCAAGCTCCAGTAATTGACTTCTAAAAACCTCAGGGGAGACTGGCAGATTTAATTCTTTGCATAAGATTTCCGACAAACGTTGTTCTGTCCCACCAAGAACCTTCATCATTAGTTCATCTGTGTAGTTATGGCCATGCTTTAAACACAGCTGGGTTATCATCTTCTTATAGACCAATTCAGTGTCTGAAACAAATGATTGTACTTAGTTGATAGTTGCAACGGTGAATCTGATAACTTCGGTGGTATTACGTTTTAAGTAGTTCCTACCTACGAGTAATACATATAACATAAAACAAGTTATCTATTATCCGTAGAATGAAGGCTCTTTGTCGAACTGTTATTTTTTTTACGTGACTTTTGTTTGACCTAGTTACAGACGAGCACTTGTGATCGAAATCGAATGCCACCATGCAACGTACGAGGGGCCGGGCGTTCAATATATTCGTGGTACCGATATGTTACAACCTCTTTTAGTAAACATTTTATTACTGGCCAGTGTCATTAATAGTGATTAAAAACCAATAGATATGTAGGCAAAACTTTCATTTGTTTTTCTGCAAATGCCGAAGATTTATATTTGTGTTGTCCTAAGTAATTCAATCATCACTTGTTGGTGAAAAATATTTGGCCTCATACCGTACATCGCGCCCTGACTCACTTGACATTGGCGAAATTGTCTCCGTGACGGATGCCATAAACAAAAAAGAATGATTATGAACGATTTTACGATGTTAGAAAAATTAGAGCACCGAACCGTAATAAAGTTCTTAACAAAACAAGTCAATAAACTATAAATCAAGAAATGGATACAGTTTTTTGCGAGTCTGCTCCTTCGTTATCGATGATTCAAAAGTGGTCTAGTGAGTTTAAACGAGGAAGGACAATCATTGAAGATGACCCTCGGCCGGGCCGGCCTGTTTATGCCACTTCTCAAGAAAATGACGAAAAAGTGGAAAACATTATATTAGAGTATGGTCGGGGCAAATTGAAATCGATTGCTGAGAGAGCCAACGTTTCTGTAGATACCATACACAGTATCATTCATGATCAACTGGACATGTTAAAAGTTAGTGCGAGATGGGTGCCGCAAATGTTGACGCGACATCAGAAACAAACGCGAGTTGCATGCTGATCAGAGTGTATAGAGCTACGTGGGGAAAATCCAGATGAGATTATTAAAAAGATTGTTACGAGGGCTGCCTTTTAAGTTGTGTCGTTTGGAAAAACTAAAGACAATTTAAGTGTTAAATGGTATTTATTGTTTTTCAAAGTAATCACCGTGATATGTAATACACTTTTTCATTCGATCGAACCAGTTTTCGAAACACTTATTCCAGTCCGAAGTCGGGGTCTCCAAAATGGCCGTTTTGTATGCCTCAACGGCTTCTTCAGGCGTCTGGTACCGTTGACCACGAAGTCGTTGCTTGATTTTTGGAAAAGTAAAAAAATCGTTAGGGCTTAAGTCTGGACTGTGCGGCGGGTGTTCCAGAATTTCGACGTTTTGCTCTTTTAAAAACGCAATTGTTTGCCGGGTGGTGTGCGAGCTCGCATTATCGTGATGCAGTCTTATACGACGTCTTGGGTTATTTTTTCGAAACTCGCCGATGACTTCTGGTAAACAGACAGTGGTATACCAGTCAGCATTAACCGTTTTACGATCCTCGAGCACGATGTTGGCCACGTGGCCACTTTTCGCCACAAACGTGGCGACTATTTTTTTCGAAATGCTCCGTGAGCGTATTACTTTGGTCGGTTTTGGCTCATCTTGGAACACCCAAACAGTCGACTGCTGTTTAGAATCGGGTTCGTAGGCATATATCCAAGATTCGTCACCACTGATAATGTCGTAAACATGTTTCGAGTTTCCTCGGTTGAATTGCCGCAGAGTTTTGCGACACCATCGAACGCGAGCCGTTTTTTGGTCTTCACTGAGTAAATGTGGTATCCAGCGAGAGATCAACTTTTTTACGCCTAAGTGATCATGCAAAATACTGTGAACACTGGTCCCTGAAATACTTAAGGAAGCTTCTATCTCACGGTATGTCGCATGGCGATCTTCGACGATCAGTTGCCGTACAGCATCAATGTTCTCCTGGGTTACGGCTGTTTTTGGTCGACCTTCACGATGTCTATCACCAAGACTAGAGCAACAACGTTGAAATTCTAAATACCAGCGTTCCACAGTCCGGAGGCATGGTGCTTTATCATTGAAAACCGTAGTCAACTCTTCGAAGCACTGAAGTCGCGTTAAGCCCCTTTTGAAGTTGTAAAAAAATATCGCACGTAAATTTTCCTTCGAAATTTCCATTTTCACAACTGACTTGTCAACTTTGAACGAGCGCTGTACTAAAACGGTTGGGCCGATTTCGAGTCATTCTTTTGTTTTCGAATTCTAATTTCAAATATTTTAAGATGACACTAGTTCTTTTTTATGCAATCACGGAAGGCTTGCAAACGACAGAACTTAAAAGGCAGCCCTCGTACCGGAGATGATACCTGGGTTCATCACTATGACCCAGAGAGTAAGCAAGAATCAATCAAATCAAATCAAATTTTTGATTTGATTTGAAGAATCAATGCAGTGGCATGTTAGAGCCTTAGCCTTCGAGGTTATTTTTTTATATCTATGAGATCAAAGAATATTTAATTTGCTATTCTATGATATGAAAAAAGAAACATTGAATTTTATTTAAAATAAAAAACGATGATTTAAAAGTCTTCAAAGTAATTATTCTACATATTGATTATTCTATGAAATGATAATACGAGAAAAAAATTATATGAAATGAAATTCTAAACAACTTCAGTCTGTAAAATAACGTACAACCAATATTTTACAACAGCTGCGGGAAGCAATAAAAGAAAAAAGTAGTGGAAAGCTGGCCAAAGGTGTTCTGCTTCTCCACGACATACCACGGTGTTCAAATTCCCACAGCTACTGCCCCATATAGCCCAGATCTGGCTCCGTTATTTCCCAATCTTAAAAAGATCTGCGCGGAAAGCGGTATGAAGCGTTGAAGGTGGCGGTGAATGAACATTTTGACAGCCAGAATTAAAATTATTTTTATCACGGGTTAAGAAAAATAATTGACCGATTTACCAAATGCATCGAAATAACAGGCGAATATATTGAAAAAATTAAAATATTATTACATCAAAAAAATTATTTCTTCTTACCTATACCACGAATAATTATATTGAACTCCCCTCGTATTTTTCGTGAAAAGCGTTGACGAGCCGCGTGCGTCATGGGCGCGGCTCGACCGGCAAACGGACCGCCGCTTACGGTACTGGCAGAGGGATAAGTTAAAAGATAAAAATCTTGGTTGCCTAGTAAAAATACAAAATTTTTACTAGGTAACCAGGATTTTCTCTCATTTTTAGATTTCCGTAGTCAAACTAAGTATATATAGTTCACCAAATAACTTTATATAAAGAATTAGTTCATACTTGTGGTTTTTTGAAATAGTTTTTGTGTAGTAAGGGCTTCGGAACTACACTGAGCATGGTCATACATGCTCTTGACCGGTTTTTAGGGTTCCGTAGTCAAACTAGGAACCCTTATAGTCTCACCATGTCCGTCCGTCCTTCGGCCCGTCCGTCCGCAGCCTAGCTCAGAGACTCTTTGTACTAAAAGCTGTAATTTGGCATGAATATACATATTAGTCACGCCAACAAAGTGGTAAAATAAAAACTATCACGACTAAGTACACTTAATTACAGGCGACTGAAGTGTTTATACCTACTAAAATTCTTCTCGCACTGCACCAAATAACTTCAAATAGAAAATTACCTCATACGTGTTGTTTTTTGGCATTTTTTGAGTTTGTCGTACCGGCTTCGGAACCCTACACTGAGCATGGTCCGACATGCTCGTACCCGCCTTTTTTTATACAGGTTTTATATACACTAGCTTTCCGCCGCCACATCGTCCGCGGAGAGTCACAACTTCTTTTAAAATTACTTTATGAACAAAGACGTGAATTTTAAGTAAGCAGTCCAAATAAACAAGTTTAATTTCGTGGCTCTTACCTTTAATACAACAAAATTAATACACACTACCTACCTAGGGTAATTTCCCAAAATGAAGAAGACTACTATTTTTCTGATACAATGGATGAGTCCAATAATGATGATTCATAATAGTCTTCCTTTGATAATTTAAATTTATAATGTTGTTTTCAAAATAAAAATAAAAACGTGTAAAAAAAATATTTTTAAATTAGCCCCCTTTTTGCTCATTATTTGAAATTATAAGTAAAAAAATTTAAATTATCATTAATGGACGTAATTCAACCCAAAATCCCCGAAAAATTATATTGTACATCTAGCTTGTTCTAGACGAAACACTGCATACTGGTAAAAATGTATAGTTATAGTAGATTGTACAACAAGGGCATAAAACAAACCATTTTTTTCCGAGACTTATGGTATCCAACCGAGCCGGCAGGCGAGGTTGGATAATTAAGTCGAGGTTAAAATGGGTTTTAAGACCGAGTTATACACTCTGCTTTTCACTTCGATTACGAGGAAATAAAACAGTGATAACTGATAATGTAAATAAACTTTAATTAAAATGTCTGTTCAATAAGTTCTTTTGCATTTTTTTCCATGAGTGTGTTAGGTGTGAGCATTATTTCCTCTTCACTAGACGACATTTTAACTATATTCCATAACACAACAAGTTTTGCAAAGAAAATAACTAATTAATAGTCCAAAACCTCTTTCCCGCCACTGTATTTGTCATTTTTTTTTTTTCTGTTTGCGATTTTTGACTTAGGTCGAACGCAATACTGCCAAGTTTATACCTACTTACCTACGTTGATTTTTTAATGTTCTTGTTAATAATGCTTGTTTATAATAGTTTTAAATTTCTTTTTTGTTAGATGCAACTACGATGCAAATATAAATAAAATTAAAGTAAATTTATTCAAATAGGTAACATGTTTATTTAATGTAGTCACCTCGTCTGTCTGGCTGTAGGGCTTAATTGTCTTAGTCTAGATGACGACAACCATTTATGCACTAGTGCATAAAATGCGATTTTATGCAGCCTGTACCCAGCATAAAGAAGGACTTTACGAGCATGAGAAGTGAAAAAATGTTTGTTACCGTGTTTTAATTTGTTACATAATATTTCAAAAGTTATAATAATGTATAGGTTTATCATCAAATTGTCGATACTTAATTGGTCGAATTTCACTTCAAAGTCAACATTTCATGTAGGTATTTTCATTACTTCGAGAATTCAGTTTGTGGAATGGTCATAGCAAGTAATTTTTCATCACACTAGCTCGTAAATGGTGTTATTCCATGCCTGTATACAGAAGAATAATGGCCGTAATTGTTCCCGCGGGAATTATGGCGACTTTGTAGTCCCTAGGGAGAAATGATATTCGTTTTAAAATTTGCAACTATTTCGTACATCATTTCTGACTAAGGAGGTTTCATTTTCAGCCAAAACTTCAAACTAATTCTAATTTCATCTTTATATTATAACTTAGCTTTAGACTAACTTAGCATTACAAACATTCTACTACGTTTCATTAAACTTCATTGTTTTTATTTTTCAAGTTAATGTCAAAATTTATCATTAATTTTAGTAAATACATTTTTAACAAATTGGCAAAAACTGGCTGGATTCTAGTTCAAAACTAAACACAGTTCTAAGCATTATCTGTGGTAGATGTTACAAAAAAATAATTGATATCTGCATTAGCGAGAAGTAATTGTTTTATAATTTGCCGAGTAATAAATTGTTTTTAAAGTTTAAGATACAATAGAAACTAATTAGAAATGGCTTCATCATCCGATGAATTGGAATTAGGATTCGTTATTACAGCTACATCACCGGGATTAAGAAATGCGGCTCAATTACTTCATGACGATTTGTTACCAGCCAAATAGAAAAAAAATAACTTTAATTTTTCTTTGTGTTTTTTCCTCGTAAATGTGATGAAAACCATTGTGTATCATAGGCAGTAAGGGGATTACTAACTCGAGTCACTCTCGTTAGTAATCCCCTTCTTACTACCCTTATAGGCATATTATTTCAATAGACCGTGAGACGAAGTCGACGGAGCTCCGCATATGCGGAGCTCCTACTCCCCGTAGTTGTGGCGCTGCGCGCCTCGACACAACTATAACCTAACCTAACCCATAGATTAGTTGAAACCGCTGTTGATTAAGTAGTAGGTGTTCCGCGTAGTTGTGGCGCTGGTTGTATTCGATTATTTAAAAACAAATGTATTGAAACGTCGAACAAATGAAACTCGTTGTTTTGTTGTTCTGCCATTTAAAAATCATACGAAATGAAGAATTTACCAAATAATATTCCCTGAACGATTATTCTATTAAATGATAAAAATTGGAATGATCTGCTCATGAAATAAAATTACACCAAACAATAATTCGTGAACTAAATTTTACTTGAAACGTTTTCGATGAAATGAAAGTTGACGAAAAGTTTGTCGACAAAACAAGGGACACCCCAATGTATAACTTTTTTTATAATTTGTGATAAAATGTTACGATACAAATGTTTTATAATGTTTATAAGAACTAAATAGTGTGGGAGCACCATATGAGATTACTGTGGGAGGTGACAAACCAGAAACCGTTGGCTAACGAGATCTTGCTGAGAAAATGGTGTTAGATTGGTCACGTATTGAGGCGCCCCGATAACCACATCTTCAAACAAGGCTTCACTTGGCATATTCGGAGGAAAAGAAGACCAGAGGGGCTATTGCTTAACACACCCGCAAACGCATGTTTTCATTTTGAAAATCGAAGGCTTGTCTGCATACAAAATGAAAACAATTGTTCCGCTTTGAAGCCAATTGAGATTGCGAGTGCGTTAGGCAATATCGACGCAGGGCGCCCCCGTAACACCTGGAGGCTCTCAGTTGAAAAAGAGGCGACTTCCGTTGGACAGAGTTGGAATGAATTGGAAGTAGTTGTTCAGGATCGAGCGAAAGGATTTCCCTTCTACGCCCTCTGTCATTGGATATCATATATTATTAAAACGTCATATTCGAAAAACATGACATACGCAAATCGTCATAGTAGTAAAGCATCACATTAGCAAAACATAACTACTTATTATTAAAACATGAATTATGCAGTGTCGACGGAGCTCCGCTGGTTTCTGACTGGTTTGCTACTCCGGGGCTAATGTAATTCTAACATAACCTAAACCTACATATGATTTTGTTACAAACTCCGACTATTTGTAAATATCATGTTTGGCGAGTATGTTTTGCGTTTATGATATTATGCTAGTAATGCTAGTTAGATCTTTTGGGAATGTGATATTCACATATGAACGGCTTCTACAAGCCCTATGTCCCTGCTGAGGGATAAATGAATTCATCATCACTTTCTGTTTCAGAATCAAATGCTGTATGCCTCAGGGTTGCTTTTGTTGTTTAAAAGAGAGGTTTAATTAAAGGTGGTACCAACACCAACATACTTTACTGACCATTTTTTAACTAATGTAAACCATGTCACCTGACAATATGATTCACTAGTGGTCAGGGGTAACTGTCCCTTGGTGTTTGTATGTTCATATAATACAAATATTTCACAATTACTCTTAAATTTTGTGCAATGCATTGCCCATTTCCTCCCACTTACAGGTATAAAAAAAAACAATCCTGACTAATCCTTACTATCCTTACTAATATTATAAATGCGAAAGTAACTCTGTCTGTCTGACGCGCTTTCCCGCCAAAACTACTAAACCTATTTAAATGAAATTACACAGATAGCCTAGAGCTTGAGAAAGGACATAGGCTACTTTTTAATACGAAAAAAGGGTTGTAAGGGGTAAAATGGGGGGCTAAAGTTTGTATGGAAATTTACTCATTTCTGGACTTAGCAGTATGAAAATTGGTATATAGGGTCCTGATTACAATTAAAAATCATCTGTGTAGGTGAAATGGACAACATTTCCCCTAAAGGGGTAAAATGGGGGTTAAAGTATAGAAAATTTCTCATTTCTAGACTTAGCAGTATGAAAATTGGTATATAGGTTCCTGATTACAAACAAAATAATCTGCGTAGGCAAGATAAAGAAATAATTTATTTATTTTGAGACTCAAAAAGGACTAACTTATGATTGGTCAAAATTTTAAATGATCTGTATGGCGAAGTTGGCGACTTCAATTGGGGAGGGCATTTTTTGATACAAATGTACAATTAAAATGTGGACATTAAATCGATATTTAAAATTATGTGTGTAATAAATGTGCTAATAACTATGCTACTGCAAACTTATTAGCAAACTAGCGACCCGCCCTCGCTTCGGTTTAGATTTTTCATACAAAAGGATTTTCCCGCTAATTCCCGTTCGAAACATCTTCTCCAGTCCGTTAAATCAACAAAATGTAATATCTATCATATTACCTCCTTTATACTCCTACTCGAAACATCTTCTCCAGTCCGTTAAATCAACAAAATGTAATATCTATCATATTACCTCCTTTATACTCCTACTCGAAACATGTTCTTCAGTCCGTTAAATCTACAAAATGTAATATCTATCATATTACCTCCTTTATACTCCTACTCGAAACATCCTCTCCAGTCCGTTAAATCAACAAAATGTAATATCTATCATATTACCTCCTTTATACTCCTACTCGAAACATCCTCTCCAGTCCGTTAAATCTACAAAATGTAATATCTATCATATTACCTCCTTTATACTCCTACTCGAAACATGTTCTCCAGTCCGTTAAATCTATAAAATGTAATATCTATCATATTACCTCCTTTATACTCCTACTCGAAACATCCTCACATCTTTTAAAGTCAAAATCAACAATTCCATAATATCAATATAAATATCATATCTTCTCTATCTCTATCTTTTAAATGTCATAATTAAATTAACTTTACTTTACCTTATAAATCTCATCCAAACTACAAGCTTTAAGCTCCTTTTAAATTTTCATTCATGTAATAATATTCATTTATCCTTTTATTTATCAACTTTAATTTTATCTTTCTTATTCACTTCGTTTTATATAAAAATAGAAACAATAAATAAACCTTAATTAAATTACATTATAAAACTAATATTAACCTAAAAGTAAAATACAAAAGATAAATTCAGGGATCAAAAAGTATTAAATTTAAACTTCCTTCTTTATGGTTAATGTTTATTTATGGTTAATGTTTATTTAATGGTTAATGTTTATTTAATGAACCAATTAGTTAAACCCACTTCACCCCCTTAATTGGTCACTTAAATAAACTCTTAAACTTAGAATAATTCGACAAAATACAAGTTTCCAGCTTTATTGATCCTTGAATCGCTGTTTGACAATTACATCTATTAACATATAAAAACTATTCTACACATTGAAACACCCCTATAAAAACTAACATATTATCTATTCCCTATCCCCTCCGAAAATATTATAAAGTTCACTTTAGATAAATCACTACACATGACACTAGTATTAAAACACTAACACTAATACACTAATCTTCTGTTACACCTTTCAAACTTGACTGATGGTAAGTTTTTGGTCAAAATATCTGCTAATTGACAACATTTCATTTTGGTGACACCTGCAAATTACTATACGAATCGAAAGGGTTTTGCCTCCTGAACACGGCAAAATATTTATTTAGATTTATTTTTCTTCATTTACAAAATTACAAGTAAGTTAATAAAAATATCGAGTTTTACCAATACTATGCCTGAATAGATAATATAATACCATTGCCTTTTTCACGAGAAAAAAAGCTGTCATACTTCAAATTTGACATTGACACTATTGACAGATGGATAGATACTTAGGGCCACTTGCACGCAGAATTTAACCCTGGGTTAAGGCACTAACTCGAGTTAGTAGACGTCAGATTCATACGAAAACTGTCATATTTAACTCGAGTTAGTGTCTTAACCCAGGGTTAAACTTTTCGTGCAAGTGGCCCTTAGAAAATTATCGGTTGACATGATACTTTTTTATTATACAGATTGGACTAACGTAATATGTCCATTGTGTCGTAGAAATGAAGTTACGCCCTTTTAGAATAAGTACATCTTAATAAATTAATAATAAAATAATTATTCATTCTAGAGAAAAATTAAAACTATTAGTATCTTCCTCCTTCCAAATAGTATCTATAAAACGAATAAAATTAAAGTCTTGAAAATATGAAATCTTGTCAATTGTGAACCGGTAGGACAATATTTTACATTAATCTGGTTTTCATCAATTTTCTCTTTCAAATAATAAAATTTGACATCAATATGTTTGCTTCTTTTGTTCATTATTCCTTTCTTCATAAGCCAAATCGCTGATTGATTATCAACTCTCATTTCTGTATGCAGATTTTCATTAGTAATTTCTTTGATAAGATTCTTAATAAAGAGTAGTTCTTTACAGCATTCTGCAGCGGCAATGTATTCTGCTTCTGTGCTTGACAACGCAACTATTGATTGTTTTCTAGAGCTCCAAGCAACTGGTCCATCGTTGAGCCAAATGACGTATCCAGTGGTACTTATTCTTGTGTCTGGATCCCCAGCAAAATCAGAATCAAAAACCTTTTAAAATACCGTCACCTTTACCATAATGTATACCTTTATTATTTGAACCTTTTAAATATCTAAAAATGGTTTTAGCATTATTTAAATCATTAATATTGGGACAATTTTGGTGTCTCGAACAATAGCCGACCTGAAAAGAAATATCTGGCCTAGTTTTATTACTCAGATATAATAGAGAAACAATCATTTCCCTGTAATCTTCATGTAATTTCTTGTCAAACTTGACACTCGGATGTTGTTCTATTAAAATAGAAGGACAATTGCAAACTCTGGATTCACTCATTGCAAATTTTTTAATCATTTTTTCGGTATATGATTTTTGATGAACTTTTATACCATTTGAATCTTTTTCAATTTCTAAGCCAATATAATTTGTAATATTTTCACAAATTCTAAGTTCAAACTTCTTTTTAAGCTTGTTAATTATGTCTAATAAATCAGTTTCATTTTCTCCAAACACCAAACCGTCATCGACATAAATTGCTAAAATTATTTTCTTTACACCTTCCAAAATAAAAATACATTGGTCTAGTTTCAGTTGTTTAAAACCAAGTTCTTTCAAAAAATCTGTAATGTTAATATTCCACATTAGTGGTGCTTGTTTCAAACCATATAAGCTTTTATTCAATTTACATACTTTACCTTCACAATCTCTATAACCTTTAGGTACTTTCATAAAGATAGATTCTTTTAAGTCTCCATGTAAAAATGCAGTTTTTATATCAAACTGTTTTAATTTTAGACTTTTATTCGCAGCAATAGACAATAAAACTCTTAAAGATGTACTATTTACTACAGGACTGTATGTTTCATCATAATCTATTTTATATTTTTGCTGAAACCCTCTTGCAACTAATCTTGCTTTATATCTTCCATCTGCTTTTGTCGTGAAAATCCACGTTGTTGTTATTAATTTTCTGCCATTCGCTTCTTTTTCATCCACAAAACTCCATGTATTATTATCTTCTAATGATTTCATTTCTTCTTCTATTGCTTTACGCCATTTATCTTTTTCTTTTGATTCCAAAGCCTCTTCATAAGTTAGCATTGAAAATTCAGAATCCACATCCATCAAATAATCATTATATCTTTCTGGTAATCGTCTATTTCTTGGAGGTTGAACTCTTCTTTGTGTAATATTTTGTGTAAAATCATTGCTTTCATTTGGAATACCATTCTCACTATCAAAAAATTCTTCATTATCAAAATAAATATTTTCATTACAAATATTATTTACAAAACTATCTATATTGCTTTGATCTTCATTTGACTCTTCATTTGTTTCAACTTCATTTGTTTCAACTTCATTTGTTTCGACTTCATTTGTTTCGACTTCATTTGTTCCATCTTCATTTGTTTCGACTTCATTTGTTCCATCTTCACTTGTTTCTCTAATAATGAATTCTTCTCGATTTTCCTCTATATTATTTACTTTACGTTTTACTCCTTCTCGACCTTCATTTTCAACTCTATTTACTCCTTCTCGATGCTCTTCTTCATGACTTCTTACTCCTTCTCGACACCTTAAATCTATATCTATATGCTGCTCATGATTATTTTCCACACAATATTCTTCCCACAGTCCTCCTATCTTACTATATTGAATACTCTTATTCAAACAATCTTTTTCGATTACTTTAACGTCTCTCGCTCTTATTATTTTCTTTTCGCTATCCAGCCAAATTTTATATCCATTCTTGACATAACCAATTAGAATTCCTTTTGAACATCTTTCATCTAACTTTCTAAGTCCAATGTTAATTTTAAAGAAAGCTGTTGATCCAAAAGTTTTAACGTTTGATAAATCGGGTTTAATTCCGAACCATAATTCAGCTGGTGTTTTATCTTTGCCAGTAGTAGGACTTCTATTGATTAAATAGCTTGCTGTAAGAAGAGCCTCTCCCCAGAGATACTTTGGTACTTGACTATCAAATAGTAGGGCTCTGGTTCTCTCCATCAGTGTTCTATTTAATCTCTCAGCCATTCCATTGAGTTGAGGTGTATATGGAATGGTGAAATCCAAAGTAATACCTTTGCCATTACACCAAGAAATCACGTTATTGTTCAAGAATTCACCACCATTGTCACAACGTATATTTTTAATTTTAGAATTAAAATGATTTTCCGCCAGAAAGGTAAATTGTTTTAATTTTTCAAATACTTCACTCTTAAAATAAAGTAGATAAACTATACAAAAATGTGTAAATTCATCTAAAAAGGTGACGAAATATTTTTTGTTATCCCAAGATGGAATTTCGATTGGGCCACAAACGTCAGTATGAATGATTTCTAATGGGAATTTAGCTTTAGTTCTGTTGTTTTTAAAAGGTTTTCGTGTCATTTTAGCTTTTGTACAAATCTCACAAAATTCATTCGAAACACCCTCCCCAATTTTAATGCCACTAACCAATTTCGCGTTGAGTAACATCGGATACGTGACCAAGCCTACGATGCCAAATTTTATAGTTCTCAACCAATAGTGCCTCAGGAATAAAGTTTGCCGAAAAAACTATTTCATAAAGACCATGCTGAGTTTTATTTCCAGTTAAAATTATTTTATCATATTTCTTAATAAAGACTTTGTTTCCAGAAAAAAATACCGAACCATTCTGGTCTGTAATTGAGCTGACAGAAATTAAATTTCTAGAAATACCCGGTATATAAAGGACGTTTTCTAACTTGCCAAAATCTGTTTTAATAGTACCGACACCGAGTGCTTTTAAATTTTCTCCATTAGCACACTTAATATCTATTTCGTTTTTTTCTGAAATTTCAATAATATTTTTATCACCAAACATATGTGACGATGAACCAGAGTCAATAATTGCTTTAATAGTGGTATTCTTACTCAAATTGCCACTTACCGAATAATCCTTGTTTTTGCAAAATTTGGCAATATGTCCATATTTATTGCACAGTTGGCAGGTTTGGTTTCTGTAGCAGCTACTAGAAATATGTCCTGGTTTGTTGCATCTGTTACATACCTCCTGATTACAAAATCTTGCAATATGACCTGGTGCTCCACATTTGAAACATGTTTTCTCCTTACCTTTAAAAACTTCATTAAAATTCATATTATTAAAGGAAGTTGAAGGTACATCTAAATATCTGTTTTCATTCTGTATTGTTTGAAGTAGTTTTTGAATATTTCGTTCTTTTTCATTAATAGTTTTCCAAAATAATCGGACACTATTTAGTTTTTCTGGTAATAAAGTTAAAATTTTCTCTATTAAAACATCGTCTTTTAAAATATTTCCATTTTGGTTGACTTCAAAAAATAAATTTTGTAATCTTCTAATATCATTTATAATATTTCCTGTATATTTATAACCATAAAATTCAATCAATTTGTTAATATTACCGTCAGCATGATTTATATTAAATATATGGGTCGTTCTACCGTTTCGTCCGGATTTGGGCATTTTCGTGGAATATTTTATTTTCAAAGTAATTTCGTTGATTTTAATATTGTGAGTACCTATACGCATCCTATTAAGTATTTGAAAAAGGCATCTATGTAGCACTTTTGGTTAAAAAGAAAAAGGAAGGAATGTAATGAAGACACGGAAGGTAATGAAATTTGACTGGATGGAAATGAACAGTGAAAGGATGGTAATGAAATTCGACTGGATGGAAATGAACGGAGATAGAATGGTAATGAAATTCGACTATTTTGAAATGTAGGGCCTGATAAAGAGGTATAAATTGGCACAGTTCGATAATACATTACAATAAAAATAGTTTTTTTGGTGAAAAATCAACTTTAATTACGATCAACAGTTTACTGTGTAATTTCAGACTTATTAATCAGTCTCCTTGATGTTAAAAACTAGTAATGTATACAGTGACATTGGCACCTTCTTAAAGACATTAATGAAATCATACTTAACGTATTATGAACTAAAATGGTTGAGCATATGCATATCAACCTAAAAAAACTAAAAAAATAAGATATTCTAATCACAACATTGGTGAAATTTTTTGTTTAACAATACAGGTTTCACAAAAATTAAGTACGACGCAGGCCTTTTTTAAGACAGCTGTCCTCTCTTGTTTAAAATAAAATCAACAATCTTCAAATCTAAATTTAACTTAAGTTCAGACTTCTATATTCAAAATTATCAAAAAATATTCAACATAATATAAAAAACAAAAAACATGGGCTGCTTTCGTAGTTATACCTACACAATAAAAAACTTATCAAAATATTAAAAACAGATAACAATTAACCTAGTAAACTTACTGGAATTTTTAGGCACTATAATCATCACAGCGTTAATTTTAGGCTAGGAACTTCTGAGATCAATTGTTACTTAGAGTTAGCTATTTATATTTTAAGGTTTATTTAAAATTAAGTTTAGGAACTTTTTTAAATGAAAGCTGTCCTCTCCTGTTAACTTGAGGATCTTCCATACGTTGTACAATACGGGATTCTGGTACCGTATCCTCATCACTGACAACTGGGCAGCTAAACAGTCCTCCGCGAACTTTTCTTATAAATATGATGGCGTATTCTTTGGTGCTAGCGAAAGTTTCAATAATTTTCCCAATATAAAATTGAGAACAAGTTTTTAACTTGTATTCTACCACGACCCACGTATCAACGTCGTATTTTAAATTGTAGTCATTCTCAGGAGATGTTGAGGGCTGTCGGCCAGATGAATGATCATTATTCGCATCGGAGTTCACAGCAAGAAGAGTTGAGGGCTGTTGGTCAGATGAATGATCATCAGTCTCAGCGGAGTTCAAAGCAGGAGTTGAGGGCTGTTGGTCAGATGAATGATCATCAGTCTCAGCGGAGTTCAAACAAGGAGGAGTTGAGGGCAGTTGGTCTAGTAATGGATCATCAGTATCAGTGGAGTTCAAAAATTTCTTGAATTCATTTTGGTCGATAGAACTAAATCCAACAGAATCATTACGGACTGAGAATCTTTGATAAAAGTAAGGTACATTTGATATTATATTAACTTTGTTGCTAGAGCCATGTGCTGAATTAAGAATATCTCCTTCATGAGTAGTGCCATCCAAAGTAGTTTTAGTAACCAAACTTTTCAAGTTGTTATAAAGTGTCGGTGTCGATTCGCAGAGGTGATATAGTTCCATCATTAGCGTCAATGTCGCGGTGTAAAACCTTATTTTGTGGGTTTTCCAAGGTATCATTGGGTAAATCTGGATCATCATATTGGCCTGGATCAATAAAACCAGACATGTTCATTAGTGGAATTTGATTGGCAATTGGAGCTTCAGTTTCAGTTTCACTGATTCCAGTGGTCAAAACCCCAAAATGTTTATTGTGTTCGCAGGGTAAAAAGCTTCCTCGACATATAAAGCAGCTAAGTGTTCTGAAAGCAACACAATATGGCATATCTAATGACCAAACCACCTGATGTACCTTTGTTGTGCCTTTGAATCCAGGGATATTGGTTAAAAACCTTTTTTTAAGCACTTCTTCTTGGGGTATTATATTACATTCAACTTTTTGAACATTTTCTTGGACTATTCGTACAAAATCTTCAAAGGACCCAACATCGCCTCCGTATTTTACATAATTATCAGCCGCTCTCTTTATAACCGCACCAACACCATCGGGCGCACCTTTACCATGTCCGGCTTCTAAATACGACCACGTTACTTCAACAAGGGAGGCGATTTGGTCTTTAAATTTGGTTAACATGTGAAATATGAATCTATTGCGATATTGGCTTGACGGTGAATCCCCTATCCTTAGCTAATTTTTCCTCTTTAGATAGCTTTTTTTTAGTCTTTGCCATTGTAGAACGTCGTTGGCACCTATAATAAATAAACAGGTCTTGTTATAACATACGTGCAAAATCAATAAAAAACAATAAAAACTAGATTTAGAAACCCAACGCCATTAATCCGCTATTTGAACATACTATTTTTACAAGAAACACCTAGTAACACCTCGAATCAAAGTTGGGCGATTCAGTTAGCTTCTATAAGTAAAGAATAAACATATAAAGCCTTGAAACCGTAACTTTTTCGTTAGGGCAGTCGTGATACAAACTGTTCACCCCATCACATGTCATAGCAATTCAATATTATCATTTCCTTCCCAATAGACTCATTTCCTTCCGCAACAATATTGGAAGGAAATGGAAGGAAATGAATCAGAGCGGAATGAAGTTCTAACACTTTTTTTCAAATTAAACTGCATTCATAAGTGTTTCAAGGTCAGCGACCAAAACGAATGAAGACCCACCCAGATGTTAGCAAACAACGTGCAAAAGAAATTATCTGTATTAGGGAATATTAAAATAGCATAAAGATAGTAATGAGCACTTACCCGTGACAAAACGATTTCCGACGGAGACACCGAAATATTTTGCGAACTGCTAGCCCGCGACCTCCTTCGCTGAGATGTTACGGCAGACTGAGAGGCCGGAAGGACGCGCGGGGATAACAGGTCTTCGTGGACAAGGTCGCGTTTAGCTTTAAAATGAATTTCCATTCACGCGGTAGGAAATGATTTTTTTTTTTTGACAAAATGAAATGTTGCGTTCTCTCTATGTTTCGTTTATCTAATTTATTTTCTGATCATTGTTACATAATATAAATTAATCATTTTAATAAGAATAATAAAAAAAATACGGGTTTTATTGCAATATATCGTATTTTTATAATCCTAAAGTTGATGAACCCTCACTTTAGATACGAGGGAAATGAAATTTTGATATGTTTTTATTTTATATTTAATTTAGGATCCGCTTTAGCATAAATATAAAACATGCGACTTTTGCGTAAGTTTAGAAGTCATAATTTAAAAATAACCGCATGCGAAATATGTTAGAGTAAACACTTGATTTCGTCCCAAATGTGAAATCCGAACGAAACGGTAGAACGACCCATATATTGTCTAATTTCAAAAATATATCTTTTATTGTTTCACAGTTTATTACATGGAATAATAAACTTGAAGAAATTGCAGACAAGACGTAAAATTTTCCTTTAGCCTCGATAGATTTGTCTTTATATTCTTCAATGGAACAATTCTTTCCAGTTAAATAAGTGGTTGTTAATTTCTTCCATAAATAATAATCAGAATTCATATTTAATTTTCAACTTTGAACTCTTCCATGTTCGAAATAAATAAATAACTACTTACAGTTTTCCAACCTTAACGTCAAAAGTGTTGTTATGGATATTATAATATTGTTACAGCTGTTACGCAATGAGCTTAGTTCCGACGCTTTCTTGAATCTTTCAGTTTTATAAATCCTTATGCGTTAAACTGGGCCATAACCTGTTATTAGGTGCTCCGGGGAAGAATGCACTCACACACTATTTACTAAACTTAGTGGAACATTATTAAATTAGAATAAAAGTAACTGCAAATGAAGTTTCAATACATTTTATTTGTTGACCATCTGATCTGTTTGAAGGGCCGATTAGAAGTGTATCAAAGACTATGAATCTTTGAATATTAAATGGCTATCACCAGCCAGTAATCGATTGTAAAAAGGTTTCTCCTAAGAAACCTCCTTTAACAGTAAGAAGTGTTCTATGCAGTGAGCAGTGTTTTTAATCGAAAACAATAGAAAATCCACCTAGAATTCTTAAAAACCTAACCACAACTACAGACCTTTGTGTGCGCCAAGTGAATCACAAGAAATAAGTGCATTTTAACAGTTATTCGATCAAAAAGCAAGGAAATTGCAGTGTTAAACCCATATACATAACTAAATAAACATATAAATATAACCTATAACGGTCGGCACTCAAACTACATCTGACAGCTGACATTGGACCTGACAAATAGTTCGGTGCTGCCAGCAAACAAAAACTACCATAGACGGCCAATTAGGTTACCAGCCTAAAAACCGGGCTACCATCAAACAAAAAATCCTACCAAATAGTAGAAATAGCAAATATTTGCAACATGGATAAACAATTTGAACTGTTGGTCGAAAACATAAAACAACAAATGAGTGATAAAATGAATGAAATGAAAACCGAGTTTCAGAGCCATACAAAAGCCCTAACGGAAAGCTTCATTACGAACATTTGAACCACCATGGACGAAAAACTCAGCCCTCTTGTGCAGGAAAACCTACTACTAAAGACAGAAGTTAATTCTTTGAAGAACAAAGTACACCACTTAGAAAAAGAAGCAAGAAAAAACATTATTCTGCATGGAATAAACGAGGTAGAAAGCACCAACACTGGACTTCTGGACTTAGTCCTAGAAACGCTAAACAATGCTGGCAAGGCGAGAGGACTAGCCGACTTTGATAAATGGGAAATCAGCGAAACTTACAGACTGGGAAAAAAATGATAAAAGGAGGAGACCTATTATTGTCAAATTCACTCTGGCATGGAGGAGGAATGAAGTTCTAAGAAACAACAAAAACTTTCCAACAGACATATGCTACAGAAGACTTCCCCAAAGACATATTAGAAGTGAGGAAAGAATTGAAAATAAAACAACAAGAAGAAATGAAAAAAGGGAATGTTGCTATCATTCGATATGATAAGATTATTGTGAGGGGTAAGATGAGCCATGAGAAAGATAACGAAAAAAGGAAGAGATCACCATCCAAAACCCTTACCCACCCAGCTACGGATGAGAGAGCAAGTAAAAAAGCACCAAATAAAATAAACAAAACAAATGCGTTTGAATACATGAACCGCCCAAGATCAAACTCAAGCACTCGCACAGGAACAAGCAACGAATGACAACTAACATACAACAGCCCTCGGAAGACGAACAAAGAAAAAACAACAATGCAACACAACAGCAGAAAACCATATTCCCCAAGCCGGTTGGTCACCGTGGGGAATGAAGACCACCACCCTCCATCAAAATTAAGGAACACAAATAATACAAACAAAACAAAATACAACTTAAAAATATGTACATACAATGCAAGATCCTTGTCAACAAAAGAGAGACTATTAGAACTAAGTAATGCAATAGGAAAAATTAATTGGGACATCATTGGGCTAGCAGAAGTAAGGAGAATGGGCTGCAACATTGAAGAGCACAAGGACTACATCTTCTGCTATATAGGTGAAACATCGGGACAACATGGGGTGGCTTTCTAATAAAGAAATGTTATAAGGCTAATATTATAAGCTTCTCTGGAATATCAAAAAGAGTAGCCATACTAAAATTAAAATTTGAAGACCTGTTATTATCGATAATTCAAGTCTACGTCCCTACGGAGAGTTCATCACAAGAAGATATCAGTAAATTCTACAATGACCTGGAGAGAGCACATGAACTAGCCGACAAGACTTTGCTCTTAATGGGAGATTTCAATGCGAAATTAGGAAAGCCAGAACCCCATGAAAACACAACAATGGGAAAATACGGCTACGGAAAAAGAAACCACAGAGGCGAACTCCTGATACAGCATGCACTTGAATACAAATTAAATGTAATAAACACATATTTTAAGAAGAAAGCCTCCCGAAAATGGACTTGGATATCACCAGACCAAAAAACTAAGAACGAAATAGATTTTATACTAAGTAGCAACCCCAGATCTATCACCAAAGTAGAAGTACTCAATAAAATAAACTTCCCATCTGACCACAGAATGCTCAGATGTTCTCTCAAAAGTGATATAGCAAAGAATAGCAGAAGATCATTTAAAGTCCCACTTAACATTTTAAAATCGGAAAGCGAAAAAACTACATACATTCAAAACCTCAAACCAAATTCAACAACACTACTAGAAACTATGATTAATACATATGATATACAAACTCTAAACAACAAGCCTGAAGAAACAATCACAAAGAGCCTTAAAATAGACAAGAAAATAAAAACCAAACATCAAGAATCTGAAAATCATCTGAATTTAATATCAAGAAGAGCAGAACTATTGGCAACAAAAAACAAATCAAAGAAAATTAAAGAACTATTCAAAAAAGGAAATAGGTCCATCAGTCATGACACTCATGACTATCAAAACATTCAAAACCATAGACAAATAATAATAGAAAAAAATCTAACAAATTTTCGGAGTTCCAAACGAGCCTTCAAAGTACTGACAACACATAAAAGTTGAATTGACGGTGCCTGGTTGTTGCACGTGCAAAATTTTCTCTTGCCCTTTTTAATCGTTATTTCAGTTGATTGTCTAAGAATTAGTGTAATTATTGTAGATTTAGTTTTTTAAATTTAGCGTGTTTGTATTATAGTGTTGTCTAGCGAAGATTGGGTAAGATTTTATTGATGTTGGACAAGGAGCCCCCTGATGGGGGCAGTGGGACTACGGTCCCTGTAGTGGATTGGGGGGAAGTTAGTTCCCGCAAACGTGGCCCAGAAGACTCTGGTGTTGTGGATGTCAACTATAAAAGGGATGCTAGGATGCCGGCGTCAGCCTCGATTCAACACACTTTTTCGGTTCTCGAATTCGCTCCCGGTTCTAAATTGAAGTACGGTTCTGGTGATTCCGGTCCTTTCATTGTTCACGTCACGAGATCACTGGAGGATTCCTCCATTGGTCCCACGTTTCGTACTTTGAAATTCGCCCAGCTTGTTCATAGATATAATATTAAGGGTATTTCCAAGGGTGGTATTAAAACTGGCGGTCGCAGTCGAGTTGTTGTAGATTTTTCAAGTGCAGATTCGGCTAATGAATTCTTGGAGAGTGCCCTATTCAAAGATAACCCCCAATATTCCCCCATCATCCCAATGTTCAGTGTCACTCGGATGGGCCTTGTTCGTGGCATTCCCGTCGACTGGACTCTGGAGAAGCTGGTCAACTCTATTGACTGCTCTGTAAAAGTAATTAAGGCTCGTAGGCTTAACCGTAAATGTTTTCTGGATGGGAATTTGTCCTGGGTTCCTACCCAAACTGTATCGTTGACCTTCTTGGGGCAATGTTTGCCCGAAAGAGTTTATTATTTTCACACCTCTATACTCTTATTTAGTTTTAGCTTTGATTCTCTCCTGTTTCACCCTAAGATTGTTTTTTCTTTTGGCATTAAAAATAATGATATTGAAGCCAATCGGGTTTTCAATAAAATATTATTTGAAAAATGGGATGGGTGGATTCCTGTTTTCACTGATGCTTCCAAACTATCTTCAGTTGGCTGTGTGGGTTCAGCTGTCTGGATTCCACGGTATAATGTTGTTTTAAACTTTAAATCTCCCTCTCAATCTTCTGCTTACTCCGGAGAGGCTATTGCCATTTTTGAAGCTGTTTCTTACATAGAATCTCACAAAATGTCAAAATTTATTATTTTCTCAGATTCTTTGAGTTGTCTCCAGGCCTTAGATAGGGTTCCCCTGTGATCTAAGGATAATCTTTTAATTAATCTTAAGTCAAGAGAGATTCTCCATCGTTGTCATTCTCTTGGCATTGATGTGGTTTTGGCTTGGATCCCCGGGCATGCGGGCATTTCAGGCAATGAACGGGTTGATTTTTTTGCAAAGCAAGCGGTTGAGATTGGTTGCTCCTCCCACTCGGAGTGTTTTAGTCAAGACTTACGTTCTACCGCGAGGTCCCATCTGTTTGATCACTGGACTGATTTGTGGAACTGTTCTCGTCTCTCCAAGGGTAGACATTATGGTAATATTCAACCTAATCTGCCTGTCAAACCTTGGTTTTTTAAATTTAACAAACTTAAAAAGGCTGCCACCTCTACAATAATTCGTCTGCGACTTGGTCACATTTGTTCACCCTCTTTTCTGGCGAAGATCCGTGTTCGGGATCATTCTTTGTGCGAGTGTGGTCTCGAGGAGGGAACCCCAGATAATATTTTTTTCAATTGTCCCAATATTCCAGTTTCTCTATATAACTTTCTTCCTGATTTCATCTCTCGCCCAGCTAGCTTTAGTTACGTCCTCACTTTTGTAAATACTTCCTTTGTATATATTTTAGCTAAGTGTATTATTGATTTTAATATTTTTAATATTAAGTTGTAAATTCTAATTTTAGTTTTAGTATTTGTAGTTGTAGTTAATGTATATAATTTATTTTATTTTTAGATTCCCCAACTGATGAATCAGCATCTGTTTCTGGAAAAGCATTTTTACCGATCACGTGTAACTTCCAACCTTGACACTGGCAGAATTGTCCCACTGGACAGTAGCCATTCAACAAAAAATTGAACTTGAACATAAAAGTTGGATACAAAAACTTAAGGACAAGAAAGGCGAAGCCAAAGATAGGAAAGATATCATAAAATGTGCAACATCATTCTACAAAGAATTATACAAAAAACCACCACAAGATAAAGACATTGAACAACAAACTGGCATGATTGGAAAAGAGACATCACAAACGACAGTAGAGCCCATATGCGAGGGAGAAGCACTAAGACACATAAAGAAACTTAGACCGGATAAGAGCCCAGGGCCTGACAACTTGACAAATGAATCAATAAAGATAGGAGCCCTAATTTTGGGAACATATATAACAAAGATTTTCAACATGGTTATCAAGTCGGAACAAATACCAAGCCAATGGTACAAGTCAAACATAATATTACTATACAAGAAAGGAGACCCTCTGGACATTGGTAATTATAGACCTATCAGTCTACTATCTACAACTTACAAACTGTTCTCATCAATTATACTAAGCCGATTAGCACCAGAAATTGACAAAAACCAAC
The DNA here is from genome assembly GCA_963966035.1 of Acleris laterana. NCBI lineage: Eukaryota > Metazoa > Arthropoda > Insecta > Lepidoptera > Tortricidae > Acleris > Acleris laterana. Next base: position 45,913,858 of record OZ014438.1, read on the forward strand.
CAATCGAACAAGCAGGATTTCGACCGGGATATTCCACAAATGATCATATACATGCCATAGAACAAATAATTGAGAAATTTAAGGAGTTCAACAAACCACTATACATGGCATTTGTGGACTACTCTAAGGCATTCGACAGTATAATACATACCAACATATGGAGAGCTCTGGGGAACAACAAAATAAATGAGAAATACATAAATATAATAAAGAACATTTACTCTAAGAGCGTCATTAAGGTAAAACTGGAAAGTGAAGGAGAAGAGTTTACAATAGGAAGAGGTCTGAGACAAGGAGATCCACTCTCTCCCAAACCGTTCCTAGCAGTCCTCGAAGATGTCTTCCAAAGTATAGACTGGAGAAATAATGGAATATGGATACGGAATCAGCAATTAACACATTTGCGATTCGCAGACGATATAGTCCTTTTTAGTGAAACTGCTAAAGGCTTGGAAAAAATGCTGCGCAGTCTAGACACAGAAAGCCAAAACGTAAGACTACAAATGAACTCGATCAAAACTAAAGTTATGACACATAGCTACAAGAAACCAATCCTATTAGAAAACAGATCAATAGATTATGTTGATGAGTATGTATACCTGGGAAAACTAGTCTCTTCTAAAGAAAACAGCAATGAAAATGAAGTTGACAGAAGGATAAACATAACATGGAAAAAATACTGGGCACAAAAGGAAATCTTAAAAGGAAACTATAGCATGAAACTAAACAAGATAATAATAGATTCTTGTATCCTACCAAGTCTAACATATGCCAGCCAAACATGAGTCTACACAAAGAAAATTAAAAACGAGATTTTATCCTGTCAACATGCAATGGAGAGAAGCATCCTCAAGCTAAGAAAAATTCAGAAAGTAAAAAATATAGAGATACGGAAGAAAACTAAGCTGACAGAATCTGACAGATGCTCTGCAACATGCGCTAATGCTCAAATGGAAATGGGCGGGACATTTATCAAGGTACCAAGACAAAAGATGGACCCTACAAATAACCAAATGGCAAGGCCCTAAAGGCAAAAGGAGTGTTGGACGACAGAGGAAGAGATGGATGGAGGATATTGCAGAGGTGGCTGGCGGGGCCTGGATGTGCGTCGCCCAGGACAGAAGGAAATGGGGAAAGATGGAGGAGGCTTATACCCACATAAACTAATTTAAAATTATAAAAAAAAATTGTAATGTTATATAAAAATATGGAAAAAAAGCTATAAAAAAAGTAATAAACGTTTCTTTTTTTTACGTTAACTTAGATGTTTGAATTTTTCATGGCTTTAAGGGACTGTAAACCTGAGTATATATATGGTTTTAATTTCAACTGGATGGATGAATGGACAACAAAGTAATCTTGTAAGGGTTCCGTACCCTAAAGGCAAAAACAGAACCCTATATCCTCAGGTTTAGGAACCCTAATAATATTTCTCACACAAGACGATGTTGTGCAGTATCTCACGGTAGACAATGTCATAGACACCGAGCAAGTCACGTCCTACCCTTAGAGTTCCTGAACAATTTGGAGCTATTGTGAGTACCCTCCCATATGTCGGATTTGATCTGGAAATGCTAAAGGGGAAAATGTTTAAATCTCCCGCATTCCTGTAATTCTGATAGATTTACCACTTAAACAATGCGCAAGAAGAAACACTAAAAGTCGCCAGTAAACATTTAGAAGCAAAAAATTTTTTTCATGACAAACTAAATTTAGCATGCTCACAATTAGTATCAACTAGGGAATGCAATTACCGGCCAAATTTGAAAACCGGTAAATTACCGGTCTCTGTAAATTTTTACCGGTAATACCGGTAAATTACCGGTAATCACATTGTTAAAAAGAAAATACTCGGAATCTTATATTTTGGTACCAAAAGCACTTTTAAAACCCATTTTAACATATCACGCAATCTTCTATTCTTGAAATTGTTTAAATAACTCCCTACCTAGTAGTCAAGGCAACTTCAAGCTTAATTTTCTGGTCAACAATCAACTTTAAAATATAAAATAAACACTTCTACTTCTATACACACCACAAAAACTACTTGTACATACCAATCAAAAGTATGATGCCTATAGAATATGCAAACATAAGGTTGTCGATTTTTTCCTAAGTTAACTAATGGGTAGGCAGGTACAAACAGGTAAGTCGGTAGCGCGAGCGATAACACTAATAATTCATAAGTCAGTATAAATAGTTAGTTAGTTTTATTCTGATATTTGCAACAGAATTTGCGCGTACAACGTTGATTTGCGGTATTTTTTCGTACATACATACATTAAATCACGCCTGTTTCCCAGAGGGGTAGGCAGAGACCACTTCTTTCCACTTGCTACGATCTTGACAAATTTCTTTCGCTTCTTCAACATTCATACATCGAGTCATGCACGCACGTCGGTTTCGGGTACTTAAGATTCGGCCCTTTTCCTGTATTTCTCCGATTTGACTCGAAAAAGTACGCCTAGGGCGGCCCCTTCCGACCCGTCCACTCACTTTCGATCTGTATATCTCTTTCGTCAATCTTCTTTCATCCATCCTTTCCAAATGACCGAACCATCGAAGCATGCCCTTTTCAATTTTAGTCACTACATCTTTTATTCCACATTTCTCTCTGACTTTTTCATTCCTTACTCTATCAATCAGTTTCACAGCACACATACTACGCAAAGAGCGCATTTCAACTGCATTTACACGACTTTTATGCTTGTCCTGCCACACCCAACATTCACTACCATACATCAGGGTAGGGGACAGCACTCCATTGTGAACAGCCAGTCCGGCTTTTTGTGAAACGCCCTGTCTGCTCACAAAGGAGTACAGCGCCCCATTAATTTGATTCCCCGCATTCACCCTCCTCTCGATATCCTTCTCACACTTACCATCTCTTGTAAACACACTTCACAGGTACACAAATTCGCTCACTTGTTCTACTAATTCACCATTTATATTTGTCACGCACTAAGTCATCTCCTTGTCCTTCTCTATCACCATGACCTTGGTCTTGGTAACATTTACTCTCATCCCCTTTTGCTTGAATCCCTCATTCATCACTGTCACCATCTCCTGCAACTCAAGTACCGATGAGGCAAGTATAACTTGATCATCTGCATATACTTAAGAGGCATTTGATTAGCAACTCTTGCATACGCAAACCCTTATCATACTCTTTCAAATCTCGCATACCTACAACTGTCCATGAATAAATTGATCAGCCACGGTGAGGCAACACAGCCCTGTCTAACACCTTTAGAGATATTAAACCAGGCCGAGTATGCCCCATTGATCCTGACACAGGCTCTGGAGCCCTCATAAAGGGACCTCAAAGCCTGCACCAGGTTGCTGCTCACTCCATACATAGACAGCACCGTCCACAACTCCTTTCTATCTACCCTATCATAGGCCTTTTCCAGGCCCACAGGCTTTTTTTTCCTTTAAACACCATTCGGTAAATTACCGGTAATCTCTAAAATTTACTGGTAAATTACCGACGCCAGACTGGGCCGGTATTACCGGTAAACCGGTAATCCGGTTTACCGGTTTGCATTCCCTAGTATCAACCCACGAAATCATCCCAAACAATAATAAAAAAACTAAAATGTATTAACCTATTGGCGTCATCCACATCTTTTTGAATTTCGAGCTCAATATAACATGTGTTTAAAAGATCATTCTGGCTAGGGAGGACGTCAAACTATAAAATTACTTAAACTATTAATGTATTTAACTGCAATAAAAGAGTTCTATGCGGAGTTGTGGTAATTAAAATATAAAATATATTTTGAAAAATATTTTGTGTTCCCCAATTTCATTGTTACTCCCCAACTCCCCAGACCCGTACCTATCTAAAAGTAACTTATACTTATTACATAGGTAGTTTACTTTTCCTTTGATATGATTGATTACTGATATGTCCCCATTCCCCATTAATATACATAGAGCAACCCTGAAGTAGCTAATCCATGGTTTATCCTCATCTGTCACTGAGATATTTAAATTTGATATAGCATCAATTAGCTACTCCACAGTTACTCAACATTTAATAATAAGGGCAAATGGCTTTGCAGTCGGGATGTCACAGAATACCAGTGTTTTGATCACTCAAGCAATCCTACATGCTGCACCACAACCTTTTAGTAAAAAATGAATGTAAAATTTCTTTATTACAATTATCAGATTTGATATCAACAGCTTATTGTCACTATGCCATAAATTCATACAGAAAGACTATCAATAATCGAGAAATGAATGTCATACAATGAGTTAAGTTTTTTTGCATCAAAAAAAGTTTATGGAGAGCCTAAGAGAGATATATATTACATGATTATGTGCATCTAGAAATAAAGAAGTTTCCTTGAGGACCCATTTCCTATTGATGTACTAATAATGACTAGGACCTGGTTTTCTGAGTGGCTTTTGACAATGTTCTCTTCAATTCATGTCTTTATTAAATAAAATCTCATATTTTCTCAAATACATACTCTTTTCGAAGGTTGATGATGAAAAATGTTCGAAATATCAGAAAGTTTAATCTGTTCAATTACTTTATTGAAATCAGTATAATTACAAAAACCCTTATATTTTATTACTTGAGAATAGATTCCTCTGAGACTACTTAACGTTATGTGGCTTGTTTGCCTATCCTTAGATATAATAAAAGACAAAACATTTATTTTAACTTTCCAAAACTTCAATATTTTTTTCATCGTCATTCCCTGAAAAGTGTTGGTATGTATCATACAAAAATTTTACGTTTTATTTCATAAAGGCATAAATAAGTAAAAAAACTATTGATTTGTCAATTACATCGATAAACCACAGAGTTCTCTCCCTACAATTTGTCGAAAGCCGCCCCAGAAATGCCGTGCCCCATTAATGACATACCAGCCCCAGGCCTCCAACTGGCTTATTCTAGCTGCTGCTAGTCATCTTAATTTTTTTGTAACACAGGAGGAGCACAGAATGAGCCTAAGCGCCTGTTAACGCATACCACAACTGCACATAATGATAAATTTTATCTCCAGTTACCCTACCTACTTTAATTTCACTAATACAATTAATTGAGCGGTTAAAAATCTGAATCGCCTCAACGACTGTACGTACTTACAACAGTTAATCTTCGACTGTCTTTATTATGAAAATATGACATTAACCTCGGGTAATAATAATAACTTACTTACCTAACAATAGTCCGTCCATATCGAAAATGCAATGTGTTACTTTTTGGTATTTCACTGTGGATAAGAATCGTCTTCCTACCGACTGAAATAATGTTTTAGTACAATAAAACATTATGGATCAAACGATGGAGTACTTATTTAAGGTTATATTAAACTTTATGCTTATATTAATAACCTTAACAAAAATACAATCAGTAAAATTTTGGCTGCAATCCGTATTACGAAAATAATTGAAGTTATTTTTAAGAATTCTATGTTAATTTAGTATCCACCGTTAAAATAAACGATAGCTAATAGAATAGCAACCAGGGGGGGCACACTTAGAACTAGCAACATTTTTGATTCTCAGTGGCGCCCTCTATAGTTTGTAATCCAGACTAACCTCTGTCAATGTCAAGCCAAGTAACTGTCTGTGAACTTCAAAAAAGTTCACAACGATTTTCGTACTCGGATCTCGATGTGCGTTTCCCGTTTTTCTGGCAATTTTGTTCAGTTATTTTTGGTTTTGTGGAGTTTTTCGTTAAGTTTTTTGTTCTTACTGTTACATTTGTTATATTTGTTGTTGAATTTGTTATTTGTTAATTTTATCGTTATGAGTGTATGAAGAAAAGGCTGTGTATTTTTGGATGCGACAATCTTGGTGAGTAACTAATAAAATGGTATTATATTTTGATTAAAACACAACACACCACGTCATTTTAGGAGCCTTCAGCTAGTTCGTAAATAACTGCAGTAGGTATTTATGACTTACTTTCTCCTTATGGCGTTCCGTGGTGATTTCGCCATTGTAGAATTTTGTGCGTACTCTGCTTGTATTTCATCATTTAAACAATCTGCTATATTCGAACGCGAAATATACAGGTATCAAGACGTAAAGAATTAGCTACGGTCCATACCAATTAACTTGTCTTATTTAGTAGACAACTTAATAACCTCAAAATGCTTCACTAAAATAATAATTTTGTCATTCAAAAACCATCTATAATGTAAAATCAGGAGAATGGTGTGCAAAATGTGGTCTCTAGTTGCTTTATTTCTTTAACACCAATCATCTATTACACTCATATTATACAAGTATCTCATATTTTACAAGTAAAACACGATTTTATTATACTTCTAGTGACCCGCCCTCTCTTCGCTTCGGTTTATATGAGTTTTCTGAAATGCAGTTTTTCTTATAAATAAATACCTTCCTCTTGAATTACTCTATCTATTAAAAAAAAGCGCATCAATATCCGTTGCGTGGTTTTAAAAATCTAAGCATACGTAGGGACAGACAGCATTCCTGCTGACTTTGTTTTATACTACGTAGTGATTCATATCCACTTGACTAAAATTAAAGCAATTGTAAGTTGGTTCAGTTAATTTGTTGTGCAATTAGTATTTTTGCTATCATTGTTATATTTGATTTAGAAACAATAGTTTTTTTTGGGAATGTGAATATATTGTCAGTTTAATTTTAAAGAAATGGTATATGGGACCACTAACATATTTGTTTTTGTTTATATTGTCACTTTGAATATGTTCGATATATTTATTGTATCTGTTGGGCATTTGCCTCTCATTCATGGAATGTTAAATAAGTAAAATATAATTATAATTGTTACAATTTCAGTTGCACAAGGTGTCCCACTGCACAGGTTCCCAAATAACAACAAGCAGCATGAGCGGTTTGTTGCTTGGGTGTCTGCAGTTGGCGAGGTGTTGAAGGAGACTGACCCGGCTAAGATATATGCTAACAAACGAATTTGTGATCACCATTTTCTGCCAGAACAGAAGACCAGTGGTCATCGCTTAGTATGGAATGCTGTACCATCAATCAACTTGAAGCGTAAGTTTGGTTTAATAACTAGCTTTTTCAATACCTTGTAATAACTGATGGCTGGTTTAATCGTTAAAGTTATGTCACTATATTGTTAGGATCAATAATAATAATAATAATCCATAATAATAAATAAAAACTGACTAAATGTATTTATAAAATAATAAATAATAATAAGCCTTTATTATTCCGTAAACATAGTTTGTACATGTTTGTTGTTAGTATTCATAATTTAAATTAAGGACCCCTGACAGGTATAGGCCTCCTCCATGTCTTTCCATTTATCTCTATTTTTGGCGCTGTTAGTCTTCTAAAAATGTTTACCACAGTTGCATTTCACTGCTATCAAGCTGTGTTTGGAACGCTGTTTTAGTTGACGCGTTAATTGCTATTTGCAACCTGTGTAAGTTTTTTAAAGTATTTTGCAGACATAGTTTTATGATATAAACCGATTGCTGTGAAATGTTATTACAAAATATGCATATGAGGTATACTATGATTAAAAATATTTTGCTAATAATGTTATAGATGACCAAGACCAAATGATACAATAAAAATAAGCGATCGAGGTGAAATGCGACTGAAGCTATGAGGGAATAAAATAACCACAATTTACATGACAACTGTGACACAAAGGAAAAATAAAATACATTATGAAATGCAAACTGATGAACCGCTACAAAAAATATGACACTGATGAAATATAAAATAAAATAAAGTCATTGATTGATTGTATCATCAGTAGCTATGGTTCATCAATTAATCAGATTTAACCAATACTGAAACTAATGTTTGTACTTACCTGCTTATAAATTATTTATTTTATTTTTAGATATGCCTCAGGTGATCAACTTGTCGGTTGAAGAGGAACACAATTATTGTATGTCCAAAGGGCGCCGGTTTCCCTCAACTTCTCATACAGAAGTACCGATGGACAATCCTGAACCTTCGGCTTCCACATCATATACTTGTGTCGTTGTTGGAGATCAAGGTTACGACAGTAAAGGTATAAACACGCATATTATTTTACTGGAGCCAATGTTTGTACGGCTTGACCTCTGATAATTAATATACCGGTGCCGACCCTGGGCTGTAGAGGTGCATTTCACGAGATATAACAACAAAACCGATATTTTTATGTTAATAACGTTTACAAAATATTATAAACGTTAGCTATAATAACAAAATCAATATATTTATAAGGAATAACTGTCAACTGACATAATATTTATTTTATGTAATGTTTTTTTCTCTCACATTCATATTGTCTAATTTTCGTATAACACATGACATATAGCGATCATAATAAATATTAATATATATGGTATACTCAATAGGTAGGTACTGAAACGATAGGGTACAGTCGATTTCATAAATATGTGTACACTTTAGTACCATGTCACTATGATCGCTGTGACAATTCATATACCGTACTTGTTTCAGTTTAAACATGACATTAAACCAACAGACAAGGTACTAAAGTGTAACTATACATATTTAAAAACTGTACCAGAAAGGTCTTGTTTTAGCGAACCAGAAACCTCCACGAGCAAGACGAATCAGGGTAGAACCGACTCGGTTAGGTTAGGTTACAAGGCCAACGCTCTCGCCTTGGCCTTCGAGGTTATTTTTTTTTGCCCAGAAAGTCCAGAAAATTGCTTCCAGTAATGTAAGTAGGTACGGTAAGGTTGATTGTTAATTAAGAAGATCATTAGGGCTACTAAAGTCGTTCTAGGCGTTTATCTTTCATTACGTTTTTAGGGTTCCGTAGCCAAATGGCAAAAAACTGAACCCTTATAGATTCGTCATGTCTGTCCGTCCGTCTGTCTGTCTGTCTGTCTGTCTGTCTGTCTGTCTGTCTGTCTGTCTGTCTGTCTGTCCGTCCGTATGTCACAGCCACTTTTTTCCGTAACTATAAGAGCTATACTGTGGAAACTTGGTAAGTCGATGTATTTGGTGAATTTGGGGTTCCCCATACTTAGAACTGAAACTCAATTTTTTTTTTTCATCAATGCCAAACTTGTGGGGTATCTATGGATAGGTCTTCAAAAATGATATTGAGGTTACTAAATTGAATAGTTTGCGCGAGAGACACTTTCAAAGTGTTAAAATGTGTGTCCCCCCCCCATAACTTCTAAAATAAGGGAATGATAAATGTAAAAATAATATATGATGTACATTACCATGCAAACTTTTACCGAAAATTGGTTTGAACGAGATCTAGTAAGTAGTTTTTTTTAATACGTCAGAAATCGTAAACCGCTGAACCCTTCATGTGCGAGTCCGACTCTCACATGGCCGCTTTTTTGATGTTAGATTCATTGATTTATATATTATGTTTTAAATCTTAGGTGTCATAAACATTATACGTTTTATTGATTGGTATTAATATTAATAGACGTTATACTTTATATAAATATATGTTTTGAAACTATATCTTTCGTTTGTTACATCCAGTGAACGTTATAGTAAACATGTTTATACAAAGTGAGCATAATTATATTGTGACTGCTTTATTATCAGTTCTTATATCTCGTATTACTTACCTCCTGGCCTGGGTAGGTGACATATCAATCTTGCAAAGGTATTGATCCTTTGCTACATCGATCCCATACAAAAGTTTGTAATTTTCTGAATTACTGGCGCAGAATGTGTTCATTTGTGTTGAAAAAATCTTGTAGCTCCCTGCGTTTCTTTTGTATGTTTGTATGTTAACACTTAAGTGTACTAAATGTAAAGCAAATACTGGACTAGTAAAAGAAAAATGTGTGTACTTACAGCGTGAATCTTATTTTATAACCGAAGGACGTCTATGCTGGACAAAAGTACCTTAAGATTAACATGTTAAAAAATGTTTCAGGTGCATCATTTCATCGTCATGAAAAGGTTGTGTGTCCCGAAACATATACAAGGGAGGCAAGACGGCATAAAAATTAAATAAGAAGACTGCGGCAAAAAAATAAGGCACTTAAACAGCGTCTACAACATATAAAGAGAGCTGCAAACATTCGTGAATTCAGCAAGTTGACGGAACATATGAATGAACCAGCAAGACTTTTTACAAGAATGCAGTTTATAGAGAGCAAGAAAAAGGCGAAAGGGCGAAGATTCACCATTGATGAAAAGGTTCTGGCGTTATCTTTATATAAGAGGAGTCCTAAAGGCTATAAATTAATGTCAAAACTTTTTACTCTGCCTTCCAAAAAAATATTAAAACAACTTCTATCGAGGGTTAAACTTGTTCCGGGCATAAATAAAATTATATTTACGCAACTTAAAGACACTGTATCGAAAATGTTGCCCCAAGATCGTCTTTGTACACTCATTTTTGATGAAATGGCTATAACCCCACAAATAAATTATAATAGTAACACAGACGATCTTGTGGGTTTCGAAAATTTGGGCGATCGAAAAACCAATCGATTTGCGAATCATGTTTTAGTTTTTATGGTCAAAGGGGTTAAAGCCAAATTCAAACAACCTGTGGCTTACTACTTTACTCAAAGCTTAAAGACTTCGACACTTAAAAATATTTTAATAGACGTGATAACAAATTTACAAGCCACAGGTTTACATATCATTGCCACTGTCTGCGACCAATGCTCCTCAAATGTAAGTGTGATTAATAGCCTCATAGATGATGCAAAACGCTGCTATGTATCAAATCAGAGGGAGTGGCGTAAAGATTTAATGATAGTAAATAATAAAGAAATATTCCCACTTTATGACGTTCCTCATTTATTGAAAGGATAAAGAAATAATATTTTAAATAAAGAAATGAAATACTCAAATGAAGGAACCGAAAAGAAAATCAAGTGGGAATATTTTCAGTGGGTTTATGAGGCCGATAAAACATATGGGGAGTTGCGGTTTTTACCCCGATTGACCGACGAACATATAAACAAAAATAAGATAAAAAAAATGAGGGTAAAAATGGCGGCTCAAGTGTTAAGTCGCACCATGGCAGTAGCAACTGAACACTTGGCTGCGAGGGGTGATGTACCCGACGAATGTCGCGATTTGGTGCCGTTTGTTCTACTTATCGACAAAGTTTTCGATTCATTGAACTCCTCGACTTACTCAATTCCTAATGGAAAAATATATAAAGCTGCTGTGAAACATAATTCACCTCATCATAAGTTATGGTCAGATGCTGTAAAGGTATTAAAAACTGTAAAATATTTTATAAAAAAAGGAAATACTAATTCATATTCGGAAAAATCTGTACCCTCTGTAAATAATTTTACTAAAACTATTGAGAATTTTAAGTCCATCTGGAAATTGTTACACGAAAAGTATTCTTTTGATGCCATGCTCACAAGGAACTTCAACCAGGACCCTCTCGAAAACTTTTTTGGGAGTATTCGAAGCTTAGGAGCGAGAAATATTGCTCCAAATTGCGTCGGCTTTGAGGGAGCATTTAAAACGCTACTTTTAAATAATATTAACACTAATCATTCACAAAATTCTAATTGCGAAGAGGATTCGAATACTCTTTTGCAATCCCTATTAATAAAGCCTTTTATTTCCTTAATAAGTACGTAGTTACATGAAATATGTTTGATTCACAGCATGTTGTTATAGCGTGTACTTTAAATATATACTTAATCTATATTATATAAACAATTTAGTATTAATTAATGTTTATTAAGGACCTCTTCATAGAGTAAAGGCCTCCTCCATTTTCCTCCAAGTAGTTCTATCTTTTGCTTTTTCAAACCAGTTTTCTCCTGCTGCTTTTAAAATTTCGTCGAGCCATCTCTCCGCCGGTCTGCCTCTGGCTCTTTTTCCTGTAGGTCCCTTCCATGAAGTTATTTTTTTGGCCCACCTGTCATCACTCATTCGTACAACATGTCCGGCCCACTTCCATTTTAACTTTCTGCTGTGCTCCAGAGCATCAATCAGTTTGGTTGTTTTTCTTATGCATGTACTGTTTCTTTTATGTTTCAATTTCAGATTAAGAATGCTCCGTTCCATGGCCCTTTGTGTTGTTACTATTTTGTCTCTGGTTTTTTTGTTGAAAATCCATGTTTGTGACGCGTAGGTAAGCGAGGGTAAGATGCAAGAGTCTAGTATCAATTTCTTTGCTTTAATTGAAGTATTGGACTTCAGGATTTCTTTGAAACACCAAAATTTGTTCCAAGCCATATTTACGCGTCTCATTAATTCATCATAGTGTCTACTTTTTTTAAATGATACTTGTTTGCCCAGATATGTGTACTCATGGACATAGTCAAGTAAGACACGGTTAACGTGAATTGGTAATTCGTTACTATTTGTCATAATTTTAGTTTTTATTGTATTTAATTCTAGACCAATTTCGTTGCAATCCCTATTATTCGTACTTAAAGAAAATGAAAAAGAGACAACTCAAGATGCTCCCTCACAGCCACAGCATATTGTATTAGATCAGCCTCTGGATCTAATCCAAAATAATGCAAATCTATCAGATTCAGGGGCTGAGCAAAGAGCTTACGTTTGTGGATGGGCCCTGGCAAAGTGCCTACAGAATATAGTGAAGTCATGTAAATGCTGTCGCGATAAAATAACAGCAGCACCAAGCAATGTACACAATTACATAAGAGCCAAAGAATATAATAAAAACAAGAAATGGTTGTGTTACCCCTCTGAAGATTTCATAACATGCTTTAAAGACATTCAGCAAATAACCATTTCTTTTCTTAACTCTGATTGCCATGAGAAGAATATTAAAGAAAGAATCACAAGTTTTATAGAGCTTTTTACAGACTTCACTTTTATAGATTGTGAGAGGCACAAAGAAAAGCTCATTGAATATTTTTGTAACATTTCAATAAACATTATTATTTATAGCTGGTGCAGATCTGTTAACCGAATACTTGGTGGTAAAATAACTTATGATGACGGGGATGATGTCATAAAAAAATCAGCGCGAGAGTATTATTTAAAACATAAAAAGTGTTAAATTTGTCCTTAAAGAACACTGTGAGACTTGTAATGAGTATTAGTATTATGTAAATAAAATTATAGCAAACATTTAAATGCTTTTAATTTTAATTGTCTATAAGAATAAAAAATCTACATGTGTTATTGTTTTGCAAAAATCATTATTTCTCTCCAAGCCAGAGTCAAAACCTGCGGCGCCACTCAAGAGTTCAAGAAGTCAAAATGATTCTCTCGCGTACCTAGACAATTTTTAATGAATGAGATTAAAGATTATCTAAGTAAAGCAGAGGATCTTTCGGGTTCCGATGTATTGGTCGCAGGCGTTAGTTGCTTAAGGCCGCACCCGCACTACGGCTAAACCGTCGCGGTTTTTAACGGTGTGACTTTATAACCAAGTAAAAATAATGCACGCGGCCTCAATAGCTGCTGATTATTTACTTGATAAAAAAAGTCACGCGGTTAAAGAGCGCGGCGGTTTAGTTGTAGTGCGTGTGCGGCCTAACTATTAATATGCACTTGTAGATCTATACGTACGTATATATATATATACCTTGCATGAGAAGTTTTAGTCACCCAGCTATAGATGGCACTATGTCCACAGATGCATGTTAAACCACAGAGAAGCCACTCTTTTCCTTTTGGTATTACACTATACTCTTTGATAGCAACTAGCGGACACAGATTTCATACAATCACGGGTATGTCTCATAACATACTCATAATAGGCTATTTGACAAGGTGAAAAAAAACGTAATAATTATTTATATTCATATAATTTATGAGTTTTAAAATCGATTTAAGGTATTCTTACTTTAAAAAAATGGATCTTTTATCCAAAAAACCACGATAAAACTTGATATTTTTTTATCTGTAGCCATTTTATCGAAAACGGCGCCGAATCCATGATGACGTCAAGGGTCGGTAAATATCACAGATTATAGGATGTCTGTATATTCTATATGACAGTTGACGTTTGTTTGTTTTTCTGGCTTTCATAGGATTAGCCAATGTCAGTTTGTTTATGTATTGACCACTGACGTCACTGATTCCTGTGCGACGCCATCTTGCCCAAGAAAGCGTTTTGGCGGCATATTTTAAAAGTGAATTTTTATTACCTTTTTTTAGACGAAATACATAAAAGAATTTAAAATTACCACTTTTGGAGTACTCAATAAACACCAACAAATAATCTGAGATGGTTTTCAAAAACCTGTCAAATAGCCTATTATAATGAAATTTAATGAATGCATTTTTATTTTTCAAGCCGTCTTTTTTTTTAAAGTTTTCTTGACCATGGATGCTAAGTCCTTCAGTCGAAACACATAAAGCTTAAGAATTAGGTACATAGATAACTAACAAATTTAACTATTACAAACGAAACAACAAACAAACATTACTATACGAAACAAAAAAAACGAGTTAAAACCATTACATAAATAACTTAAACATAAAACTGTTTACAAATTGAAACGAAAACAAAAAAGTAAATCTTTTTCCTAAACTATTTAAAATATACATAATAATTATACAGAATTAAAATAAACTAAGTTAGATAGAATGTCTTGAGTACGGCGGGGAACACTTTTACTTATTTCATACATCTCACTTGTCAAATTCGCTCGTTGCACTTCAAATGTCTGAGAAAAAAGCGCGGGAACTGTTGATTGAGAAAGGCGTAATTTTTGGAAAATATTTTTGGAAAATTCATTGTTCCTGTATTAACTGTATATATTGTTGTGAAATTGGTCTGTTTGTATACATTTAGTTAATAAGGTTTTTGTAATATAGAGATGGGGGGGGCCCCAAAGCGACCCAAACACTCCGGCTCTGCCGATGATCCCGAGGTCGCCGAAGAAAAATATTATAGGGTTTATCAAGTCAGGAGTTATGCGAGAAAATACCCGGAAAACTCCAACAAAACCGAGTTCGTAGACTGTAATCAAAATGACTCCTGACTATGCTTTTATATGCTGAGGGTTTTGGGATCAGATCCACAGAAAGTGCCTGCTAGAGATCTTAGTACATTAATCCTTTTTATTGCACTTTGGCATACATAGTTTATGTGCTTATCAAATTTTAATTTGTCATCTATTATGACACCTAAAAATTTATGATGTGGGACGATAGGATGGGATTCCCATCATAAGTAATTTGTACAGTAGATTGGGCAAATGGGTCTTTACTGAATACTAATACAGAACTCTTTTCAGAGTTTATTTCCAATTTTAAAAAGTCGCTATAGTATTGTTTTAATTGATCTAATGCTGTGTTCAAATTATTGATAGCTATATTCAAATTTTGATTTTCGCTATAAATAAGCAAGTCATCTGCAAACTGTAAAATTTTGACTTGTGAAGTATTTACATAGTGAAGTATTTGTGATGTATATAAATTATAAATATAATAGAGGTGAGAGAGTAGCTCTCTGCATTGTCCCTTTACTGACAAACCTAGGGCCATGTAGGTTATTGTTAAATTTAACAAAAAGTGTCCTATTATGTAAAAAAATTTACTTGGTATACCAATTTCATGTAATACATGAACCAAACAACCAATGTTTACCTTGTCAAATGCACCTTTCACATCAAAAAACGCATAAGTATATAACATTAGAGTGGCTTGGCTTTTTTCATATCTGCTATAAAAGATACAAAGCCAGAGCAACTTTTACCTTTCCTAAACTCAAACTGCATGTCTGGTAGCTTATTCTGTGATTCAGCAAAGTAGTCAAGACGTAATGACTACGCCGAGCGTACGCCGGATGTACAGTGGCGCCCTCATTACTTTTATTGGGTTTTCTAATTAACTAAAGAATTTCCTTGGAACCAAACAAAATGTGTTTGTAGCGCAAGTATAAACACAATTTATGGGATACGTAACAAACTTTAATAACAATTCACCTTCGAGTTATTAACTTAACGAAAAAAAGTGGCCACCTGTTCCCGTTAAGCTGACTACTCAAAGGGTAATTGTTATTAAAGTTTGTTACGTATCCCATAAATTGTGTTTATACTTGCGCTACAAACACATTTTGTTTGGTTCCAAGGAAATTCTTTAGTTAATTAGAAAACCCAATAAAAGTTATGAGGGCGCCACTGGACGCTCGGCGTTTGCTCGGCGCAGTCTTAAGCATATTCTCAAAAAGTTTACCCAGACACGAAGAAAGAGAAATAGGTCTATAAGATGATGCATTACTTGCCGGCTTATTTGATTTTAATATGGGAATAACACATTGAGTTTTCCATGATTCTGGTATAATTGAATTATTCCAAAGATTGTTATAGATGTCTAATAATGTTTTTAGTGAATTTGAATGTAGGTTTTTGATCATGATTTAAGTATATGGTATGTGGTCCATCCCTGGAATGGTATCCTTTCTACTCTTGAGTGAAATTTGCAGTTCATCGTAAAGGGTTCATTAAGAAAGCAATTAATTTCATTTTCAACAGATTGCTCCATAAAACTATATAAACTTTCGTCATCCAATTGTGATGAATCAGTTAGTTTATCTAAAATGCTTGGTACCCAATCATCATTCCAATACTTGTTTTGAAAACTGCCGATTGTTTTAAATCTTTTAATATAATCCCATATTCCAGAAACAGGCGTCATTCTATTGAAACTACTACATAATGTGTGCCACGAAACTGCTCTTTCTTCCTTTAAAGTAATTTTCTTTTTAGCATTACATTTTTTATATTGAATATAATTAGGGATAGTTCGGCAATCTCTATAAGCTATAAGAGCCTCTTTTGATTTTTTAACTAGCTCATCGCATGTCTGATTTCACCAGGTTGCTGGTTTTCTTAATAATTTGAAAGTTTGATTTGGCTTCTGCTTAGGGACTGTATTATTTCTGATATCAAACAAGATAATTACAAGATAATTACAAAGGTATTGTATAATTCAAGAGGCTCTGTTTTTTCCATATCTAAGTGAAAAACTGTTTTCAGATAAGAGAATGAATTTTGACCAATCTGCTCTATTATAAATATATTTATTTTCCACAGAGCGGATTTCATACACTGAAGGCTGCACATTTACCTACTCGAGTGGGATAATGGTAACTAACTGCCCATTGGATCGTCAAGGACATACCACTCGCAGAGAGGAGCTATATTTCGACTAACCAAAGCTAAATCTATTGCCGTAGGATTTTTATTAGGATATGAAATGTAACAGTGGTTGGGCTGCCATCATTTAATACACACAAATCAAAGTCGTCTATAACATTGTAAAGGTGTACCAGAATCTCATGGCAAATAGGGAAATTAAAAAATGTAGAGGGCAATACTGGGGAAATTGAACTAAACGGTATTGATACTGTGTAACTTTTAATCGGTTTAAAAAAAACGAGGAAGTTTAAGTTTCGACGAATTTGTATTTTTTTGTGATTTTACGATTTTTAACATAAAATATATGACACTAGAGGTCTATTACATTAAACTTCCAGTATAGGATACCTAATAATTATTGCTCACAAATAAAATAATAAACACACCATTCTTACTCGCCAAATTGATATACTTATAATAAGTATAAGAAATAACTTGAAATCTCATCTAGAACTAGAAAATGATTCCAAAAATTCTACTGTCATTTCTTGTTCTTCATCTGCTGAGGGCGATGAATTGTTGTCTTTGGTTCTTTTCTGACAATGTACTTCAAGAATAGATGTCTGTCAATGTTGTATGCTTTATATATTTTTTTCTTATAATAAATTAAATACTGCAACATACGCTGCCTTACTCCTTCTTCAAGTGGTTATGGGCCCAGGACCAGCTAATTTGTTGCAGGAAAACCGCGTCGTGACGTTGAACGAAAACGACGGAAGTCGTATTTGCGACCGGGAAATTTGAAAGAAAAAGCAAAAAAAATAAAAAGAATGGCGACGTCACTTTCGGCTACAACGGTGAATAAATTAAATGGTGAAAACTGGTCAACATGGAAATTCGAAACCAAAATTATCTTAAATGGCCAGGGATTATTTGAAATAGTATCGGGTGAAAAACAAAAACCGGATAAATCGATTGAGGCAATGTCATGGGTCCGGGACGATGCGAAGGCACAAACCATCATTGTCACCCGTATGGAGCCAGGTCCACAAACCCACATTTTATCATGTGAGACCGCGTATGATATGTGGACAAAACTAAAGTCGGTTTATGACAAAGAATCAACTGTCAGTATTCATCTCTTACAACAACGTTTCTTCACAATACAATTCAACGAGGGTACTGTATCCAACTTTCTGTCGAAACTGGAAGAAATCCGGGTTAAGTTGAAACATGCAAAAGAAGGCATCTCGGATAAAATGACTATCACAAAGATCCTCATGTCACTTCCAGAGCAGTACAAATATTTCCGGTCTGCATGGGAATCTGCTCCAAGTGATAAGCAAACGTTAGATGAATTAACATCACGACTTCTACTTGAAGAGGAGCGAAATAAAAGTACCACGGAACATGATGTGGCGATAGCACTAGTCACTCATGAAAGTACTACCACCAAGTGTTTAACATGTGGCAAAGCAGGACACGTAAAAAAAGATTGTTATAAAAATAAAACTTGCGAGTTTTGCAAGAAACCGGGACATATATCCAAGTACTGTTTCTTCAGGAAAAATAATAAAACTAAGAAGCAGGTTAGTCCTATTGCTTTAGTCGCAAGTCAACTTGATCAAATAGAAGACTGCTTTTATATGGATAGTGGATGCTCCCAACACATGTCAAGAAGAAGGGATATAATGAGTGATTATCAAGAGCTTCAGGATCACCCAGTTCAGATGGGAGACGGAGCTACTATAAATGCTATTGGTGTCGGCAATGTGAGATTGGAAGCATTTGACGGACAGAAGTGGCAAGAAGTTGAGCTAAAACAAGTTCTCTATGTACCAGCTCTTAAGGTAAATCTGTTTTCTGCCGCCAGTTGCTTAGACAAAGGTCTTCAAATGGTTTCTGATAATAATACATGCAAGTTTATCAAAAATAATGAGGTTGTTACTCTAGCTCGTCGCGAAGGTCGTTTATTCAAAATGATGTTCAAAATGTCACAACAATCAATCGCGCTGTCAAGCAAGTCTGAGAAAGTTGACGTATGTAACAATAATAAATGCGACTTAATGATTTATCATCAGAAATTTGCCCACCAAAACTTCGTTTACGTAAAGAGAATACTCCAAGAGAATGACATTAAAACCTCATGTACAAAACAGCATTTTTGCTCGGCTTGTATTGAAGGCAAACATTCGATAACTCCGGCCTATTCAAGTAACAATAAAACTAGCTTTCGAGGAGAAATTTTGCACGCTGATCTGTGCGGACCTTTGGAGGAAGAGTCTATTGGAGGTTCGCGTTACTTTCTTCTTCTAAAGGATGATTTTTCACGATTTCGTACCGTTTATTTCATCAAACATAAGAGCGAAGTTATAGTTAATATGAAAATATACCTCGCGCAGAGTGAAAATGAGGAGAAACCGGTGAAAACTATTCGTACTGACTGTGGAAGTGAGTTCATTAACAAAGCTATGAAAGAGTTATTGGAATCCAAAGGAATTAAACATCAAACCTCAATACCATACACGCCTGTTCAAAATGGTAAAATTGAACGTGAAATGCGCACGGTGATGGAAGCTGCACGCACCATGATGAAAGCAAGCCAAGTAAGTAAGAATCTGTGGGCAGAAGCAGTAAATACGGCTGTGTATGTTATCAATAGGGCAGGGACGAGTCCTGAAGTAGGTAAGACCCCCTACGAGCTGTTCTATGAGAAGAAATTTGATGTCACTCAACTAAAGTACACTTTTGGCACAGAAATGTGGACCCATATCCCAAAACAGAAGAGAAAGAAACTCGACAGCAAGAGTAAGAAGGGAATTTTTGTGGGTTATGGCGAGAACACAAAAGGGTATAAGTTATACTTTTCAGAGAGTAAAACTTTTTCATTTGAAAGAGAGGTGATAGCGTCACCAACTATGTCAATGGTGACTAAGTTGTCAGAAAACTTTCGCAATGTCCCAGTAGTACTTGAAGTCACCGACACTGATAGTGTTCAAGGATCCGAAGACGAGTATGTTGATACCTGCGAAGTAATGCCGGCGGAAGATGAAACAGAGGATCCCGATCGGTCAGTTTCCTCATCTAGTGATGGCGACAATGTTAACACTAGGTCCCTAAGGCCTAGGAATACGCTGAGACCACCAGTCAGTCTACAGGATTATGACACGTCATACTTTACTCTCTTGGATACGGAAGAGCCGACGTCCCTGAAAGAAGCGAAGGACTCTCCGAATGCCTGTGAATGGGAGGAGGCGATGAAAGCTGAAATGAAAGCTCTGGCTGAAAATGACACTTGGTCATTCGTTACAAAATCTGATATGAATATTTTGGTAATTGACACTAAATGGATTTTCAAAATTAAACGAAATAAAGATAATAGAATAGATTTGTACAAAGCCAGATTAGTCGCTAGGGGATTTAAACAAAAAGGCTTAGACTATTGTGACGTATACTCGCCCGTTGTTAAAATGGCAACAGTAAAATCCTTATTAGCCTTATGCACTAAAGACAACTGGCCAGTATATCAACTCGATGTATGTAGCGCTTTTTTAAATGGTATAATTAAAGACGATACTTACGTAGTTTTGCCCGAAAACTTTGTAGTGCCTGAAGGCAAAGTATGTAAATTAAATAAGGCATTATATGGCTTGAAAAGCGCACCTAGGGCTTGGTATGAGCGCTTTAATAACTTCATGTTGAGTCAAAAGTTCTTAAAAACTAAAAGTGATCATTGTTTATATTATTATGTCAATGACAGTAGTAAGGTCTACATATTAGTCTTTGTAGATGACATATTATGTACTGGATTTGGTCCAATGTTGAATAAGATCATAACGAGTATGAAAAATGAATTTAAAATGAAAGATTTGGGACTTGCTAGTTTATATCTCGGAATCCTTATTGAACAAGATGTACAAAATGGCGTTACCACTCTGAACCAAACCAAATATCTTAAGAATGTTTTGGATAAATTTAATATGTCGGACTGTCATAGCGTGACTACTCCTATGGATCCAAAATTTGATTTGTCAACGCTACAAAAAGAAACTTCCGAAAGTGTAGAGTTGGAACATAGGTGTAGACAGCTGATAGGTTGTATTATGTACGCCATGATAGGCACCAGACCTGATTTGTGTGCCAGTGTAACTTACTTGTCGCGATTTCAAAACTGTGCTAGTAAAGAACTTTGGACTTGTCTTAAACGAATTGTCAGATACATACAGGGTACTATAGATTTAAAACTGGTGTATAAAAGAAATGCCGATAATAAATTGTTAACTGCTTATGCTGACGCAAGCTGGGGAGATGATATTCTGGACAGAAAGTCAACGTCGGGTTTTTGTCTACAAATCTATGGTAACTTGGTATCTTGGAGTTCAAAAAAACAAGCGACAGTCGCACTTTCTTCGTGCGAGGCTGAGTACGTGTCTCTCACGCATTGTATTAGTGATGTTTGTTGGTTAAGAAATCTGTTATCTGAATTGAAAATTCATGACAATTATAACGTAACTGTCTATGAGGACAACCAGTCCGCTATCAAAGCTTGCAATTCGCATGAACAGCTAAAAAAGATGAAACATCTAGATATTAAATATCATTTTATAAATGAAAAGATTAGTCAAGGTGTTGTCAACATTCAGTATGTTCATACGAGTGTACAGTTAGCAGATATATTGACTAAACCTTTGTGTCGACAAAGTTTTGAGAAGTTGAGAGGATTTTTAGGGTTAACTTAAATTTAGATAGTTACACATATTTATATTTAACATTTATTGATTGAGGGTGGGATAGTCCAGCAATCAAAAATATGCGGATGTTTTCTATCATGTTCTATGTTAATGTAACGTTATGAAAATCTATTGTTATAGATGTTATATAACAGTAGAACGTATAACGTTACACATTGAAACTCAAGTACGAGTAGAGTAATTTAAAATGAGTTAATAGATTCTTAGTTAAAATAATGGATCTATTCTTGAGGGTGGGTGTTGTCTTTGGTTCTTTTCTGACAATGTACTTCAAGAATAGATGTCTGTCAATGTTGTATGCTTTATATATTTTTTTCTTATAATAAATTAAATACTGCAACATACGCTGCCTTACTCCTTCTTCAAGTTGAATAGAGAGGCGTATTTATAATAAACCGCTCTTCTAACATTTTCTCTACATGTTGAGAAAGCTTCTTCTGTCAATAATTTAATACGGCTGGCAGGTCTGTTTACATTCTTCTCTGCAACTTTTTGTTTCATTATACCCTAAATCATTTCTATGGAATTTAATGTACAATGATAAGGTTAAAATTTCGTGGCCATGTGATTTCAATAATTCATTAATTTCATATAAGTGTAGACTGGTTTTGTTACACGGCTTCAAGTAGTTGACATTTACGCCAACGATCATAGTGCCGTCGGTTATAAATCGATGGGAGTGCTGGGAACCCCTGTAATAAGTAGCATTTATGTAAGACAAAACATACCTAAACCTAAAAGTATCAAAACAGTTCGTTTCAACTTACCAGTCGACTCCACGATACGCTTTAAAATCGAAGATTGTGTTTGATTTACACCTCCTTCTTCGCGTACTGTATTACACACATTGTATACAATATTCCTAGCTTGAGATCTAAGCGGTTTTCTCGACATTTTCACCAGATAGCAATCGTTGAAGGTGAATTTCAAAATGTATGCAACGGTAAACAAACAATTTGACACGGCTGCCAGTTGACAGTTGCCATATGAAAATCAATGTTTTTTTACTTTTAAAAATGCCATCAGATTCTGGTAGACCTCTGCTATTATTAGTATGACAGCCAAATAAAATATGATGTGCATTAAAGTCTCCCATAATGAGACATGGCTTAGGAATTTCATGTAACAACTTTTTAGGGTTCCGTAGTAAAACTAGGAACCCTTATAGTTTCGCCATGTCCGTCCGTCCGTCCGTCCGCAGTCTAGCTCAGAGACTCATAGTACTAGAAAGCTTTAATTTGGCATGAATATACATATTAATTAGTCACGCCAAAAAAGTCGTAAAATTTTTTTTTAAAAAAACTTTTTTTTTAATGCACCTCCCCACACGTAACGTGGGGATGCATTTTTTTTTCTTGTCTACCCCATAGTGTGGAGTGTCGTTGGATAGGTCTTTCAAAAATATTGCGGGTTTGTGTAAACAATTTTTCGATTAAGGGATCCGTTTATGAAATATTAAGCTTTAAAGCGCTATTTTTTGTTAGAGTCAAGTGTCCCCCCCCCCCTACAGCCAAAACTACAAATACTAAAAATCTGAAAAATATCTTTAACGAAAGCGCATATAACGAATTTTAAAGGAAAACTATCACGGCTAAGTAGACATGATTAGTTCCTGAGATACAGGCGACTAAAGTGTTTATACCAATCAAAATCGCCTATGATAACTTTGATAGAAAAATTGTTAACGGGCGGGGTCTGCACGCGCGGGGGGAGTCGAACTGTCCAAGTAACAAATCGAGCGACAGCCGCGCTCATAAGCGCGGGCGCCTAGATGCTGTTCGGACGTGCCCCGGAATGCTACCTCCAAGTTTGCGATTTGCGATCTGAAAGTTTACAAATTTTCGATTAGATTATTGATTTGAGTTGAGTATCGTTTGGAAAACTTAAAATTCTATTTACTGGACCTTGTTTTTTTTTTCAATTTCTATTAATTACTATATAAAAGATTAAACTTTTATTGTAATTTAAAGTCGGTTTGAAGCAGTTTACATACCTAACTACCTACATAGTTATACTGATCTCACACTTAAAAGCTTGGCTCTTGTTTGAGATATTATATACGAATTTATAAGAAAAAGAATCATTACTAAGTAGACTTAATTAGTTCCTGAGATACAGGCGACTAACGGGTTTATACCTACTAAAAATCATCTAAGACAGCGGCAGCGCCAAATAATTTGAAATAGAAAATTGGTCATACATGTTGATTATTGAGCTAGTTTTTTGTGTTTGTCGTTATGGCTTCGGAACCCTACACTGAGCATGGTCCGACATGCTCTTGCCCGGTTTTCATCTTGCTTGTGTCAAACCGGCTGCTGTTAGGAGGACAAAGGACAATATACACATAGAATGGATAATTTACCAACAGATGTATCTGTTGAAATACAAATATTTTGAATAGATTCATAAAAATATGTATTTACAATGTCGTATCTTAAATTCTGTTTTATATACATACCTACGCTATTATGAGAGTTATTATTATTATTATTTTATTTTAGACAGGCAGTTGGCACTGATATGTCTAAATCCTTGATCACTGCACGAATTGTCACATTTTTATTATTCTATTCCCTAAAAAGTTTTTGCCGATATTTGTGTTGTGTTTTTTTGTTGCAAGTTTAAAGTTATGTCCTCTGGTGCGTGTGTTGGTGTTACGAATAAACAGGTCACTAAGATCAGGACAGTCGTAAAAGACGTTTAAAATTTTAAAAGTTTCGATCATGTCTCTGCGCTCTTGTCTTTTTTGAAGTGATGTCAAGTCCAGTTTCTTTAGCCTTTCCTCATATGGCAATGATTTTAGGTTTGCAGGAATTTTGGTGAATCTACGTTGAACTCGTTCTATCATGTCTATGTCCTTCTTAAAGTATGGGCTCTAGATTTGAAATTCATATTGAAGGATTGGTCTAATGTAAGTTTTGTAGATCTTAAGCATTGTTTCAGGTGTGAGAATTCGGAATGCTTTTCTGATTACATAGATCATAGAGTTGGCTCTTTTAACCATTTGTGATATATGGGGCTCCCACTTGAGGTCGTTAGAGATAAGGACGTCTTTTTGTGTCGAGGTTCCTGCTAGTTCAGTATTATTTAAAATATATGTTAGCTTAGGGTAAACTACGTCTTGTACTAAGTACCACATTCTATTATTTTTTTGTTTATTTTCCTCAATCGCCCAAAGGTTAGCTGGAAGAGATCCCTTAAATGGATAAGTTCGCTTTTGTATATTCTAATTCTGTAAATATTGTATTTGATTTTCTGTTTTATGTATAATGAAGTGTTTACATACATACATACATAATACGAGTAGAAGCCCATCCAAGAGGCTCACGTCAGGGCTACGTACGTAAATTCGGTCATGCAAATCCATCACGGTAATAATAATAATTATGGACATCCAGCAAGCCTACGCACTATCGTTTTGCGTCGTGCATCGTGCTCGGAGGGACAGTACGGGAGGAGAATGCGTAGAGCGCTTTAGTGCGCCCTACTTATGGCTCTGCGACCTTATGCGAACTTCTAAAGGTAAACACAGGCGAAAAAGGTCGTCGAGCTTTAAGTATTCGCAATCCCAAAAGTCTATTTGGGGCTTAAGACATAGCTTGGATGTATCATCTCATTCTGTGACCAAAGTTGTCATAACAACGTATGTATTGCGTGGGAATTAAGGTTACATTTAAAGCATTGAAAAAAATATATTATACCATTGATGGTGCCTGTTTGTTACATGTGCAAAATTTTCTCTTGCCCATTTTTAGTTTTATTTCGGCTTATTTCATTATGCTCTTCCAGCCTCATGATCCTATGGGGCTTATTGTATTATGTGAGTATATTTTTAATGCCGGAACTTGTACTATTTGTAGCACCTAGTCTGTACTTGATATTTTGTTTTACGCAGTGTTTATGTTGATCTGAAAAAAAATGTGTATACTTCCAACACTTATAATAATAAGCAAACTTGTAAATTCTTGTTTAAATTATTATTTTACTTGTGGTTTTGCATTTGTCCCTCATTTTGTGACAATAGGCTAAGTAAAGCTTTTATTTTTATTTCCTCTAATATTTTAGAAATATTTTTTTTAGTTATAAAGTTTACATTTGTAAACTTTAATGACCGACAAGCTTGTTGCCTTCGTACTTAATGAAATAGAAAAAAAAATTGTCACGTCTATATCTGTCAACGTCAAGTCAAATAAAAGTAAACAAACGGTTCAATTCAAATAAGTAAATTCAAGGAGGCCATTTGCAACGTTAAAAGATGGCGGATGTGTAATTTGTTTTAGTTTTATTTTTTTGTGTATTTAGGTGTTCAAAGTTCTTTTCTGATAGTGATTTGTACTTTTTATGCCATTGTGTTGCACAGTGATTGAAAACTTGGACTTATTTCGCGTATCTGGCATCTTTCTTCTCGTTACAAGTGGACTCGAAGTGGTACATAGGTTAAAACTATCTTGACCTCTGTCCTACAAACTACCGAACAACGTCGCCCCCAATCTTCCCAGAGAAGATTGGATTGTACTTTATTGCTATATTGATTTATACTTATATACACTTGACACTGGCGAAATCACTAATTCGTGGAAACGCCATAGCCCGGCGGTAGTAGCTGTTGAAGTCGCCGCGGGGCAAAAAAAAAAAAAAAAAAAAAGTAAATTCAAGTAAATCTTTGTAACACTCCATTTCCAAAGTCCGTGTGGGATTGCCTGAATTCATTCCGTGGATTGTACAATTTGCAAGAGTCGTCGTGAAAGGAAGAAATCGGTGTCCAAGAAGAAGTGCCTAAGGGGTCGAAAATAAATCGTAGACCAAATATCGTGCAAAGTGTCGCGGCAGGCACGAACCTTTAGGTGAGTGAAAGGATTGATTAAGCTTTATGTGGCAACACTTGATATAGAACGACGTTTAGTCTATGGATTTACATTAACTTTGAATCGCTAGTTTGAACGTGCACAGTGAATATTTCTGTATTGTTCTCAAAGTAGTGTTTGTGCAAGCCAGCCAACCAACTGTTACCAGATCTCCTTCCTCCAAAGCTGAGTATCCCTGAGTATCTCTGAGTATCTCTGAGTATCCCTGAGTGACCCTGAGTTTGTCTAAGTATCACTGAGTGTCAGCGTTTATTACTGTGTATTTACAGTATTGGTTTTTATCACCACCAGGTGACTTCGGTGTTCTACGCATCAGCATAATCTTGTTTGTACCAATCACACTGCCGGGAGCCGGCTTGTTTACATCTCCCATCGGCACCCAGGTTGGATATCTAGTCGCTCCAAGGGGGCGGCTAGATCTGGGCTGCTTTGAGAATCATATAATCCAGGTTGGATATCTAGTTGCCCAATGGGGGCGACTAGATCTGGATTGGTTCTAGAATCTTGGCGTGCGCACTTGACCAAGTACTGTTGTATTAGCCTGGAGCTGCCGGAGACGTCTGGCTGCCTCCTCGCATTTTTAGGGAGTTTGTAGTTGGAGTGTCGTAACAATGTGACACTGTGATTGAGTCTTTCCGTTCTGATACCAGTTCCGTTTGTTATAGATCAAGAAGTACAACACCGAGGAGCGCCACTTGTTTTTAGTAACACTCCGTGGCCAGATGGGTGATCAGCGTTACTCATTTGGGCTTTAATATATACAGGAGGTGGATGGAGATAGCTGACTGAGAGATTATTCAACTCATTACATTAATACATGCGAAGCAGATTTATATGCAGTCAGCGACCCCTTTAGAACTGAATTCAGGTATGTGAAATAAGTTGTTACTTCGGGAAACTACTATACTATCCATGTCTTGGCTAGTCCACATATGTACCTAGCCACTCCAACACCATATAATGGTTATAGTCCACTACCACATATTGATAGTATAGACACTACTTCCCGACATGGTGGAGGTGCTGAGTCATTACGATTCGACATGGTGAAAACTGCTCGGTTTAAACCTGATTTTATATTATCTGCTGTCGATTATGAAGACCCGCTAGTATATGGCAATTTTGCCTTTCGCCGGAGAGTCCTACGGAGATTGAAGGTCATAAGTGGGTAAATACTAATAATGAACAGCACACTCAAAGACTATTTATATTTTGTTGTCTTATAAAATTACATATTGGTTGGAATCCATAGCGCCATCTGTTGCCGAGTAGCTGAACTCATGTTCTTTTGTCATTGTTCCGTTGGAGGTTGAATTCGCAAGGAAATTTGTCAGATAAAGACAAATAATTAAAAGAAACAGCCATTGTATGCAGTGATATACCTGAATGTAATTTCACAGAAAAGTAATTAGTCTGATTGACTTTAAAAGGAAAGTCTGGTTTATTATGTTGGTAATAAGCATCCGATTAATCGAAGGAATTTCTTAATGTACTTGTGTATACAGGTATATTATGTATTCAGCTTGGAACATTCGAGAAAACGCAAACCGGAAATGCAGTCTAGTTTCATTATGGCGTCCTTTGATGTTTTATTTCGATAAGAAATTTTCTTCGTGTTATTAGAATTTATATTTGTGAACACGTTTAATTAAGCTACGATAGGCTAAGTTATTTATTTAAGCAAAATGGTTAATTTTAAGATTTATATAAGATGTGTATATAGATTATTAAGATAAAAGTATCTGTATTGACTGGCAAGTTTAAGACTCACTCGACTCGCGACTTCCGGTCCGGGTTTCGTCCATTCGCCGCGCCAATCGCGCCATTACTTGTGCCTAAAGTTTAGCAGGTCCGCTAAAAAGTGAGAAAAGTGCAGGAGAAGGTGTAAAACTAAGTATTTATATTAAAAAGACGTGTTGTGTTACTTCAGGTGAGTGTTGAAGTAATATATTTTAAGAGATTCGTGTACTTTGTTGTGTTTTCGTAAATCGCACACGTGCGTGGAAAGTTCAAGACCTAGGTACCTAAGTGGTTGAGTTTTTACTTTAGTTTAGCCTGTTTAAACTTAATTTGGACAAACGTATCATGTATATTACACTCTTATTTATTATCGTTTTCCTCAATATCCGAAAACAGTGCTGAGTTTCGAAGAAAATATAATTTACATTTGGGTAGGTACTTAAGCACATTACAAAGGTGGCTACCAAGATTATCTTATAAGAAACTTGTGTAAGTAATGGTATCCTGTGTATGGTGGTTAAATATTTGATGCTATATGGTATAAGTAGTCATATCCATTAGTTAGTATCAGACCAAATTCGATTGTCTTTTACGGCTTTTAAAATGCCGCGATACTGTTACGTCACCGGTAGGTAATAGTATGGAAGTTAATACCTAGATTAACTACATTTACCAAAGTGCCAAGATGGGGGCCTATCTACTGAAAAAATATTCTAAATTTGTGAGATACCATGATTTTGAAGTTGAGTTGCCTATACTATTAAGTAAATAAATACTACTATTAATACTATTACTAAAGACTAATACTATTTAAGTAGTAAATTCTCAAAAGAAACGATAACGAGGGCGACGTAGACTCGACCTAGTCTATGTATTTTTGGGATACATACATATAGAACAATAAATACATACCGGTCCGTGTATATAAACTCATGTAGATAATTCATTACCTACTCATCTACCAAATTACATGTGTAACTTTCAAAATAGAGCTAAGGTGATGGTATCAATATTAACATTAAAATTCCAACAGTTAATACATTCAGTTGCATAACTTTACTACTTACCTACTACTTTTTACTAGTATGTTTTATCTAAATATAAATGGAATAGTTTGATTACATGATTTGTATCTAGTACATTATTAGTCATAATAATTTTGGGAATAGATACATAGCTTATAAATGATTCTCAATAAATAAGTAAAGTATCCTGAATGACAGATTAGTATAAATATGAGAATTAAATTAAATTATTTATGTAACTTGTCTCATCTGAATTTTAATCTTACTGGTTTAAATTTACATTCATTTTATTTATGTCAAGTACTTAATGACATCATATTGACTTGAAATTTTAAATATATATGTGTATCTTAAAGACAATATAATAATATGACACTATGGATCTGATCTGATGATACAGCCATGGTGAACATAGATGAATAACCATAGGAACTTCTTAACTACATATACAAAATAGCACTGTCAGTCATGTTTGAGCTTGATGTCTGGTGTTGCTGAGTACCTTTAACCTTAGGTACAGTCACCAACAATAATTGTACTAAAGTATTGTCAACTATAATTTAATTTTGACAAAGGTTTATTTTGTTTATTTATTAATTTTGCTTCTTGGTTTCACCCACTATAGGTTTCTACTATGTGTTTGTGTAGGTGATCTATAGATATTTTAAAATTAATTCCAGATTACAATGGAGTCTGAAAATGAAGAGACTTCTCTAGATAATGTTATCAAATTGAGATTACATCAGATAATAAGGAGAATAAATGATTATAAAGCTGAAGCTGAAGTACATTGTAAGGAATGTAGTGATGACAAGGAAGCGGTGCAAAAAGCACAAATATGTGCATCTAAGCTGGAAAATATGATTAAGCGGTTCACCACAGAACTCAATGAATATTTTAGGATGTCTACTAACCCATCAGCTGATGAAATCTCACAAATGAGCGAGGCTCAATTGAATAGTGAAGAAATCTTAGTGGAACTAAAATGTAGGTTGTCAGACAAACTGGATAGGAGCACAGAAAACAACCAAAGCAGTAGTGGACATAATCGTGCCTTTTCTGCCAAACTACCAACACTGACCTTACCGGAATTTAGTGGAGATGTCTTATCTTGGTGTGAATATTGGGACACATATAAATCCAATATTCATGACAGACCTATACCTGATGTTGACAAGCTTCTCTATCTCAAGTCGACGTTAAGAGAAGAACCTCGTCGAATAATAGATGGATTAGAGACCACTAATAAAAATTATGCGATAGCAATTCAAACGCTAACTGACAGATACGGTAAACAATCATAGATTGTTGACGCGCATTACAGTGCACTCAGCAAAGTAAAGGCTGCAGATACAACTATAGGTGATTGTCGGTCTACATTGAATGCATTAGAGCGTCATCTTAGGGTTCTACAGTCACTCGGAGAGAATACGAATCATAACCATCTAAGATATCTTATTACTGAAAAATTCCCTGGAGATATTATCTATGAAATGAAAATGAAAATGAAAGAAGATACTGTTGAAGAAATGAGAAAACATCTAGAGGTGATAATATCTGCAAGAGAAGAAGCTCACAGAATACGGGAAGGAAAAAATCCCACTGATAAGTTAAATTATACTGTCGAGACTCTACATACAACACACAATAATAGAGAATCAATGATAAAAAACAAACCTGCAAAAAAGTATAACAATAACTTCAGAAAGAGAAACTATGTGAAGTTGGAAAACGTTAAGAGAGAAGAGAATAAATTTGAAGTTAAGAAAGGAGGAAATTCACAACTTTACCATTCCAGAAGCCAATATGATTCATCAAGGAAACGAAAGCATGAACCAATAATAGATAAGAATAAACAACAAAAGGAAACTAAGGAATATGTTGAGCATAAAAAGAGGAAACCATCTTGCATATTCTGTAAAAAAGACCACTATTCAGACCAGTGCCTAGAATATAAACCATTGAGCAGCGAAAAGCCAGAATAAAGAACCGTTGCTTTAGTTGTCTATTAGACAACCATGTGGTTCGCTCTTGTAAAAATAGAAGAGAGTGTGTATATTGCCACCAGTATGGAATACACCATCGAGCTTTATGTCCAGAAAAATTCAGAGTAAATAAAGAAACCACTTTGACTGCAGTGAATAGCAGTGGATTTACAGCATTACAGACTGCAATAGTAACAGTGAAGAATGAAAAGGATCACAACAGACCTGTTAAGTGCAGGCTATTACTAGACTCAGGATCTCAAAGATCATATGTAACAAGAGAGATTTCCAGAAGGCTCAATCTAGCAGTAAAAGAAGAAAATCGACTGTAAATTTTTGGTTTTGCAAGCGAAATGCCTCGAGAATATGACAGCCCGAGAGTCAGACTGGAAATAATGACAAGGACAAACAAAACGATTATACTCCATGCTAATGAAGTACCTAAGATTACAAACGGAGTAGCGATGCCTGATATTAGTCTCAAAAAATGGGAGGATAAACTTCTAGCTGATGATGGATCCCTTGGAGAAAGGGTGGATATTCTAGTTGGGAACGATTATTATTTCGATTTAATTTCTACAGAAAAATTACAATTACAAGAAAACCTATTCTTGATAAACTCCAAACTTGGATGGATATTAAGCGGAAGAATAAATATGGAGGACAATGAAAACACTTTATCTGTCATTACATATTGTCAAAACCATGACCCGAACTGTGTCTACTTTACAGAACCGGATCTGCCTCTCAAGAATATGGATATTGCTTTCTTATGGGCTTTGGAAAGCATAGGAATCACGGATAACCCAAAAGCTACCAGAGAGGAAGAAGCTATTAAACATCTTAATGAAACCATACAATATATAGATAACAGATATATGGTAAAATGGCCATGGATACAGTACCCTCCAATGATGCCTACAAACTTTGGGTTAGCATATGGGTGACTAAAAGGATTACTGCAACGATTGAATGAGTCTTCAATGAAAGAATATCAATATATATTAGAGGAACAATTAAAGAGTGGTATCATCGAAATCATAAACCCTGAAGAAGACGTCTATACCCAGAAAGTACCTCCTATTCATTACCTTCCTCACCACATGGTAAAACAGGAAGGAAAAGGGGGACGAATCGTCTATGATGCATCTGGAAAGTTAAAAGATAGTAAGAGCTTAAATGAATGCATGTATAAGGGTCCGTCGATGATTGGAGCTCTAGTAGCATTACTCATACAATTTAGAACTAACAAAGTTGCCATTACAGCCGATGTGGAAAAAGCTTTCCTACAGATAGGACTCCAAACTGAAGACCGAGATGTAACCAGATTCATTTGGATAAAGGATGCAGAAAAACCTCTATCTATTGATAACATCATTCATATACGCTTTTGTAGGGTTCCATTTGGGATTATATCCAGTCCATTTATATTGACAGCTACGTTAAAGTATCACATTTCACAGAATGCGCCAGAACTGATACCTAAGATTGTGGACAAGTGCTACGTAGATAACTTTGTTACCGGAACAGACTCTACAGAAGCAGCGATACAACTATATGAAACAACTCGGAAAGTTTTCAACGAAATAACAATGAATATTAGAGACTGGACTTCAAATGATGAAGATTTTCTAGAAACTATCCCTTCAGAACATAAAACCGAACAAACAGAAGAAACTAAAATACTAGGTTTAATATGGAATACTAAAAAAGATACCTTAAGACTGAACATTAAAAGCAAACCTTTCAAAGAAGAAAATGTAAAAGGACCTCAGAGCAAAAGGAAGATACTGAGTACGATTGCTTCTATGTATGACCCATGTGGACTATGTTCCCCATTGATCTTACCTGCAAAGTTACTACTGCAGCAATTATGGGATATAAAGATAAAGTGGGACACAGTCTTACCAGATGAACTCCACAGTAAATGGGAAGATATTATTAATGGTTTGGAAGCAATAAATGAAATAGAAATACCACGTTATATGGGACTGCCTGAGAAAACAGAAAAAACGGTATATGAGCTACACGGATTTAGCGACGCGTCTAAGCAAGCATATGCTACAGTAATCTATCTGACAGCTGATAATAGAGACAAAAAGAAGATAGCCTTTGTTATGGCTAAGTCAAAGGTTGTACCGAAAGAAGAAAGAGAGAATTTGCGCATGCCTAGACTCGAGCTACTAGGTTGCTACCTAGGTAGCAAACTAATGACCTACATCAAGAATGTGATAGGTATTCCAATAAATAAAGAATATTTATGGACAGACAGTACCACCGTTTTAAGTTGGATCCACTCAAATAAATTATTACCGCCTTTTATTAGCAGGAGAGTCGATGAAATCAGAAGAAACAAACGATTGGAACTGCGACACATAAACACAGAGATTAATCCTGCTGACCTTGCGACACGTCCCAGCCTATGGGAAAAGAAGAAGTCATTATGGTTTAGCGACCCAGAATTTCTTCTACAAGGAAAAGAGAAATGGCCGAGCTATTCCATATTTGACGCTTCTGAATCGTCGCCGGGGCAGGGTCTTTCAGATACAGTCAACTTAGCGAAGGTTGACGAGACGATACCAAACAAGACATGTCATGAAGAAGATAAAGTAGTAAACAATACTACTATGATTAAAGAATTACAGAAACAATATTTTCCACGAGAGAGTGAAGGAAAGAAAACCAGTTTCGCCATTAATTTAGACTTATTTAAGGATAGAGACGGTCTATTGAGATCTAATGGGCGTATGAAACATGCAGATTGGTCTTTCGATAAACGCTATCCATTATTAATACCCAGAGATTGCGATTTCACTAAGGAGCTCGTTATGAAAACACACAGAGAAAATTATCATATGAAAGCCAATCACACATTGAGCAAAGTGAGAGAGTTATACTGGATTCCAAAAGGAAAGAGTTATGTACAGTCACTATTGAAGAAATGTCCCGAGTGTGTCAAACAAAGTGGAGGCCCGTTCAAGATACCTCCAGCACCTGCCCTACCTCCTGAGAGAGTAAATTATTCAGCACCATTCACTTATACGGGAATCGATTACATGGGACCCGTTCTAATAAACAATGGAAATGGAAATACTAAACGGTGGATTTGTCTCTTTACCTGTTTAGTAGTCAGAGCGATACATCTTGAAGTCGTGCAAGATCTTACTGCTGAAGAAGGTTTACTAGCACTAAGGAGAATGATCTCTGCGAGAGGAATACCAACGTTAATAACATCAGACAACGCTCAACATTTCAAGTTGATAGCAGAAATCATTTCGAATCAATACTGCATAGACAAGAAGGTTCGGTGGAGGTGGAGGATTCTACGAACGATTGATCGGCATAGTAAAAAACTGCATGAAGAGAACGCTAGGAAAACACATGTTGAAAGATAACCAGCTCACTACGATTGTCAAAGAAATTGAGGCCGTAGTTAACTCACGACCTCTTACTAGCGTAGATTCCGAACCGGACTATATCTTGAAACCTTCAGATTTTCTGACTGTAGGAAAAGTAATCACACTAGAAGAATCTGATAATGGTTCTGAACCACTAAGTATGTCTACAACGAAGACTGAATTGATAACTGGTTGGAAACGAGCACTTGTCATATTAGATGAATTTAAAGATATGTTTTCGAACCGTTACTTACTTAGTCTTCGTGAAAGATACAGTCATTTACCTCATGAGTCACGAATAACTTCAAAGTTGACACCAAGTCCTGGTCAAATTGTACAGATCAAAGGTGATTCCAAGAATAGGAACAATTGGTCAGTAGGGAAGATTACGTCACTAATCCCGAGTGCTGACGGTTTATGTAGAGCAGCAAAAGTTCAAGTAGGGAAAAGTGAGTACACACGTTCTATCGCACACCTCTATCCACTTGAAATAGAGGAGGCTTCAGATACTATCACGCATATCAACAGCAAAGAAGAAACTCGTCCATTGGACGCACCTGAGTATGAAACGGAAAAGACAGAAGAACTAGGAAAGGTTTACTCTCAAGTTTCTGAATTAAGACCAGATGACTTACCAAAACCTGTAGATATTGTCCCTTCACAAACGACTGAAGATCACGTTAGTACACATGATGAAGACGGAGACCGCTCATCGACAGTAACGATTGAATCGTCACCTGTCGAAACTGACACAAACAACATAGATATAAACCAGAAGCCGAGGCGAGCCGCAGCTACCAAAGCCTTGGAAAGGATCAAGGAATGGACACGTGATCTGACCGCGCTACTGCTTCACTCCAGAGCTTCGCCGCCGGGGAGTGTCGCGGCAGGCACGAACCTTTAGGTGAGTGAAAGGATTGATTAAGCTTTATGTGGCAACACTTGATATAGAACGACGTTTAGTCTATGGATTTACATTAACTTTGAATCGGTAGTTTGAACGTGCACAGTGAATATTTCTGTATTGTTCTCAAAGTAGTGTTTGTGCAAGCCAGCCAACCAACTGTTACCAGATCACCTTCCTCCAAAGCTGAGTATCCCTGAGTATCTCTGAGTATCTCTGAGTATCCCTGAGTGACCCTGAGTTTGTCTAAGTATCACTGAGTGTCAGCGTTTATTACTGTGTATTTACAGTATTGGTTTTTATCACCACCAGGTGACTTCGGTGTTCTACGCATCAGCATAATCTTGTTTGTACCAATCACACTGCCGGGAGCCGGCTTGTTTACATCTCCCATCGGCACCCAGGTTGGATATCTAGTCGCTCCAAGGGGGCGGCTAGATCTGGGCTGCTTTGAGAATCATATAATCCAGGTTGGATATCTAGTTGCCCAATGGGGGCGACTAGATCTGGATTGGTTCTAGAATCTTGGCGTGCGCACTTGACCAAGTACTGTTGTATTAGCCTGGAGCTGCCGGAGACGTCTGGCTGCCTCCTCGCATTTTTAGGGAGTTTGTAGTTGGAGTGTCGTAACAATGTGACACTGTGATTGAGTCTTTCCGTTCTGATACCAGTTCCGTTTGTTATAGATCAAGAAGTACAACACCGAGGAGCGCCACTTGTTTTTAGTAACACTCCGTGGCCAGATGGGTGATCAGCGTTACTCATTTGGGCTTTAATATATACAGGAGGTGGATGGAGATAGCTGACTGAGAGATTATTCAACTCATTACATTAATACATGCGAAGCAGATTTATATGCAGTCAGCGACCCCTTTAGAACTGAATTCAGGTATGTGAAATAAGTTGTTACTTCGGGAAACTACTATACTATCCATGTCTTGGCTAGTCCACATATGTACCTAGCCACTCCAACACCATATAATGGTTATAGTCCACTACCACATATTGATAGTATAGACACTACTTCCCGACACAAAGGTCGTAGAGCAAAGCGGCAAAACGAAAGTCCGGAGTTCGTTCTGAGATCGTTAAAAATATTTCTAAAAACCCTGATCACATGAAACACAAGCAAACAGAAAAGAGCCGTTGAATTGAATCAAGTTCAATTCTTTGTTGAATGGCTAGTTGAATTGAATCGTTTGTTTACTTTGATTTGATTTGACAATGACAGATATAGAAGTGTTTTTTTTTTCTTTTTCATTAAGTAGGGTCATGTGGTATACGGTGGCACACTTTTTTTTCAAGGACCGCAGCTCCGAAATAAATAATCATAGGATGATGGTATTAAGAACCGTTATAGTAAATTTAATCTTTTTCACATATGTGTCATTAGTTTTTTGAAGTAAGCAATAGGTAAGAAGATAAAAGTGATTTTTTAAAAAGTTAGAAATGTGCCACTGTGTACGATGGGGTCGAAACAGTGGCCCGGCCTCATTTACACAGTGGTATGGGGTGGTACACACTGGATAATTTCGCGATAATTAACAGAAATGAAACCATTTAATTCGTAAATCAGTTTTTATTTATCATTATAATTATATTTCTCATTAGTTAAAAACTTAACCAATTATTTTAGCCAGTAACTTTTAACAAAAACTTAACGTAAATAGGTAAACCATTACTTTTTGGTTTTAGAAATAAAAATATCACATATCTTGTGAAAACAAAATAATATTTATTGTTAATTAAGGGATCAAAATGGTTCAGCACCATTAATTATTAATTTATTATATACATATTAAGAGATCAAATGGTTCAGCACTATTAATTATTATTAATTAAGAGATCAAAATGGTTCAGCACCATGTTCAACTAAAATAGGTCGATATAGTCACATTCACAACAAAAAAATCAACGAAAATAAACCTTTTCTTTTTGGTTTTAGCAAAAAAAAGGAAACAAAAATTCACATCCTTTGTAAAAACAAATATCTACCTACTACGAGTATTATCATTAATAAAGAGATCTAGATGGTTCAGCACATGTTCAACTGAGATAGGTCGATAGGAAAGCAATAATATTATGATTGCTGCCGTGTTGTACTGCCACCAACTTCTGGCTTAGGCAAAATCAATTTAATATCATCCTCATTTACATTTGAGAGATCTGGGACGGCAGGCATATGATATTTATTACCACTTTTCTTCCTCAGGAAACTGATGTAATATTCTAAGATTTTGTTTATTCTTTCCAGGATCTTACCGATGTAATAAATGAGCTTCTTCTTTGTCGAAAATCTTACTAAGACGTATTCACCCTCCCTTGGCAATCTAGTTAATGGCTTCTTTATGTCCTTTTCAGTTACAACTTTATTTTCATTTTCTATCATATCTTCTTCTATCCACTCATCTTCATCAGATTCTTGATATGGAACATTAAATTCTTGGACTTCTTCATCTGAATCACTCTGAAGTACCCGTTTAACTGCTTTATTTTTCTTAGTAGCTTTCTAGTAGTGAAACATACAGTACATTCAGTACAGACCACAGTCAAGTGGTTCATATTCCACTGTGTACTTTTGTGAGTTATTCCACTGTAAATGAACACCGCCATTTTGAATACATTTAAATGCTTCGAGAAATTTAATGCCTATTGTCCATTAGATTTCACGCTTCTACCCCCTCAGTTAAGCATATATTGCGAAAAAAAATACACTGAGCATTATTGGTGAACACTGTAGTAACTGGAACACATATAAAACTCACCTTGAAGTACTAATTTGCACCACTAAAATTAAAAACTCCTCCTCAAGCAACAACCTTGCGGCGCAGATGCGATGCCACCCGACTAGTTCGTTCGTGCCCGCTCACCGAGGGCTTGCGTAATATGACGAAACTGATAAAATATAGCTATCC
The DNA here is from genome assembly GCA_963966035.1 of Acleris laterana. Classification (NCBI taxonomy): domain Eukaryota; kingdom Metazoa; phylum Arthropoda; class Insecta; order Lepidoptera; family Tortricidae; genus Acleris; species Acleris laterana. The sequence goes on from OZ014438.1 coordinate 45,952,423, forward strand.
TTTGCTCGCAATTTGCTTCTGTGCCACTGTTCCTGCCTGTACCACCGTATAACAGATGACCCTACGAAGGCAACAAGCTAGTCAGTCATAAAAGTGTACAAATGTCAACTTCATAACTAAAAAAAATAATTCTAAAATATTAGAGGAAATAAAAATAAAAGAGCTACGCAGTTTCTTGATCATTAGGATGACGACTATTGGAAATAAATTTAATCTACAACTTTTCCAAAAACTTTACTTAGCCTATTAAATAATTAGTTTTTAACAATTTTTTATATGAAGGGACGTACGTTGACGTCGAAGATATGTTTACATTTTTGGACCAAATTTCAATAGAGAAAGGTAAAAAAGAGTAAACTTATTTTTGACGTCGACAGTAAAAATAAAGTGATGCATAATTTAAAATGGTTTTAACGTTAAGGATACAACAATTAATTTCCCGATTAAACTACATATTCCTAACTATTTCTTAAGAGTAACGGATACTTTCTCGTCACCTGGGACAAAATCGAGACTTAAAACAAGCATAATTACTATTTGATTGATTTAGTGACTATATTGTCCTAATTTCCAAATAAAATGTATGTTAATCCTTGTAATACAATTCGCCTTTCTTGATAGTTTAGTAGCTAAGTTAGCTTTTAAGACAGTCGCTAACTGACATTTTTTATACCAGTGCCAGTGTAAATTAATGATTTCTGGTAAAATATATAATTTGCAAGCAATTAAATATCATTTCATAAAGTATTATTGTCTCTTAATAATATCTAAACATTATCAAAAATGTAATATTTCAAACATGTAGGTATAAATTCAGATGCGTGTTACACTTTTTTGAAAACGTCCAGATGCACCAGTAACTAAATGAGGTAATAGTACATTACTTAACAAGGGCTGTAAAAGAAAGAAAGCCCGAAATCGCAGGTATTTGAGACCCGAGCCGTAGGCGAGGGTTGTAAATATGCGATAGAGGGCTTTCTTTTTTACTGCCCGTGATGAGTACACAATTTTACGTCTTCACCTGGCCACAATGCGAGTTTTACCGTGCGCGCAGCGTGCGATAAAACTCACATTATGGCCAGGTGTTACGTAAAAGTATATAAGTCATTCTGATAAATACCAATCAAAAACTAAGAACCCTTATCAATAAAAGAAGAGTTTCTTGGAGTAATCTTGTAAACGCAGTTAAAATAAAAAATATATTATGTAAGATTTGGTGATTATTAAAGCAATCTACGCACTATCCTTCCGTAACGTACGTCCGAGCACGATGTACAACGCAAAACGATATTGCGTAGGATTGCTGGACATTAATAATTATTATTATTACCGTGATGGACTTGCACGATGGAAATTTTGTCGTGCGTACAGCAGCATCGTGCCTTACGGTCGTGCGCCGCTGTACGTCAAGAAGGATAGTGCGTATCTCGTATGGAGAGTTTTCACAAAGGCCTCGCGAGATAGCTTCACCGTCAATTTTCAAATCACGTTATGACACAAACTAAAGCTCGTGGGGTAATTTAAATGCAGTATTGACATTTTCTATCGATTTTTAAAACAAAAAATATGCATATGACCTATATGCAACTTGGTAAAGTGGTATAATTTGTTACCATTTTGTCAACCCTATGTGTTGTATGTAGAGTATATCTATCCCTCACGGTAGCTCGCACTTGTCAAGCTTAGGATGTACTTAGTCTGGGTTATTATCACTGGCAGTCTGTATAGGAACAGACTATAGTAGATGTGGCCTTAGCATAAGTTTAAATTCGATGGGCCGTCTTTTCAGCGCGCAAGCATAGCGATATTTATCGTTTTATATGTATAGAAAAAAAAATGTTTTGCCTAATGGATAAAAAATAGGGTAAAATACGGTGACGTTGCTTAAACAAAAGAATTTATCCTAGTAAAATTACATGGCGTCAATTTTGACGTACCGTAATTTACGCACCGTTAAGGTTTGATTGAGGCCGTACTGTGAAAACCGAATTTCGATGCGAGCTTCTGGTGTGGCCGCTCCCTAACACGACTACACGTCTGCGATTTTTCTTTACGGCGTCATGACATCAATATCGGAACGCATACGCGACGCATTCCTAAACATATATGTATGCGACTGAAGACTAACAATAAAATACAGGTTATAATTAAAAGTATGTTTAACACATGTAGGTACCATGATTTAAAGCAGTCTACGCACTATAGGGCAAAACTAAAAATAGACCTGAATTTTAGCCTCATTAGATTTCCACGTTTCGTACAAAATTGTTTCAATAAAAAATATAAAAGTAGCAGTTGTAAGTGGTCATTTTTAGTACCAGGTTTTAAAATTGCCCTTTAAAGGGTTAACACATGTAACATGTTTTAAAGCAGTCTACGCACTATCCTTCTTGACGTATAGCTCCGCACGACCAATGCTGCTGTACGCACTATCGTGCAAATGGACAAAAGTTCCATCGTGCAAGTCCATCACAGTAATAATAATAATTATTGACGTCCAGCAAGCCTACGCATCGTTTTGCGTCGTGCATCGTGCCGGACGTACGTCAAGGAAGGATAGTGCGTAGACTGCTTAACATGTTTATGCAAGTTGGTGTTCGCAGCCTTGGTCATATCTTGTCCGGAAGTAGGTATACACTCTTGCCAGTGTTGCCAGTCTTAGGTAGGAACTCTATGTCTATTGAATGGACGTAGTATAATATCAGTGGATGTATCTTATTATGTACTCTGTGAAATACTGTGAATTTCTGTCTGTGATTGCAGTCTCAAAGAGTATAGTGTAATACCAAAAGGAAAAGAGTGGCTTCTCTGTGGTTTAACATGCATCTGTGGACATAGTGCCATCTATAGCTGGGTGACTAAAACTTCTCATGCAAGGTATATATATATATACGTACGTATAGATCTACAAGTGCATATTAATAGTTAGGCCGCACACGCACTACAACTAAACCGCCGCGCTCTTTAACCGCGTGACTTTTTTTATCAAGTAAATAATCAGCAGCTATTGAGGCCGCGTGCATTATTTTTACTTGGTTATAAAGTCACACCGTTAAAAACCGCGACGGTTTAGCCGTAGTGCGGGTGCGGCCTTAAGCAACTAACGCCTGCGACCAATACATCGGAACCCGAAAGATCCTCTGCTTTACTTAGATAATCTTTAATCTCATTCATTAAAAATTGTCTAGGTACGCGAGAGAATCATTTTGACTTCTTGAACTCTTGAGTGGCGCCGCAGGTTTTGACTCTGGCTTGGAGAGAAATAATGATTTTTGCAAAACAATAACACATGTAGATTTTTTATTCTTATAGACAATTAAAATTAAAAGCATTTAAATGTTTGCTATAATTTTATTTACATAATACTAATACTCATTACAAGTCTCACAGTGTTCTTTAAGGACAAATTTAACACTTTTTATGTTTTAAATAATACTCTCGCGCTGATTTTTTTATGACATCATCCCCGTCATCATAAGTTATTTTACCACCAAGTATTCGGTTAACAGATCTGCACCAGCTATAAATAATAATGTTTATTGAAATGTTACAAAAATATTCAATGAGCTTTTCTTTGTGCCTCTCACAATCTATAAAAGTGAAGTCTGTAAAAAGCTCTATAAAACTTGTGATTCTTTCTTTAATATTCTTCTCATGGCAATCAGAGTTAAGAAAAGAAATGGTTATTTGCTGAATGTCTTTAAAGCATGTTATGAAATCTTCAGAGGGGTAACACAACCATTTCTTGTTTTTATTATATTCTTTGGCTCTTATGTAATTGTGTACATTGCTTGGTGCTGCTGTTATTTTATCGCGACAGCATTTACATGACTTCACTATATTCTGTAGGCACTTTGCCAGGGCCCATCCACAAACGTAAGCTCTTTGCTCAGCCCCTGAATCTGATAGATTTGCATTATTTTGGATTAGATCCAGAGGCTGATCTAATACAATATGCTGTGGCTGTGAGGGAGCATCTTGAGTTGTCTCTTTTTCATTTTCTTTAAGTACGAATAATAGGGATTGCAACGAAATTGGTCTAGAATTAAATACAATAAAAACTAAAATTATGACAAATAGTAACGAATTACCAATTCACGTTAACCGTGTCTTACTTGACTATGTCCATGAGTACACATATCTGGGCAAACAAGTATCATTTAAAAAAAGTAGACACTATGATGAATTAATGAGACGCGTAAATATGGCTTGGAACAAATTTTGGTGTTTCAAAGAAATCCTGAAGTCCAATACTTCAATTAAAGCAAAGAAATTGATACTAGACTCTTGCATCTTACCCTCGCTTACCTACGCGTCACAAACATGGATTTTCAACAAAAAAACCAGAGACAAAATAGTAACAACACAAAGGGCCATGGAACGGAGCATTCTTAATCTGAAATTGAAACATAAAAGAAACAGTACATGCATAAGAAAAACAACCAAACTGATTGATGCTCTGGAGCACAGCAGAAAGTTAAAATGGAAGTGGGCCGGACATGTTGTACGAATGAGTGATGACAGGTGGGCCAAAAAAATAACTTCATGGAAGGGACCTACAGGAAAAAGAGCCAGAGGCAGACCGGCGGAGAGATGGCTCGACGAAATTTTAAAAGCAGCAGGAGAAAACTGGTTTGAAAAAGCAAAAGATAGAACTACTTGGAGGAAAATGGAGGAGGCCTTTACTCTATGAAGAGGTCCTTAATAAACATTAATTAATACTAAATTGTTTATATAATATAGATTAAGTATATATTTAAAGTACACGCTATAACAACATGCTGTGAATCAAACATATTTCATGTAACTACGTACTTATTAAGGAAATAAAAGGCTTTATTAATAGGGATTGCAAAAGAGTATTCGAATCCTCTTCGCAATTAGAATTTTGTGAATGATTAGTGTTAATATTATTTAAAAGTAGCGTTTTAAATGCTCCCTCAAAGCCGACGCAATTTGGAGCAATATTTCTCGCTCCTAAGCTTCGAATACTCCCAAAAAAGTTTTCGAGAGGGTCCTGGTTGAAGTTCCTTGTGAGCATGGCATCAAAAGAATACTTTTCGTGTAACAATTTCCAGATGGACTTAAAATTCTCAATAGTTTTAGTAAAATTATTTACAGAGGGTACAGATTTTTCCGAATATGAATTAGTATTTCCTTTTTTTATAAAATATTTTACAGTTTTTAATACCTTTACAGCATCTGACCATAACTTATGATGAGGTGAATTATGTTTCACAGCAGCTTTATATATTTTTCCATTAGGAATTGAGTAAGTCGAGGAGTTCAATGAATCGAAAACTTTGTCGATAAGTAGAACAAACGGCACCAAATCGCGACATTCGTCGGGTACATCACCCCTCGCAGCCAAGTGTTCAGTTGCTACTGCCATGGTGCGACTTAACACTTGAGCCGCCATTTTTACCCTCATTTTTTTTATCTTATTTTTGTTTATATGTTCGTCGGTCAATCGGGGTAAAAACCGCAACTCCCCATATGTTTTATCGGCCTCATAAACCCACTGAAAATATTCCCACTTGATTTTCTTATCGGTTCCTTCATTTGAGTATTTCATTTCTTTATTTAAAATATTATTTCTTTATCCTTTCAATAAATGAGGAACGTCATAAAGTGGGAATATTTCTTTATTATTTACTATCATTAAATCTTTACGCCACTCCCTCTGATTTGATACATAGCAGCGTTTTGCATCATCTATGAGGCTATTAATCACACTTACATTTGAGGAGCATTGGTCGCAGACAGTGGCAATGATATGTAAACCTGTGGCTTGTAAATTTGTTATCACGTCTATTAAAATATTTTTAAGTGTCGAAGTCTTTAAGCTTTGAGTAAAGTAGTAAGCCACAGGTTGTTTGAATTTGGCTTTAACCCCTTTGACCATAAAAACTAAAACATGATTCGCAAATCGATTGGTTTTTCGATCGCCCAAATTTTCGAAACCCACAAGATCGTCTGTGTTACTATTATAATTTATTTGTGGGGTTATAGCCATTTCATCAAAAATGAGTGTACAAAGACGATCTTGGGGCAACATTTTCGATACAGTGTCTTTAAGTTGCGTAAATATAATTTTATTTATGCCCGGAACAAGTTTAACCCTCGAAAGAAGTTGTTTTAATATTTTTTTGGAAGGCAGAGTAAAAAGTTTTGACATTAATTTATAGCCTTTAGGACTCCTCTTATATAAAGATAACGCCAGAACCTTTTCATCAATGGTGAATCTTCGCCCTTTCGCCTTTTTCTTGCTCTCTATAAACTGCATTCTTGTAAAAAGTCTTGCTGGTTCATTCATATGTTCCGTCAACTTGCTGAATTCACGAATGTTTGCAGCTCTCTTTATATGTTGTAGACGCTGTTTAAGTGCCTTATTTTTTTGCCGCAGTCTTCTTATTTAATTTTTATGCCGTCTTGCCTCCCTTGTATATGTTTCGGGACACACAACCTTTTCATGACGATGAAATGATGCACCTGAAACATTTTTTAACATGTTAATCTTAAGGTACTTTTGTCCAGCATAGACGTCCTTCGGTTATAAAATAAGATTCACGCTGTAAGTACACACATTTTTCTTTTACTAGTCCAGTATTTGCTTTACATTTAGTACACTTAAGTGTTAACATACAAACATACAAAAGAAACGCAGGGAGCTACAAGATTTTTTCAACACAAATGAACACATTCTGCGCCAGTAATTCAGAAAATTACAAACTTTTGTATGGGATCGATGTAGCAAAGGATCAATACCTTTGCAAGATTGATATGTCACCTACCCAGGCCAGGAGGTAAGTAATACGAGATATAAGAACTGATAATAAAGCAGTCACAATATAATTATGCTCACTTTGTATAAACATGTTTACTATAACGTTCACTGGATGTAACAAACGAAAGATATAGTTTCAAAACATATATTTATATAAAGTATAACGTCTATTAATATTAATACCAATCAATAAAACGTATAATGTTTATGACACCTAAGATTTAAAACATAATATATAAATCAATGAATCTAACATCAAAAAAGCGGCCATGTGAGAGTCGGACTCGCACATGAAGGGTTCAGCGGTTTACGATTTCTGACGTATTAAAAAAAACTACTTACTAGATCTCGTTCAAACCAATTTTCGGTAAAAGTTTGCATGGTAATGTACATCATATATTATTTTTACATTTATCATTCCCTTATTTTAGAAGTTATGGGGGGGGGACACACATTTTAACACTTTGAAAGTGTCTCTCGCGCAAACTATTCAATTTAGTAACCTCAATATCATTTTTGAAGACCTATCCATAGATACCCCACAAGTTTGGCATTGATGAAAAAAAAAAATTGAGTTTCAGTTCTAAGTATGGGGAACCCCAAATTCACCAAATACATCGACTTACCAAGTTTCCACAGTATAGCTCTTATAGTTACGGAAAAAAGTGGCTGTGACATACGGACGGACAGACAGACAGACAGACAGACAGACAGACAGACAGACAGACAGACAGACAGACAGACGGACGGACAGACATGACGAATCTATAAGGGTTCAGTTTTTTGCCATTTGGCTACGGAACCCTAAAAACGTAATGAAAGATAAACGCCTAGAACGACTTTAGTAGCCCTAATGATCTTCTTAATTAACAATCAACCTTACCGTACCTACTTACATTACTGGAAGCAATTTTCTGGACTTTCTGGGCAAAAAAAAATAACCTCGAAGGCCAAGGCGAGAGCGTTGGCCTTGTAACCTAACCTAACCGAGTCGGTTCTACCCTGATTCGTCTTGCTCGTGGAGGTTTCTGGTTCGCTAAAACAAGACCTTTCTGGTACAGTTTTTAAATATGTATAGTTACACTTTAGTACCTTGTCTGTTGGTTTAATGTCATGTTTAAACTGAAACAAGTACGGTATATGAATTGTCACAGCGATCATAGTGACATGGTACTAAAGTGTACACATATTTATGAAATCGACTGTACCCTATCGTTTCAGTACCTACCTATTGAGTATACCATATATATTAATATTTATTATGATCGCTATATGTCATGTGTTATACGAAAATTAGACAATATGAATGTGAGAGAAAAAAACATTACATAAAATAAATATTATGTCAGTTGACAGTTATTCCTTATAAATATATTGATTTTGTTATTATAGCTAACGTTTATAATATTTTGTAAACGTTATTAACATAAAAATATCGGTTTTGTTGTTATATCTCGTGAAATGCACCTCTACAGCCCAGGGTCGGCACCGGTATATTAATTATCAGAGGTCAAGCCGTACAAACATTGGCTCCAGTAAAATAATATGCGTGTTTATACCTTTACTGTCGTAACCTTGATCTCCAACAACGACACAAGTATATGATGTGGAAGCCGAAGGTTCAGGATTGTCCATCGGTACTTCTGTATGAGAAGTTGAGGGAAACCGGCGCCCTTTGGACATACAATAATTGTGTTCCTCTTCAACCGACAAGTTGATCACCTGAGGCATATCTAAAAATAAAATAAATAATTTATAAGCAGGTAAGTACAAACATTAGTTTCAGTATTGGTTAAATCTGATTAATTGATGAACCATAGCTACTGATGATACAATCAATCAATGACTTTATTTTATTTTATATTTCATCAGTGTCATATTTTTTGTAGCGGTTCATCAGTTTGCATTTCATAATGTATTTTATTTTTCCTTTGTGTCACAGTTGTCATGTAAATTGTGGTTATTTTATTCCCTCATAGCTTCAGTCGCATTTCACCTCGATCGCTTATTTTTATTGTATCATTTGGTCTTGGTCATCTATAACATTATTAGCAAAATATTTTTAATCATAGTATACCTCATATGCATATTTTGTAATAACATTTCACAGCAATCGGTTTATATCATAAAACTATGTCTGCAAAATACTTTAAAAAACTTACACAGGTTGCAAATAGCAATTAACGCGTCAACTAAAACAGCGTTCCAAACACAGCTTGATAGCAGTGAAATGCAACTGTGGTAAACATTTTTAGAAGACTAACAGCGCCAAAAATAGAGATAAATGGAAAGACATGGAGGAGGCCTATACCTGTCAGGGGTCCTTAATTTAAATTATGAATACTAACAACAAACATGTACAAACTATGTTTACGGAATAATAAAGGCTTATTATTATTTATTATTTTATAAATACATTTAGTCAGTTTTTATTTATTATTATGGATTATTATTATTATTATTGATCCTAACAATATAGTGACATAACTTTAACGATTAAACCAGCCATCAGTTATTACAAGGTATTGAAAAAGCTAGTTATTAAACCAAACTTACGCTTCAAGTTGATTGATGGTACAGCATTCCATACTAAGCGATGACCACTGGTCTTCTGTTCTGGCAGAAAATGGTGATCACAAATTCGTTTGTTAGCATATATCTTAGCCGGGTCAGTCTCCTTCAACACCTCGCCAACTGCAGACACCCAAGCAACAAACCGCTCATGCTGCTTGTTGTTATTTGGGAACCTGTGCAGTGGGACACCTTGTGCAACTGAAATTGTAACAATTATAATTATATTTTACTTATTTAACATTCCATGAATGAGAGGCAAATGCCCAACAGATACAATAAATATATCGAACATATTCAAAGTGACAATATAAACAAAAACAAATATGTTAGTGGTCCCATATACCGTTTCTTTAAAATTAAACTGACAATATATTCACATTCCCAAAAAAAACTATTGTTTCTAAATCAAATATAACAATGATAGCAAAAATACTAATTGCACAACAAATTAACTGAACCAACTTACAATTGCTTTAATTTTAGTCAAGTGGATATGAATCACTACGTAGTATAAAACAAAGTCAGCAGGAATGCTGTCTGTCCCTACGTATGCTTAGATTTTTAAAACCACGCAACGGATATTGATGCGCTTTTTTTTAATAGATAGAGTAATTCAAGAGGAAGGTATTTATTTATAAGAAAAACTGCATTTCAGAAAACTCATATAAACCGAAGCGAAGAGAGGGCGGGTCACTAGAAGTATAATAAAATCGTGTTTTACTTGTAAAATATGAGATACTTGTATAATATGAGTGTAATAGATGATTGGTGTTAAAGAAATAAAGCAACTAGAGACCACATTTTGCACACCATTCTCCTGATTTTACATTATAGATGGTTTTTGAATGACAAAATTATTATTTTAGTGAAGCATTTTGAGGTTATTAAGTTGTCTACTAAATAAGACAAGTTAATTGGTATGGACCGTAGCTAATTCTTTACGTCTTGATACCTGTATATTTCGCGTTCGAATATAGCAGATTGTTTAAATGATGAAATACAAGCAGAGTACGCACAAAATTCTACAATGGCGAAATCACCACGGAACGCCATAAGGAGAAAGTAAGTCATAAATACCTACTGCAGTTATTTACGAACTAGCTGAAGGCTCCTAAAATGACGTGGTGTGTTGTGTTTTAATCAAAATATAATACCATTTTATTAGTTACTCACCAAGATTGTCGCATCCAAAAATACACAGCCTTTTCTTCATACACTCATAACGATAAAATTAACAAATAACAAATTCAACAACAAATATAACAAATGTAACAGTAAGAACAAAAAACTTAACGAAAAACTCCACAAAACCAAAAATAACTGAACAAAATTGCCAGAAAAACGGGAAACGCACATCGAGATCCGAGTACGAAAATCGTTGTGAACTTTTTTGAAGTTCACAGACAGTTACTTGGCTTGACATTGACAGAGGTTAGTCTGGATTACAAACTATAGAGGGCGCCACTGAGAATCAAAAATGTTGCTAGTTCTAAGTGTGCCCCCCCTGTGCAGTCTGACTGTGGCCATCATGGTTCGTAGTTGACCGAAGTGGAGCTTAAGGCAGTTGTGTTTTTGATGTATGATGTATACATCATAAATAAGACAAAGTAAATTTTCATGAACGGATTTTACCAATATTATCATTTATTCTTATATATTTTTTAATATTTATTATTTAAACTGTTGATCATGGCTGTGACAAAGTGTTTTTGTGTTGAACCGTCGCCTTGCTTAAAATCGATTCACGGATTGAGAATGAGCCTTATATTGTATATACTCGCGTTCATCAGTTTCTTACCGAAAACCTGTGTCGCCGACATGGATATAGCGTGCACGAACGTTCAAAGTATCTTCGACAAGAAAGGAATGTTATCGACGGTGGATATTCAGGATCAGCCTACCGCAGGTGAGTGCTTCGCTCTGTGTGTTACAAGCAACCGACGCATTCGCGTATACGAATGTAGGATATCAGAGATAACGATCCATGAATACATAGATCACTATCACTTCTACAGCTTAAACATTACAGAGAAAAATATAATAAACGTAGCAGCAAGACGTGCTTGCAGTTATAAGTATATTCATTTTGAATTATAATAATATGAAGGTTCAAGTAACAATACTTAAAAATATCAAATTCATGCTACATAATAAAGGTAAATATTGTGTGAACCTAGCTAAAAGATTAAAACAAGAACATTAAACTGTTAATCACATTAACATATACATCAAAACAAATGTGTTACATGTGAAGCTAAGACTACTGTCACAATGCTTTCCATTAGTTCCCTAAACCTGTAGGAATAAATATTTCTTTCTGAGTACTCATTACTAGGGTTAGGACTATTGGTGGCATATCATGGTTCTAGAATCCATGGTGTCGTTAATTTTTAATTAATATTAATACTGCACCGAGCAAACGTTGAGCGTGGCGTTTGTTTAACTATAGGTTCATACCTACTAATATTTGCTTGTTTATATAAAGCTTTCACAGTGGAGACATCTGCTTGACTGAAATTCATTTAAACTAGTTAGCTATTAAACAAATGAATGCATTCAGATATAAATCATTAGGACGATACTGAAGGTCAAAATCTAAGTGGTATTTTAAGATTGCGCCGAGCGTACCCCAGATGTACAGTGGCGCCCTCATTACTATTATTGTGTTTTGTAATTAACTAAAGAATTTCCTTGCAATTAGACGATACGTTCATGTAGCGCAAGTAAAAACACAAATTAACAATTACCCTTCGAGTAGTCAGCTTAATGGTAAAAAGTGGGCATTTTTATATAATAGATAACTCGAAGGTGAATTGTTATCAAACTATGTGATATACCCTATAAGTTGTGTTTTCATTTGTAGTACAAAACCTATCTACCAATTGCAAGAAAATACTTTAGTTTATTAAAAACCACAATAATAGTAATGAGGGCGCCACTGTACATCTGGGGTACGCTCAGCGCAATCTTAAAATACCACTTAGATTTTGACCTTCAGTATCGTCCTAATGATTTATATCTGAATGCATTCATTTGTTTAATAGCTAACTAGTTTAAATGAATTTCAGTCAAGCAGATATAATCTCCACTGTGAAAGCTTTATATAAACAAGCAAATATTAGTAGGTATGAACCTATATTTAAACAAAACTTAAAATGTATTCAGTTTATTTTGCTAATCATTAGGAAATAGTTACTATGGATTCTAGAACCACAGTACGCCTCTAAAAGTCCTAACCCGATGCTTGCAGGCATCATTTTAAATACCTACTTATGTGAAGAATTGTATAGAAAGTTGGATGTATCTTGCGAACCTTAACTATTAGCTTTGTTGAAACTTTTCTTTATGCAAATAAGTGGCGAAAATTTAAAACCTGGCAGTAATTTGAAAATGGTGATTATTTTGGCGATTTTGTTTTGATTATTCACAGTAGGTCCTATGGATATTCCTTTGACGGAACGATTGCATATTTTTTACGCCTTAGTTCCTTTAAAAAAACTGATGGTACTACTGCAACTTTTCCTTCGTTTTGGTTCCTTTACAAGAGCTGAAGGAACAACAGATACCTTTTATTAGCATTAGTTACTTCAAATTACCAGAAGGAACATTCTTGCAAAGAAACTAATGCTAAAAACAGGTCTTGGTGTTCCTTCAGCTTTTGTAAGGAACAAAAGCAAAGGAAAGTTGCTGTAGTACCTTCAGTTTTAGCAAAGGGACAAAGGCGAAAAAATGTTACAGTATGTTCTCCATCTCTTGTGAAGGAACTAGTGCAAAAAAAAACAAAACATCCAAAGGATCTACTCTGTATAATCTTTTTTTCACCAATTATCATTGTCTGAATATTTTATCAAAAAAAACAAACACAGAAAGTGTTTAGTTGCCATTTGCTTGGCATGTGTAATGTACTGTACCTACCTTTTGTGTAATGTACTGTAGTACATTTGCTACCCAAATAAAACAAAATAATTTTACCTTTTTTTTCAGCATGTTGCAAATTTCCATAAAGAACTCTTACTGTTTAGAATACAGTTCAATCAAATACTTCCCTTTGATACTCTGGTCATTGTACCAAACCACATGTGTAAAGAGTTATGAGATCACAGAGATATTATGGGAAATCATATAATTAACTGAAAATATTTTGCTACATTTATTACATACATAATATTGGTTGACTGGTAGTCCGCCATTTGTAACTACTTTGTGTATTGTGCAATAAAGTTTCAACAAATAAATAAATATGTATATTAACAGTATGCTTATCATTCAAACTTTTTTCGACTAATAATTCTTTGCTTTGGTAATATTCTGCTAAGTGATAACATTTGTTTCAAAATCATAGTTATATCACCATGTTTTGTCACCTGTCAGTCAGTATATCATATAATTTTTTTCTTTGCCAGCATTAAATTTATCTGCGAAATGTTAATTTAGTGCAGCGCTCATCTTAAACAAAACAGTGGTTATGGAGGGAAAGTTTTCCTAGTCTTCAATGCTGCTGATGAAATCCCTAATTTCCCCATTGTTTATTGCTCAATTCTTAGTTATCACTAAGTTAGTATGGAACCCATTGTGTAATGCGCTGGTATTTTAATATGCCATTTATTTTTTCGGCAAATATGTCGATTGGCAGTCTATACTTTTCCCAAATATAGAATGGCATTTGATATCTCTCCTAACTCAGTAAGAAATACCTAAGATACTAATAATTTAAGATTCTAACCAAATCTAATCTAGCAGCTTGTTTCTGTTATGGTCACAGTGGGTCTAGATAATTATATTGACTGCCACAAAATTTAAGTTCCGTTTCTACAGTCATTATATTGTTGTTAACTAGGTCATAACTGTCATACATAATAACTCACAATGTTGAAAGTCACAATATGAAAAAGTATCATTTGCAGTTTGACTCAGTTGACAAAGGTAATCAAAATATTACTTATGTTCTTAACTTTTACAACTTTTTGCACAATAAGGCTAACATGTTTACCAGCGTATTAGTGACAGGTTGCAAGCCCATCGCCTAACACTACGCATGATGTCATTGTGCTTAAAAACATTTACTGTCTGGAAACCTGCAAAATCTTTATAAATACCCTGTGTATCCCCAACTTGAATATCTTGTATAAAATGGCTTGTTTTATGTTCTTGTTGTACATCTACTATTACCTTCTCTTTGTTTAAAGCAGAGATGGGCATTATTCGAATAAATTTTTATTTGAATAATCATTCGAATAAACAATCATTCGCGATAAATTTATTCGCGAATAATTTATTCGCGAATAAATTATTCTACCACTTCTTCGAATAATAAATGAATTATTCTTTATTTTATTCGAATAAATACCACGAATAATATTATAGTACACTTTCAAATTTACCATTAAAATGCAACTGGAGCATATTTTAGGGTCTAGGGATTGTCTCGCAGGTAGCCAACCAGAAAGAGATGGATATATGAATGAACGAGATAACCACGTAACTCAATTTTCTTATCGGTTTGTTTACCCGTGTTCATTATTATTTCACAAAAATTAGTCATTCGCATACTTTGGTCTAAACCAGTCGCATCTCTGAAGTCTGTGTATTACTTTAACAAAAAAATGAGTAAGGTTAATGACGATGACGATAATATCCAGTCCAGCAAGGATAGCTCGTTAAACTCCACGGATTTGAGTGAAAACCGTGATGTGGTATCACAAGACCACACAAAACCACTATATATTTTTCATTTCTTTATTTAATTTAATACCCCTGTCGATCTTATAGCGATTGACTTTTAAACAAGGATAATTTATTCGTAGTATTTTATTCGGGAATGATTTATTCGTGATACAATTTATTCGCGAATAATTTATTCATCGAATGATTTATTCGCGAATAATTTATTCGCCATATGTACGAATAAGAATAATCATTCGGAAAATTTATTCGTTATTCGCGAATGATTTTTTTATTCTCAATCGTTATTCGTCATTCGAATAAATTTTGCCCATCTCTGGTTTAAAGCACCATTTTGTACATTTTGAGCACAGTACGGTTAAGTAATACACTGCATAGAAAATGAACTAGTGGGTGGACTGGTTGACAGGCCGACAACGCAAACACAAGCAAAGGTCAACAGCCCTGGTTGAAACTAAACGCACGCCTCGTAGAATATACTTAAAGTGAATTTCTGATTTTGAAATATGGAACTCCAGTTAGGTGAATCTTGGGATTACTTATTTACGTATCCGAACGGGGCTCCACCGGTGCAATTGTTTTTATCATTAGATTTTTTCCCGTTGGTTAACACTGAGAATACGAGGGAAAAATATTTCCAAAAGTTAACATTTGTACTTAATAAAAAGGCAACGAGGCAAAAATTTTGATTATGGTCTCACCCTTTTTTTTTTTACATTTTAGAGCAAGCTTGAGTTAGTTACTAGTTGGTTTACATGACGAAGGGCGAAGAAGGTTACGAGTATTATGAGGTGTCTGTTTAATTTAATGTATGAAACCTGAAGAGTGTCGCTGGAGTCCGTTGAAGAAAATGTTGGCGGTCACGTACGGCAGAGAATTACTTGCAGCTCTTCGTGCGCGGACCGTAGTTCCTGGCCGGACATTCCACCGCGGGTGAACCTGCTGTCGCGGACCGGTCCTCGCGGTCTGGACCACTTTCCGCAATTATGCATTCTACATTATAGCCAACTTCGCCTTCTGGTTTACTTCTGTTATCCCTATTCCCTCGCTGACAATTCGAATTTTCAACATAATATGCGTCACGAACGGCACGAAAGACTGCATGTTTTGATATTTTCATATTTTCATCTATGTATGTTAAGTTTTTTGTTATATACATTTTAATTTATTGCATTCGTTTTTTTTTATATCCAGTGACATAAAGATCGACATCTCACCTTATCCGTTACGTACTCGTATCAGAACGCCTTTAAGTAATTATAGTAGTTTATGCAATAGTTGTATAAGAGAGGTCAAAATATATGAGTGGCGTGAGTTACGATGTGAGCCGAAGGCGAACATCGTAAAGGAAAGCGCCACGAGTGTTTTTTGACTTAGTTATACACCGTTGCATACAATACTTTTTCTACGACTAGGTTTCAAATGAAATTAAGCGAAAAAACTTACAAACGAACGAACGAAGTAAAGAACAACAAACGAGCGGGAAACAAGAAAATGACAAAATATGTGTCTATGGTTTACTTTGTTTTTAAATTGACGGAATGGAAAAAATAATTATTTACAATTCCAAAACATTTTAATTTGACCAATCAGAATACTTCACTAAATTAAATCCACCAATCACAATACACATCGACTGTCAAACGGAACGATAGGTTCTTTTAGGTACGTGTTTCTCTTTAACTAATTTAAATCTTTTAAAAAAACTTTGTAATTCGTATCAACCAATCAGAATACAGCTATTTTAAAATCGACCAATCAGATAACTGAAATCATTTCTCAAAACATTAGGTGTTTTATAGTCCCTATTTCACAATCGTTAAAATATGATTAACAGGCTACACTTAGTAATCTGTGGCGTATCGTTAGGGCGACTTTACGACACCGAGAGCTGTTATGGGGAATAGAGTTATAGACTTTTCTGAAGTCATATTATCTATGTTCTTATAATAGTGTTCGTGACTATGTAAAAGACTAATAAAAGTACAGGAGTAGAAAAATAATTTTAATCAACCTAATGTATAATACAAATCCCTAAAATTTCATAATACCTAATAGTTTTTTTTTGTGAAACCATAATCTTTTCAGGATTGTTTTAAAACAAAAGCAAAATGTCCCCCCACTCTGGGAATCAAGGCGTTAGCTTATGTATTATGTATGTATCCATGTAAGAAGAAACTTTTTAGAACTTTAAGCAGAACTATATTTATAGGTTACGGACGGTTCTAGACGGGATTTGCATTTAAATTGTATCTGGAATTCATTTACCTTTTCCTGCCTTTGTTTTTATCGGACGTGCCCTAGCCTATACAGATTTACAAAACAATCCTGTGTAGTGCTGGCTATAATTTCTATACATTTACTTTAAGGATATAATATCTAGCTCAAAACATTTCAACATTTTATCTTCAATATTAGACGTTGGCGAGATGAGCTACATACTTTTTTAATATTGTAGATAGCGGCGGCGGTTAAATGATTACAGGACAATATTTAATCAGTATACGAACAAATTTCCAATTTGGCGCGACCGCGCTATCTTCTTCCTATTCTTAATCGGTATGCTGCACTGTACTATATAATTTTTCTCTGCCGTTGTTGTGAATTATTTTTGGCATTATCAGGCTAAAATTCATACAAAATTACGAAACACGGTAGCATAAGCTAGCTATAGGAATTTATCTATGATCCCCGCCCCCGTAATATACAGGGTCTTAGACATCATGTGTCATGGTAAAATTTGCTGCTTAAGACCTACACAATCGATATCTAAATATAAATAGTGTTAGTTTTATTTTTCAAAACGCCCGGGTTCGATTCCCGAGCTGAGTACAGGTTTTTTAATGTATGAATACAGTTTTTATTTTCGTTAAAATCGATGACATGGTCCTAAGAACAGATCTTCGTATGTCTTATAGTTTCGGACTTTCCCATAGTCACCGATCTAAATGAGCAACCCTGTATAAACATATTAAGGCACGGCCCGAGCCGTCGGATATTAGCCCGCGCCGGGAATAGAGCGCTCCCGGGAACCGCTAACTTCGTAGGCAGACTCCCCAACCAGCTACCTATACGCTAAACGCGGCGCCAAACTATAAATATTATATTTTATTAATTAACTATTTTCCACCCGCACCTTTGTCTGCGTTACATATATAGGTTACATCATCTTCAAAGGTTATATTATTTCAAGAAAGTCCAGGGAATTATTTTGTTAAGCAAGCCGTCTACTGAACAAACTCTCATTTCATGACTCTAACCTTTAATAGTAGATTGTTCAACAAGGAACTAAAACAAGCCATAATGACACGAAATGTTTAACCACGCGAACGAGCGGGAAAAAAAACGACGTTCTATACAAGATTACAATATTTAACAAATATGTATGTTTCTGACAAAATTGTTTCGCGGTTGTTTTTTTTGTAACGTGAATGCTTGCATATCCTCGTAAGGCCCAACGTCCTTAATTTAGGACATTTTTCTAAGTGACTTGACTTTAGTAGACCGACACAAGATTCTTTTTCGAACTGACGAAATTTGACGTGGGCCTTACGAGGATATTTAGCCAACAGATACAAGCTTGAAAACTATTTGGACCATGCATAATATAATAAAATGATCCTTAATATATTAAAATAGATTCATATCCGTAATTATTGTAAACGTGTTTCACGAAATTAAATCGTATTTTTTAATATTTGTTATTTTGAGGTTATTTCCACGGCCTAAAAATGGTCTATACGCAATCTCTGAAAATGGCGATAATCCTCCATTCACAAACACCGTAATTGGTGGATTTTTTGGTTGCGACTTATAAATTATAAAAAATAAAAACAATTTCTTTAATTTGGGACGGATAAAGATGAACACTAACCTTAGTCCGTCACATATTAGAAAAAAATATGAAAGATTTACCATTGACAGCTAACTTGTCATACTCATTAGCAAACGCTTTGTTAGGCGTTTTTTCTGATATTTTTATTTTCTTGTATAAATTATTCCTATCGCCTTTTTTCCCTATAGACATATTTTCTGATATGTTTATTTTATTGTATAAAAATTTCCGAACGTATTCTTTTCTTATGGACATATTTTTTGATATTTATATTTTCATTAGAGATGGGCCGACTTAAGACTGTATCGTTTAGTATAAATACATGCAAAACCTAGTCTAACTTTTGACATCCGTATTATTTTGAATTACAATGTTGTGAGGATATGATCTGAAGGTGTTTTTTAACCATTTCATCTGATATAATATGTTTAACTTTTGTGTCTTAGAGATTTTATGATGCTTTCAAAATCGTCCCTAAAATATATTTCAGACAAGCCTATTGAGCTTAATTTGAAGTATTTCAGCAACTCCTCAAGTACAATTTTAAAATGCAATAGGTTGATATGCAGCCAAAACATGTTAACTAAGTGTCCTCTTCATGTTTAGGGTGAATTGCAAAAATATTGTACATAGTTAAGGGCTTAATTGAGACAACGTTAACTTTCTTCCATTGTTTTTCCTTTGTGTAACGAAAGTTATCCATATGATTATATGACTAATCTTCGTTACACAAAGGAAAAAGTTAAGGATTGTTAAGGATTTTTTAATTGAGCCCTTAACTATGTACAATATTTTTGCAATTCACCCTTTACCCGAATGAGCATCCTCAGAATAAATATGATAGATTTTTACTTTCACACAAAAGCTACTTTTTACGTAATGTTTTGGTTTCCCATCAATATCTGGTGCGAGCGGGAGGAGGGAGACTAACCAAAGGTCTCAGCGAGAGACCCAAGCACAATGGACAATCATGGCATCCAACCATCGGTAAAACACGTCGATAGAAACGTTTCATTAAAGTCGGAGTTGTAATGAGTAATATGCCATATTCTCAAAATGGCCACCGCCCATCGCCATCCATGCCATTTTTTTATTAAAAAGAAATTAAAGAGAATGCTCAGATGTTTTACTTTGGGAATCATGTGTAATCATGATTTACGTAGTATGATAAAAAAAATTGGTTACGTTGTATAGCTCGCTACCAGTAAATTTTCTTTTGCTATTTGTCCACTTTCGTTAACATCACTCAGATGGATTCGGTAAATTTTGACTAAACCATATGTCGAGCCCGCAGGATGAAATGTGTACCTAATAAAAGCACAAATTAAACACATATATAATTTAATCTAAAAAATTCTTTAGTAAAGAAATACTACTACGTAATGTTGTATTTATACTAAACGATACAGTCTTTAGTCGACGATTAGTCGGGAAAGTCGACCATTCGGCATCACTTCTAGTCGGTGATTAGTCGTCGACTAGTCGGCAAAAAATGCCGATAATTCGGCACTTTATTGCCTATAGGAAATAAAAAGCACTAGGTAGTTTTTAATACAATAATTAAGGTCTTAATAGTTTTTTTTTGTTGTGCAACACGCTGATACAGATAAAATGTAAACAAAACTGGTCAAAACATGAACGCATGGTAGGGATAGGTAAGGTAACAAATAGCGTGACGGACGAAGCGAAACGAACGTTTCCGAGTTCACACGTACTTAGTAAAATCGTACTATCGGCATTGCCGACTAGTCGGCCGGTTAATCGGCAATTTGAAAACCGATTAGTCGGCCAACTGGCCAGTCGGCAAAATCCGTAGTCGGCCCACCTCTAATTTTCATGCTTATAAACTTCTACACTATGGGGTAGACGAGAAAAAATAATATACCCCCACGTTACGTGTAGGGGAGGTACTTACCTAGACTAATTTTTCTTTTTCAACTTTTTATATTGCCAGTTTTTTGCCGTGACTATAATATTATGTACATCCATGCCAAATTACAGCTTTCTAATACCAATGGTCTCTGAGCTAGGCTGCGGATGGACGGACGGACGGACAAGGCGAAACTCGAAGGGTTCCTAGTTCGACTGCGGTAACCTAAAAACGACTCGTGTTAGATGGTGTCAAAAAACTCTGCAAGGGCTTTGCCGAGGAGAGTCATAATCATAACACGTCTACGGTCATTGATGATCATTGGTAATGGATCTTGGATTCATGCCTATTATCCAGATTCCAAGCACCAGTCGACTGTTTGGTTTCCATGATGAGCCAAAACCGATAAAAGTCATACGCTCTAGAAGTAGAAGAAAATGGTCGCGTCGTTCGTGACAAAGGCTGGTCACGCTGCCAATATTGTGCTACAAGATCGTAAAACGGTTAATGCTGACTGGTATATTTACAACAGTGCCTCAAGTGTAAGCTGCTGTTTAAGCGGCAAATCGTCTCGAACGCGAGAGTGAAACGCAAACGCGATCGAGACTTTTTTGTGAATATAAAAATACATATAATAAGGTTCAGTTTCCTTGCCACAAATTATCGCAGAGTTACGAAAAAAATAACTCGAAACGCCGAATGATACTGCACCACGACAGTGCACGATATATCGATTAAGATAGGTACTTAAGCGACTACAACGAAGAACATGTAATTGTTTACATATGACTATGACTTCCCCGCGACTGCTTGCGGCGAGCTTCAAATGTCTTAAAGTTTCATATTAACTAATAGTTAAAGAAAATTATATTCAAATACGGATGTGTAACGTAATTAAATAAATTTTAAACATCCCCATGTGTTGGGGCCACTTTTGGGGAGTAATTAGAAAAAATAATCAATGTTATTTTTTGTCTTTTTGAAGGTGGTTCTTGTTTTTTAATTTATTTATAGGTATAGTATCCTAAAGAGCAATTCCCACATTTCTCACTTCAAAAATGACCAAATTCCCATACAAAATTGAACCTCATTTTACCCTTTTAGAGGTAGATTTTCCGAAATTGCCGTGAACCATTTTTTTTTACTACATCAACGAATTTGACGTTTTTCATTTCAAAAACGATCGAACTTTCTTAAAGACGTTAATTTCACTTCCTTAGGGGTAGATATGTAGGTAGTGTCCCCAGTAAGGAATGTTTGCAAGTCGTAACAGCAATGCGCAGTGGCGATATGGCTCTGGAACGGGTGACCGGCGGTGCACTCTCACGGCATAAGTAATTACGGGCCGCGCGAACCGCTCCGTCGCAGTGTATAAGGCTGCTCCGCGGCCGGCCCGGCTGCGCCGCGGAGCCTCCTCCCTCCCGCGACCGGCTGTCCCTCGGTACTCACTTCGGTCGTCGGACCGCATTCCGCTCCCATGCGACTACGTCCTGCACCCCTCGTACTAAAAGACCTTTCAAAAATGACGTTTATATTTTAACCATTAATCTCGTACGTTTTTAATCGCTTATAAGACGAGTTTAGTCTTCTAAACCTTTTATCAACCTACGTACTTTTTAGTCTGTGCGTCCGACCGAATCGGATTTTTCTTCGAACTTGTCTGAACACACTGCCGTGTGTCTGGATATACTGATGAATGCCAGAGTTGTTTCTGATTATTACTGATTATGTATCAGGGTATGTATAGTAGCGGGAAACTAATTTTACGCGTACTAAGTCGGGGGCTTCCTCTAGTTCGAATATTTCCGAATCTGGTGCGTCGTATTTGTTTTTTTGTGTGATGATAGTTATTACTTGTTAACATAATTATTATACCTACGCATCGAAAAACCGATATTCAGCAGATATAATATTAAATAAATAATGGAACCTTTTTTTTATCGCCTAGAAATGCGATTATTAAAGTTTTATTCGATGAAAGTGTGCTTTTTATACAACCCCCCTGTCATGCCATGAAGCAGTAAATGGGATGAATGTGTCAGAAAACGAGACTTTTTGGTTTCTATGGCCTCTATGGTAAAAAAATATCGTTATGTATGTCAAAAACTACGTGGCATAAATAGATCTACTCTAATTATGCTCTCTCTACTCATAAATGTTTCAATTATTATAATATGATTGACGACGCGTTTAGCTTTGTTGGTAGTGACTCTTACTAAAAAGATAGCGGTCCTGGGTTCGATTCCCGGTATGAGCCAATTTTTGTGTGATGAGCGCGAGTATTTGTTCCTGACTGACACGGATGTTTTTTATGTACTTACGCAAGTAGGTACTTATATCATTGTCTAGTACCCGTAGCACAAGCCTAGAGCTTAGTTTGGGACTAGGTCAATTGGTGTGAGATTGTCCCCTGTTATTTATTATTATTATTATTATTACTTAAATGTATTCTGTTTGGGACTAGGTCAATCTTATGTGAGATTGTCCCGCGATATATTTAGGATATCGTAGCTGCCTACTTGATCAAATAACCCCATGTTAAAATACGGTCTCTTTTGGTTCTTTTTTTTTATTTTTGTACGCACAGATTGGCTAACGAATGTTTTAGGTATAATTATGATATTCCAAATTTTAAAACGGCAGCGTTGGTAGTTGCTTAAACCTGCCGCTGGCGGGCAGGTGACAAACGGACGGACAGAGTCGCACCATGAGCGTTTCTGGTTGACCATTTTATTGCGGGATCCTTACACTTAGTAAAGAAAGTTATGGAGAAAGGTTATATTTCATCCTTATCCTGCAGATTAGATCTATTTAAATGAAAGATCGGTGTCGCGGCCACACATATTTGATGGACACTGGAGACTGGGACTAATTGTGTGGCGTCTATCTGTTCGTAATACTGTGAATGAACGTGTTCCCCGGCACCCACCTTCAGCCGCTCTGGGAACGCCCCCGGGCCCCGCGACGTGCGGGGGTAAACTGCTTTTGGAATTCGAAAAACTCAAGTGGGCGATGTCGATGCTCGGTCGTAAATAAGTCGAGCCGTACAACAAAAGCGCTG
This sequence comes from Acleris laterana, assembly GCA_963966035.1. Lineage (NCBI taxonomy): Eukaryota > Metazoa > Arthropoda > Insecta > Lepidoptera > Tortricidae > Acleris > Acleris laterana. Next base: position 45,976,232 of record OZ014438.1, read on the forward strand.
ACGCATGTGTCTCTTCCAGGTGCAAGCTGGAAAGAGATAACAAATAATGAACTTTAACTTGTATTATTAGTGCAAGGATACATACGTGTTACGCTATGCCTTGTTAAAATAACATAATAATGAGACTGGTGTTTGGTTAACATGACAAAGACAACTGGTCGAGGAATGCCGTTTATCTCGCCGCCGTTTGCGCCGCGGCCGGATTGTTGATTGAAAGTCCTGGTTTCCATTCGATCTGGTGCCAGGTCACGTACGTTGAACTTCGGTTCTCTACTTTATTTGAGGAATTTGGAATACACCTGTTGTTCTAAGGTCACGTCACTGCTGCATAACTCCATTACCAACCTTACCAAAGAGGTATTTGTCAAGAAGAAATGCGGGCGGTGTCTAGTGGCGGGATGAAAAGATTTGCCACATGTTTTTTTACCGTAACAGCATTAAAATAGAGTTGAAAGGTAAAGAACATTTTTATTCCGCGAATATGGATATATACAGGGTGTCTTGAAATCAATCGAAGAAATTTTAACCGTAGATAGGGTGGATGATTTGGATCATCTCTACATTGGTAACTTTTTTTTAAGTTAATATTTGACTGAGTTACAGACTGATTTATCCTGACGATGCTCTCAGTGTGCTCCATCTTAACTAATTCATTCATAACCCATACACCGGATTGACGGGGGCAAATATGTACCAGTGCTAGTGATTCATTAAATATCGATTAAGTTTATCGACAATTTTTTTCGTGACATATGGATCTTCCATTACTTACAAAATAAAGTTGTAAATACCTTTATCTTCTATATCTAAATGATCAGTTTTCCATGAAGGTAAACGATCTTTTTCTTTCGAATCATTTTTAACCGACTTAAAAAACTAAATGGTTCTCAATTCGTCGGAATACTAAAGAATATTGTCGTACTGAATTAATTTGTTATTCAATGTAATTTCAACGGTTGTCAAAAGTGACTCGAGTCCAGAGTCAATGTCAGATACCAGTTGTTTGTATTATAAGAGGTTTGCACATAATTAAAAGTCATTCAAACTAGGCCATTACTTATTTTAATGATGATCAAAAATTGCTTTATATCGTTGTCGATAAATTTTGTCGATATTGAATCACTAGCACTGCTACATTTTTGACCCCGTCATACCGGTGTATGACATAACATGTGTCACAACGTAATGTAAATAAACAAGTTGTTCCATATCAACAAACTTTCTAATCACGGTCAAAAGCTCCACGGTGTTTAGAAAACTGAAAATAGACTGAAACTGAACTATAATATGAATGAAAAGATGATCTCTGATAAGGGCTACTATGTGAAATAATTTAAAAATGAAACTTACGATTACGATGTTTACTCACACTCTTCCCACACTCGCACAGGTAAAATAGCACTTGTACTCGTAGGTACATTAAAGTTATTTTATTAGATCATGAATCATGGATTTATTTCATTGATTTCTACCACCATCAGGGATAACTATGAATACAACACACAATAATTAAAACGAATCAATAAGTTGTTATTGTCCTTTGACAGTTCAGCATAGTATTTTTTTAAATCTTATACCATTGAATACTTTTTATGAAAAGAGGTTTAGGTTTAGGTTTTGTAAAAATAAAATCGTCTCTACACGTAAGTTTATCCATTCCATGGCCTAGGAAAGGTTGGTATTTTTTGTTCTCTATGGTAAGTGTGACATCATAATAAATTATAATCAATTATGCGACGGCCTTTATATCCATGGACAAAATATTTTGCATTCGGGCTGTTGGCTACTGCCACAAATACCACGCAGATCAATACGGAGGGCAATAATCGGATCGTTCAATCCATGTCTATCTGAACTCTATGTCTGAGTCTATGAATTTATGGCTGTCATTATAATATTATGTCATTGTTATGTTATTTTGAGATATTCAAGTCGTAATTATTTTTGCTGTAAACCGGTTATACGGGCCACTTTAGAACAGAAAAGAATGGTAAATGTTTAGATCTCGACAATAATATAAGAAGGACGATAATATTATGATCAGTCTTGGCGAAGCGTGAACAAGAGATCTAGTGAATTCACATTTAAAACCAGCTAGTGTTCAAATTGCAAAAATGAAAATACAGTAAGTTGCACTAATGAAAATACAGTAAGTTGCACTAAAATTTATAATTATTTTAAAATGTTAGTCAGATTTCTGCTTACATGGAACGAACTGTTTGTTTACATACCATGTAAACAACGTATGGTGTCAGGTCATTGACCTTTAGAATTTTGACGTTAGTTACTACGAACGTTTGTAGTAGTATAGTATCAGCGTCAAAATGTCAAGGTCGAGATATCGGCTGCGATACATCAAGTAACAAAATTAATATAATTAATCCTTCTTTTTTTTTTACATTGACAGAAACAAAAATGAACCATACCCCCGTGATCAGAATCGTGCGAACTATTACCCCGCCAAATATCTCTTATTCGATCCAAGACACCCTGTATATTGCTAATATACTTACACTAATATTATAAAGAGGAAAGATTTAATAGGTTGTTGTTTGCATTGTATAGTCTCCGAAAGTACTCGATCGATTTTAAAAATTCTTTTGGCTATTGGAATGCGACATTATCCCTGAGTAACATAGGCTGTGTGTTATTTATCTGCGCGGCCGGAGTGGCTGGCAACAGCTAGTAGAAGAAAAACTGGCTGGTTGATCCGTCAAAGCACTGTCGAAACCGCTGGACCTACGGACTTGAAATTTGGAGGGCATATTCCTTGGATACTCAAGGGGTGCACTAGGAAGGAAATCTCATTCATCCCCTTAGTTTAACCCCATAGGGGTAGTACCGGGAAACAAATTTTACGCGTATGAAGTCGCGGGCTTCCTCTAGTATTCTATTAAGACTGCGCCGAGCGTACGCCGGATGTACAGTGGCGCTCTCATTACTTTTATTGAGACTCCTAATAAACTTAAAGTATTTTCTTGAAATTGGACGGTAAGTTTTTGTACTACAAATGAAAACACAACTTATAGGGTATATCACATAGTTTTAAAACAATTCTCATTTGAGTTATCAACTTAACGGAAAAAAGTGGCCACCTTTTTCCGTTAAGCTGACTACTCAAAGGGTAATTGTTATTAAAGTTTGTTACGTATTCCATAAATTGTATTTTTACTTGCGTGACAAAAACGTATAGTCTGATTTCAAGGAAATTCTTTAGTTAATTAGAAAACACAATAATAGTAATGAGGGCGCCACTGGATGCTCGGCGTTTGCTCGGTGCAGTCTTTATCCGAATAAAAACATAATTACCCAATATGACCTAATATTTGTTTTCAGTGTACGTATTAAAATTTTCATATTTTATTTATTGTTTATTTATTTATTTATTTATTTATTTAATGAAAGATATGACCAAGGATATAATTATTTGTAGACTAGCGACCCGCCCTCGCTTCGCTTCGGTTTATTTGAGTTTTCTATAACACATGTACATAAAACAAAGTTTATTATACATGAAAACCTTCCTCTTGAATCACTCTATCTATTAAAAAAAACCGCATCAAAATCCGTTGCGTAGTTTTAAAGATTTAAGCATACATAGGGACAGACAGCGGGAAGCGACTTTGTTTTATAATATGTAGTGATAGTGATGTTGGATAGATTTTTGCTGTAACAACTACCTCCATGTAAAATTTCAAAGCTCTAGGTTATTCGGGAATTACCCTTTAGGTTTTGATGAGTGAAGTTGCGGCCACACCAATGCTTAAAAAACGGTGTCGGTACGGAATCGCAATGAGAGAGAGAGAGAGATCCGATCATACGCGACGTTTCTAACACATACCGTCGTCACCGGATCTCTCTCTCTCTCATTGCGATTCCGTACCGACACCGTTTTTTAAGCATTGGTGTGGCCGCAACTTGAGTCAGTCGGTCAGTCAGCAGTGTCAGTACAAAATACCTCGTTTTTCTATTAGAAATTAATAACTCCTTACAGGGAAAATTAATGTAATGATAGAATATTCATTTTCATACTAGGCTGTGAGATCATTGACCTAAGACTTAGGTCCTAAGTAATCAGTAAAAAACAGGTTCCTGGCTGTACTGGGAAAAAAATACTAGGGTGCAAAAAAGGGCTAAATGGGTTCTTGTAGATTTACACGCAGCAGTGTCGCTCCGCTTTATCTTCAAACTTGGCCGGACACACTGCCGCGTTGATACAAAAAGTAGTAGTCGAAGCGGCGGCAATAAACCCCTTGAAAATTTTAACATAACATATGTTGCGCACAGAATTATCAACAAGGTTTTAGAGTAGTTGGTAATTCTACATAGTCGGTCCTTAAGTTCTGTCACAAAGGTTTAGTCAAATAAAACGAATTTTTGTTTATTTTTTAATTTTAAAATAAATTAATTTTAAAAGCTAAATAAAGTACATTTTTAGGAACTGATCATCATTCCACATAGTCGCCGCAATTTCCGATACGATCTTTTAACATTCACGGCCGGCACCGATTAAAACACGCACGAGTTTTCTAAAAATTTCACTTTTTGAAAACGCTTTAAAGATTAGTCATTGTTAACCAGGAAAATTTTCTATTTAATATTATGAAGCTTCTCATATCTGGGTATGTTCAGAGACCAGCATTATTATCTTAACGACTCTTAAAAACCAGCTTGTGAAGCACGAAAATTGGTCTGTTTTCGTATTTCTGCAAATTGATGTGAAATCGTAAGGTCAATTTAATGAGACACGAAGATTGACCAGAGTATAAGCGGATGTTTAGTTACGTGGAATACATTCGTATCAGTATTTAAAGATAAAAGTCTGGTCAATATGTCACGCAAATTTCGACTCAATACGAGAACTCTTACAAAAGTTGTAGCCGTTATCAGTATCGTGGTCGTGCGTGTTTTGACCCATGCTTTCCTGCCCCGAATGGGAATGCTTAAAGCTCGTACACCAAATTATTGCAATAGTAACAAACTCAAATTTCGCTTTTTTTATTCTATATAAAATAAGGTTTTGATTGATGTACTACAAGTTTATGAAACTCTATTATTAATTTTTAAAATTATAATAAACCTTTGTGACAGAACTTAAGGACCGACTAGGTATAGCTCTGCCAAGTGCCTACCCTACTCTGGGATTAAAGTCGTGAAGGTATGTATGTATATGTTGCTCACATTGTTTAAAAATAATAGTTAAGCCCCACTACCCTTCAGCCAGGTATCAAATATATCATGAAAGGAGTGCCTGTTGTAAAAAATCAACGGTGCCTCAAATATCTACCAAAAAATGTCTAACAGCTCTCGGAATGTCACATTCGTTCTATTCACATTGTTTATTGAGTTGGTATTTATGCGGGTAACCTCGATGCTAACCTAACCCAGCAGAACCCGTGCGAACGAAGGCGAGAGCAACGCAATATCTCCCCATAGCCTCCACTGAAACTGAACACAAACATAGCTCTTGCTTGAGTCTCGTAACTAACTATACGCAAATATGTTTTCTATTGTAAGCAAGTTACGCTTATTAGCGTAAAGGCCAGTTTTGGGTATTTAGCGAGAGTTCCTTGGCCTTGATTTGTCTATGGTTTCAGGCGAACGGGATCATATCAGATAGGGATATAAACCTTTTCTCAAACATGCTCGAAAAGAAAGGTTTTCCGATTGAAACACAAGGTCGGAAAGTGCCTCATTTTACTCCTAGGAGTAAAAAAACCATATGAAAACAGTTTCCGTCCATGTCCATATTTTTTTAAAAAATGCTGTCAATTGCATACAAAATCAAAAGGACTAAGACAAAAATTCCAAATAGCCAAGGTAACTGCTCGCTTTTTTAGCACAGTGCGTGTGTTTCTTTTTGCATTTGCATTCCAATGTCTATGGTTAGTATTTAAAAACAATTGACAGTCGGTAACATTCGTTCATTCTGCATATTATTATGTGAAACCAAATGTGAAACTATTGTTGTGCGAAATACTTACTAGAAAAAATAAGCTCTAGCGACGAAAGCGACGAAATAAGTAGGTACTATATTAAAACCTGAACTGGCTCCTGGAAAAAGTATAAAGTTTTTATTTACAAATTGACCAAACATGACCAACATAACTTTTAATGTGAAATAAATTAAAATGTTATTTCCTCACATGTTTGAGAAAAGCATTATGTGTGCCTCGGCGGAAACGAGGATTTCCTGACTCGTATTTTAGCAGGCCTCGCTATTGCTCGGCCTGCTAACCACCTCGTCAGGAAAACCCTTACTTTCCGCGCCTAGGCAACAATGTACATTATAAATTATATGTAGATCAGTTTGATGCGTAACTCTTATGGTTTAAGATTATGTTTATATCTTATAAATATATCGTAAAAGCTGTCGACTTTCCTCGGTTTAGAACTAATTTATATGTTCAAAGTGATATTCTTTAAAACTACTTTAATTCCGTTTTTTTTTATACCAGATTGCAAAAAAGTACCATTAGCATTAGGGAAAGTCTCTAAACTAAAAAGACAAAACTAGCCTTTACGTGGATGAACGCGAAAAGTAGAATGATTATTAGGGTACAATGAGCCTCCGGGACGCGCGGGGACCGCGGGACGGGAATGCGCCGGCGAGCTGGCAATAAAAGCCTACCTGCCCGATGTAGATGTTATCTCGTACGGTCAAAGACGCCGGTCGCCTCCGAACTGTGGTTGCGTGATCGCCTATTGTCAACTCTTTAGGCACATGGATAAGGATCATTTCCCTTCAAATAGGCTCAAGCGTTTCATGTGCTAACAAACACGTAACAGCGTGGAATTACGACACTTTTGTTAGATTGTAAGCTTTTGTCATTGTTATGAGTATACATTAGTGATAAGTTTCGTATGTAGGAATACCAAGAAAACAGATATACAGAGTTCTTAAGATAACACTTGGTACAACAGTTAATAAATATTATTAGGAATAAACTTGGACTAAGTATACCCTAGACCTGACAAGTGCATGCTACCGTAAGGACAACACCCTGTGTGTTACCAGAGTGTTAAAAGATTACTCCACTTTAGCAAAATTCCAGACATGTGCAATATTTAAAAAAAAAAAAACATACCGACTTATGAAAAGATAACAAACTGCGTTTAAATTACTGCTCTACGAGCATTCGTTTTTCAAATGACATGATTTGAAAATTGACGGCGAAGCTACTTCTCGAGGCCTTGAGGAAACGCTCGAAAATAACTGCCGCATAACTTTTAACGTTAACATGACTACTCCCTGAAACTTTTCTTGCAACCATGTTGGGAATGACAACATCTCTAAATACTGATTTGTTGCGTTCTGCTCTGCGAAAGCAATAATCAGCAAAATGTTGAGAGCACATACGAGTGTACTTAGTTGGCTCCCAATTGCATCGCCCGGTAGATCTCAGCCACGCATAGTATCATACATACATACATAGGCTGCTACGAAAATTTTTAGCTGTATAAAAACCAACAACATTTACTTTTAAAAGTGTATGGCGAATTAAGGGTAATTTAGCTATTAACTTTGTAAAATGAAATTTGATACTGGCCGCTTACAACTTTTTTTTTTAAATTGTTTGCTGAAAATGTCAGTCCAGTTTTGTTTCTTGCAATGGAGCTGTCGCGAGAATCATTTCCTGCTATGATATTCTACGACTACAAAAGGAACTTAACCTTTAAGGAATCTAATAAAAATTTAAACGACGCATTTGGGGAGTCTGCTCCATCGTTAGCTACAATCTCATATTGGTACCGCGAGTTTAAGCGGGGTCGGGAGTGCCTCAAAGATGAGTCGAGACCGGGACGGCCGTCGACTGCTGTAACGCCAAAAAACGTGATCAAAGCCGAGTGGTTGAATAAAGAACGCAGAAATATTACCCATCGGGAAATGGAGCATGAACTTGGTATTGGATCACCCGCAGTTTCAAGCATTTTACATGATCATCTTGGCGTCAGGAAGGTCGCTTCGCGTTGGATACCGCATTTGCTGATCCGGCGAGTAGATTGGTGCCAGTTTAAGCTCAAAAAATTCGACGGAGGCAATTCCCAACAGGTTTCTAATATCCTTACTACTGATGAGTCCTGGATATACTGCTATGACCCTCTAACAAAGCAACAATCTATGCAATGGGTGTTTGAGGAAGACGGGCCGCCATTAAAAATTGTTCGTGGCCGTAGTGTGAACAAAAAATCATCCCAGAGTGGGGTAGGCAGAGTTACAAAATCATCTTTTGGAGAACTGGAACCAATATGAAAATAAAATTTATTGTTTGTCTGGCAACCCCATATAACTTCACAAACTGGCCAAATTGCATATACCGCAGACATGGCTGCCCGGTAGCCGTTCTTTATTAACATTAGAGTACTTAGAGGAAGTACGGACAAAATTACAGGGTACCTCTTTTGATTTTAAATCCTATTTCTTTAATTAATTTAATTATAATTATAATCAGTCTCAATCAATTTGGGAGGTGCTCATTGTGGGAAGTGATCCTTTTGAGAAGTAGTCAATATTAAAGTATTCTTCTTGCATAGTGGACATTTAGAGAGTGGTCATTTTACTATGTGGTCAATGTGAAATGTGATAATTTTAAACCACATTATAGGATATAGTCATTCTGGGAAATAGACATTTTAGGAAGGACGTGCCGAAGCCGGTTTTTTGAATTGCAGCATTGCCATTTCATGATCCGACACTTAATGACTTGACTAATTATGTATATATCATTCGGTAGTCTTATCGAACTAGGTTTAGGTCGTTCAAGCGTTATTAACATGTTTACAGCTGGCTCGATCTGGGATGATTCCAGTGACAGTTACTTATATAAGCACTACATGCTACAGTCATAACTATTTCTGTGATAAAATCCTTGCGACGACGTTCAGCGCCTCTGTTCTACTCGGTGAAATCATATTGCCTTTGACATATTATGGTATTGTTGAAATGAAATGAAATGAAATGAAATGAAATGAAATGAAATGAAATGTTTATTCACAAGAACTGTTTGAAATGAAATGAAATGTTTTTAACTCTATTCCGTTTACACTATGCCTACTAGGTGGTCGTAGGCATAGTGTAAACAAACCAGTTGATTATCTTCAAACAATGATACCTACACGTACGCACCACAACCACCACAAGACAATGCCAGAGTCGGATAGGGCTGAGCCACTCTTATTGCCGCGTTCATACTTATAGTCGGTAAAAAAGAACTTTTACTTTTACTTCACAGTAGTGAAGGCCGGGTTAAAAACAATACCATAATATGTCAAAGGCAATATGATTTCACCGAGTAGAACAGAGGCGCTGAACGTCGTCGCAAGGATTTTATTACTGAAATAGTTATGACTGTAGCATGTAGTGCTTATATAAGTAACTGTCACTGGAATCATCCCAGATCGAGCCAGCTGTAAACAAGTTAATAACGCTTGAACGAGACAAATAATACTTATTCATTCGTAGTCGAATTCAAAAGTAAGTTGTTTAAGAGAATGGTCTAACTGTTACGAGTACGACGTTATTGTTTTAAATTAATTGTATGTGGTCTGTCTCTTTCGATCAAAGAATGCTTTACTTGATTGTGTTTTAACAAGTGTTTTAACAATTAGTATTGATTCAGTTGGGTGATCGCCTAACAGGGAATTGTAGCTTGACGATCCGATATATTATTGAGTAACTCGATGGTTCCGTGAGACAAAGCAAATATAGAAACGTAGTTCAACTCCGGCTTCGGACGAAGAGAGCAGATGTGTGTGCTGTGCATGTATGTTTTCACGAACCCATTCAATCCCTATTTTCCACCTTCATAATTGTTTTTCAAGTGCAGCTGGGAAACTGTTTTTTAAAAAACACTGACATAAATGCATCAAAAAGTAAAAAACAAATGTACTATAAATCGTTATTAATTCATTAAAACGACGTATTCGGAACTGGCCGACTCACTCATCAAAACACATGTATACAAGATTGAGAGAGTCCGCATAAGGATATTTAACCTTATGGTAGCTCTCTGAATTTTATACATTACATTCACATTTATTAATGCTTGTACATATTTTGACATCCGCCGAGTAACCATTTATTAGATGTTGAGTTGTTGGTGTTTTAATTATGAATTATTTTTGTATAAACTAATTTAAACATTTTTCTACTCCTGTACTTTTATTAGTCTTTTACATAGTCACGAACACTATTATAAGAACATAGATAATATGACTTCAGAAAAGTCTATAACTCTATTCCCCATAACAGCTCTCGGTGTCGTAAAGTCGCCCTAACGATACGCCACAGATTACTAAGTGTAGCCTGTTAATCATATTTTAACGATTGTGAAATAGGGACTATAAAACACCTAATGTTTTGAGAAATGATTTCAGTTATCTGATTGGTCGATTTTAAAATAGCTGTATTCTGATTGGTTGATACGAATTACAAAGTTTTTTTAAAAGATTTAAATTAGTTAAAGAGAAACACGTACCTAAAAGAACCTATCGTTCCGTTTGACAGTCGATGTGTATTGTGATTGGTGGATTTAATTTAGTGAAGTATTCTGATTGGTCAAATTAAAATGTTTTGGAATTGTAAATAATTCTTTTTTCCATTCCGTCAATTTAAAAACAAAGTAAACCATAGACACATATTTTGTCATTTTCTTGTTTCCCGCTCGTTTGTTGTTCTTTACTTCGTTCGTTCGTTTGTAAGTTTTTTCGCTTAATTTTGCATTTCATTTGAAACCTAGTCGTAGAAAAAGTATTGTATGCAACGGTGTATAACTAAGTCAAAAAACACTCGTGGCGCTTTCCTTTACGATGTTCGCCTTCGGCTCACATCGTAACTCACGCCACTCATATATTTTGACCTCTCTTATACAACTATTGCATAAACTACTATTGTAACTATCATAAATTAAATTTATTATTTAAAACCACTGCAATTCACCGAACCGTTTGTTTTGATAATTCAAATATAACTACCTATTCTGCGATTGCACCGACCGTACGCGGCACGTGTAGGTGCAGTGGCGACAGCATTAGGTACTGTTTTAATGGTATCACGCGTTTTTTTTTCGATTTTAGTGATTATAACCTTAAAGCACTGGTTTGTGATATGATTTATGATAGTACCTTCTTAAGGCTGCGTTTCCACCAGAGATGTGCGAGGATGCGTTGCGAAGGATGTGTTGGTCATGAACCAATAGAAGCACTTCATTTACTTATCGTCGCTTAGCTCTGGTGGAAACAGCTCAGCGTAGCGAGGTTTTTATACATACAAAAGAGGGGAAAGATGTGTGCGAGGAATGTGTTGCGAGGGATTTGTTGCGAGGCGGCGTCTGGCTCCGCTCCCGCCTCACCGCACCCCTCCTGCTTATTTAAAAAGAGCCCGCTACACCACCTCGCTACACATTCTCGCACCTCTCGCACATCTTTGGTGGAAACATTCACACCGTTACACCTCCTCGTTACACAGCCTCGCACCGCTTAGCTACTTCTCACATCTCTGGTGGAAACGCAGCCTTAGTCTCGTGTAGGAGGTACCAGGCCAGATTAAAGCTGGTTTTCGTCGAGCCTTGGCGAATAGTTGGTACGAGAGAGTACGTTGGAGCTGCGGTACCGCAGCTCGTCAAGGCTGTTCATAAAAAATAACGACGTTCAAAAAAATTATAATTATGATAGTCTTTATCTCGGAAAATATTAGGTCTAACTAAAGGGACACTTTTAGCCTAATATTGTAGCAAATTTAGTCTTCTTTTAAAACCTGGCCAGATTGAGGCTGGTTTTCGTCGCAGCGCTGGCGAATATTTGATAGGTACCGCAGCTCGTCAAAGTTGTTTAAAAAAACTGCGAAGTACAACAAAAAAATTAATTTTGAAAGGCTTTATCTCGAAAACTATTCTAGGTCTACGGAGACAATTTTAGTCTCATATTGTAGCAAATGTAAGATAGTATAAAAAAGTAGTCCTTGGGTTATAATCGCCAATATGTGAAAAAGTCAGAAATCTTCACGGCATCATCTTCTATTATTTTTGACAAAGTTGCGTTCGGCATTTGAGGTCACAAACTTGGATTATTAATTCGACCAACATCCTAAACAAGTCTGCAAACAATCAGAACTACCGGTTTTAACACAAAATTAAATGACTAAAGTTACTGGAGTATTAACTTAAAACTATTTTCATCACACTTGCTCGTAAATAGTGCCCTAACATGCTAGAAAAATCGACTGTAAATCCAAAATAATTCCAGCGGGCCTTTTTTTACCATTACGCCCTATCGTGCGTAATAGCTTTTTTTTATATTACATTGTGTATTAAGGGTGGTAAAGAAAGAATTACAAACGAGAGTATGTCAGAAGCCCGAAGCCGAAGGCTGAGGGCTTTAATGACTCGAGGTTTGTATTTATTTTACCACCCGTGTAACATACAATGTTTTTCATCACAATTGCGAGGAAATTAAATAAAATCAGACAAAAGATCATATTTTTAACTTATTAGCGGCAGACCACAGATTATAGGATATGTCTCGGCAGACTACATCATTGTCTGTGACTTACCACAGATAATGTCAAACGGGTTCGGAGTCCGATTCTAGTGACAGTCGAGATCAATAGTTTATATGCGAGATTTTTAGGAAATTGTATGCAACCGACATTTCATCTCGAATGAAAGTCCATATCGAATGGCACAAGAGTTGGGGTCCTGATGTATTATGATAGTTTGAGTCCACGTATAATATTTAAAAAAGAAGCTATTACGCACGATAGGGCGTAATGGTAAAAAAAGGCCCGCGGGTATTATTTTGGATTTACGGTCGATTTTTCTAGCATGTTAGGACACTATTTACGAGCAAGTGTGATGAAAAATATTATACGTGTTCTCAAACTACCCCAATTCTTGTGCCATTCGATATGAAGTTTCATTCGAGATCAAATGTCAGTTGCAAACAATTTCCTAAAAATCTCACATATAAACTATTCTATCGTCAATTGGAGAAATACTGGAAAAGGGCCGAATCTTAAGTACCCGAAACCGACGTGCGTGCATGACTCGATGGATGAATGTGGAAGAAGCAAAATAAATTTGTCAAGATCGTAGCGAATGGAAAGAAGTGATCTCTGCCTACCCCTCTGGGAAACAGGCGTGATTTAATGTATGTATGTATAAACTATTGATCTCGACTGTCACTAGAACCGGACTCCGAACACGGTTGACATTATCTGTGGTAAGTCACAGACAGTGATGTAGTCTGCCGCTAATTTATAAATACTGATTATAAACTGTGTGATTCCAACATTATGATCTTTTGTCTGATATTATTCATTTGCTCGCAATTGTGATGAAAAACATTGTATGTCGCATGGGTGGTAAAGGAAATACAAAGCTCGAGTCATTAAAGCTTTCTTTACCATCCTTAATACACAATGTACCTTCGTGTCAAAAGCTTAACAAACAGATAGCCACTAATTATCTAAATTGATTGTCATGAAAAGTATAATGTCAGTAGTATGACTTAACATGTCAGAGTTTACAAGTTTTGTATTGTTTTGTACAATATATCGACCGTTTTAGAGTTTCACTGCCACACTCAGAGACGTTAATTAATTTCATCACACTTGCTCGTAAATAGTGTCCTAACATGCTAGAAAAATCGACCGTAAATCCAAAATAATACCCGCGGGCCTTTTTTACCATTACGTACGTAACGTGCGTAATAGCTTTTTTTTTAAATATTATACGTGGACTCAAACTATCACAATACGTCAGGACCCCAACTCTTGTGCCATTCGATATGAACTTTCATTCGAGATGAAATGTCAGTTGCATACAATTTCCTAAAAATCTCGCATATAAACTATTGATCTCGACTGTCACTAGAATCGGACTCCGAACCCGTTTGACATTATCTGTGGTAAGTCACAGACAATGATGTAGTCTGCCGAGACATATCCTATAATCTGTGGTCTGCCGCTAATAAGTTAAAAATATGATTTTTTGTCTGGTTTTATTTCATTTCCTCGCAATTGTGATGAAATAGTACATTGTGTATTAAGGGTGGTAAAGAAAGAATTACAAACGAGAGTCTGTTAGAAGCCCGAAGCCGTAGGCTGAGGGCTTTAATGACTCGAGCTTTGTATTTCCTTTACCACCCGTGTAACATACAATGTTTTTCATCACAATTGCGAGGAAATGAAATAAAATCAGACAAAAGATCATATTTTTAACTTATTAGCGGCAGACTACATCATTGTCTGTGGCTTACCACAGATAATGTCAAACATGTTCGGAGTCCGATTCTAGTGACATATGAGATCAATAGTTTATTATGCGAGATTGTTAGGAAATAGTATTCAACTGACATTTCATCTCGAATGAAACTTCATATCGAATGGCACAAGAATTGGGGTCCTGACGTATTGTGATAGTTTGAGTCCACGTATAATATTAAAAAAAAAAGCTATTACGCACTTAAGTAACGTAATGGTAAAAAAAAGGCCCGCGGGTATTATTTTGGATTTACGGTCGATTTTTCTAGCATGTTAGGACACTATTTACGAGCAAGTGTGATGAAAAACATTGTATGTTACACGGGTGGTAAAATAAATACAAATCTCGAGTCATTAAAGCCCTCAGCCTTCGGCTTCGGGCTTCTAACAGACTCTCGTTTGTAATTCTTTCTTTACCACCCATTTAAATAATGACACGGTAAACTAAACTGATCGTGAATAAAATTCCGTGTAATTATTTTTAACAATAAAATGTAGTGTGTGTTTACTTTTAGGTTATGTTTACTGATCTTTATATTTAAGATTACATTGGTTAAATAATGCATTATTACAGAATAATTACCCCACAGCTTCCACTCCTTTCACCTCAGCGGACGTAAAGCGGGCGTAAGTAATTAAAAATGCACAAATGAATGAAAAAGTCGTTTAGATCAAGTTTGTTGCTAATGGAAATAGAGAAATTTTCAGGTCAGATTTAAATTTTATGCATATTCCCTATTCGGTAGGCCATTCTCGTAACCGTAACTGGTTCAAAGTTGACTTGCGATTTGGGACCCAAACATATTTATACGAGGGTTGCTATGAATATTTTTAGTTAATTAAAAACCATTATTTTTTTTACAAATAACTTTAATATTTTTCAAAATTTACTCCTCCAAGTTCAATACATCGCCTCATTCTATAAAACCAATCCTCAAAACATTTAAAAAATGCGTACTGCGGAAGGTCAAAGAAAAGTCGCTCAAATTCTAGTACTGCCTACTGCGGTTAATAGCTAAATTACCCTTAATTCGCCATACACTTTTAAAAGTAAATGTTGTTAGTTTTTATACAGCTAAAAACTTTCGTAGCCGCCTATGTACAGTCAACCAATTTGATTCCTATGCCACTATGGATGGACTTTGTCAACGTGACGTTGTAAACCAAATCATAGGGAGTCTTTTACGTTTTGGTTGACAACGTCACTTTAACATAGTCCAAAGTGGCCTAGAAATTAAATTGGTTGACTGTATGTATACTAGTTAACATACAAATGCAGTAAAATAAAGCTTGTAAAAATATGGTTGTAGACGGAACGTTACAGACGTAAGGTAATCTTCTTGCATATAGGTATCGATCATACCCGCGGTAAGTACGGCACACGTAGTCAAACACCCGTATCTCCGTGAACTCGTAGTAATAACACCACTCTATCTTTAGCTGCCGCCGCCGCTGCCGTAACCGTCGTGATCTAGGAGTGTAAACGTAAATAAAGGTGGTAGCGGCTCGGTTAATATCCTGCATATAGACGACTGACTGTTTCCCGCGACTGCCGTTTGCGTGGAAGTCGTTTATCGCGGGTAATAAGAACCTACCTTAGCCGTAAAAGCGTTACAGACAGACAGACGGAGTTACTTTTGATTTTTCAATATTAACTGTGGATTCCTATGACACGAAACCTTCCACCTCGCAATTATGGTCCTGGTGAGATCTGGTCATCTTGTCAAAAATGGCTAAAATAGAGAACCAAAAATGTTGTACCTAACTGAAGTATGCTGCCACGGCAACCACCGGTTACTGTTAGGACTATTTAAAAGTAATGGGAACATTAATAATAGGCTCTATGAATGAAGTTGTTGAACTCGGCTATTGATAAAATCTTCGCAGCTGCCTTGACAATGCTAATTACTTTTGTAAGATGCTCTCTATAAATATGTGCCACAAAGGTTAAACGGGAGGGTTTAAGCTGGTACGGAGGTTAGCTATTTTTGATGATTTAAGGTGATACTTGGGATCTTAGACTACTGACTGTAAAGTTTGTATGGAAATTAAGTAAATTTCAAGAAATAAAGAAGCATATGAAAGTGGGTATTGTGAATAATAATTACAAAGAGAAGAATTTAGTAACCAGTTTTGGTGGTTATCGAAAATCCACTTCTGCGGGCCTAGTATGGCTGCGTCTCTATCGCGCGTCA
The DNA here is from genome assembly GCA_963966035.1 of Acleris laterana. Lineage (NCBI taxonomy): Eukaryota > Metazoa > Arthropoda > Insecta > Lepidoptera > Tortricidae > Acleris > Acleris laterana. The sequence goes on from OZ014438.1 coordinate 45,992,687, forward strand.
AATGTGGATAAAGCATCCGTCACTCTCGTACTTATTTACGTGTCAGAAGGTGACGTAATTGAGGTGACATGACGTTGCAAAACTTGCAAACTTGGATGTTAACTGTTCTCAAGAGACCCTAACAACATACCTACCTATATAAAAAAATCGTAGTTAAATGCGCGTTTGCTAAATATGTTTCCCTTTTTGTGTGTTGATATAAACTGGCCTACTGTGATTTTTTGCGTTGTAGAATAACACCGCTGAAGCACCGTTGCTTATAAGAGCAGCAACGTGTACAAATGTACACTGACGATTGATACGTTCCAACCGCTTGCCTTGCGCCAGATCAAATTTAATTTAGTCATCTTTCTCTTGATGCTGTTATTCGTGGTATGAGACGACAAGGATGGGCAATTATAAAAAAAAATATTTAGGCAAATATGTTTGACAAATATGTATGATATTTAATAGTGGAAATGACAATCTGTTAGTATCGAGTAGCGACACTATCTAGAGGTACAGTCAAGGGCAAAAATATGTAAACACTTTAGTACCTTGTCTAATTGTCGTCATATTTGAACTGCCATATATGAACTGTCACAGTGGTTAAAGTGACAGGGTACTAAAGTGTATACATATTATTGCCCTTGACTGTACATGGTTTGGCTGGTTCGAGATGGCTTCTTACGTATCATTAAATCAGGAATAAGAATTACATAAAGACTGCCGGTTAATTTATTGGTCGGGCCGGTTGCCAAATAATCAAATAAGCTTTGCACTTGAACCCTCTTTCCCACGGATGTTTTTTTATCAATTTAGAACAGATGGGGTTTTTGGATGCATTTACACGTACGTGTTTTTTCAAGGTGTAGCTTTATTATCGACTTGCGACCTTCCCTGGTTTTGCTCAGGTTTAACGGAGTAATGTAACTTTCAAATGGTAAATATGTGATTTTTTCGAACAGATTTTGTGGCTCCGTTGATAACTTGTCGAATAGAAACAAAATAACAAAATTGGCACTCTGTCTTTATAATATTAGAATAGATTTTAAAACTTGGAAGCTAGGAACACATACAATGTAATGTCAATGTGGTTATGTTTGAAGATTGTTGATTACTAGAATTTTCTGGTATCGGTAGCTGAATGCTCTGGGCTTTTCTTTTTGGAGTCGGTATTTAAGTTCTACTTAATTCACGTCTCTTTGAAGATCTTAGGTATAGGTCGCGTAGTATCGCATTCGAGAACAATAGTGAGTGGCAGTCGAAGAGCTATGGCCGTCCAATTTGTAAATGGTCTAACTATCTGGGCCCTGTATTCTAGGAGGTAAACACTATTTCGTCTTTGACCTGTTATAGTATGGTTTTTAACTCGGCCACCATTACTGTCAAGTAAATAAGACCTATCAAAACGTTTGACAATACCGTAACAGGTCAGGTCAAAGACGATATGGTTTTTACCGCCTAGAATCTCGGCCCAGGGCCTCTGCCTGTAAGGAAAAAATACTTGGGTAAAACCATATTGCCTTTGACATGTTACCGTATTGTCAACGTTACGATAGCCTTTATTTACTCGACAGTTGGTCCCAGTTCATCGACCAATATCGACCTGACACTGCTCGGAATGGACTTGGCAACACGAGCCAATGTCTACATTTTGATGCTTAACCTGGTGTTTGCCGCTTCAAATGTTGTTACCGCCTGTCACCGGTTCATACTCTTTTATGCCAAGCTATATCAGTTTTTCAGCTATATGTCTTCCTCTTAACTTAAGAGCTATGCTCTTGTCGGTGGAATGTCCGCCATTCCTCTCTATTGGTTGCTAGGTTCTTGACATCTTGATATGATGCCAGCGCCACACGCTTGGCGTTTGCCGCAAACTCTGCAGAACGCAGCTATACATTGGAATGAGATGGAAATACATCGTGCTCACTCTAAGATAAAGCGCCGGCATGGCACGACCTTAACCTTCTCTTTCACTTGTTCAAAGTAACTTCGTCTGGGTCGTCCTCGGCCTCTTTTGTCTTCTATTTTTCATGAAATTATCGTGTTGTAGCAAGTAGGTACCCGTCATTACCCCTCTTCTGTTTTCTATCGTCTATAACAGGCTTCTTTTTTCTTTTACAATATTAAGTACTTCCTCGTTTGTTATCTTCCCCTTCCAATCAATTCCGTCCACTCTTCTCCAACACCACATTTAAAAAAAATATTTTTGTGTTAATTAATGTCCGCGTCTTAATCCCATATAAAGCTATACTTACCAAAAACGCATTGGTACTCAACACCTTTGGCCAAGGCTGTACAAGATATTAAATCGCTACAAGATAAATCAATAACCATTATCCGACCGAAATACAATAATACAAATCCAAAGCCGGGTGTAAAAAAGAAATAGGATAAATATTTTGTCGCATAGTTGGTTAAATTAACGCGATAAAAATAGTAAAAGTTGTCAGTGCATGAAAAATACTCGCTTCCTTAATGATGTAGATAGTTTTTACACGGACAATCACGTTTTGTACATCGCTTGTGCGGCATGTGGGTTGTGTTAATGGCACGAAGAACTTCCCGATCACCTGATTTATTTACCAGACGATTTCACTACTATTACTATATATGGTACCTATATGAAAATTTGAAAACCATTTCGATGAACAGGCTTCCCGAGTCAATCCTTGTAGTTAGATTTTAAAAAAAGGTTACAACTAATTAGAGTCTGTCTAATGAAAGCTGAAACCTGCAAAAAAGCGGCAAATATCAAAAATCTTCATTTGGTTTTTATTACCGATCAAATTGGAATAAACGATTTTGATACTTTCCTCATTTTGTTTATTTTGGTGGGCACTAAGGGAGAGAAAACGCAAACTTTTTTTCACAACACTTAGGCCCGCAATAATGAAATATAAGTACTCAAATCTACTAATACATACCGCTGTCAAGAGTCCGTTTGACCATATTAGGACAACCCACGGTACCATATTTATGTACAGTATATTAATAGAAGCCCAAGAGGCTTACTAATACGTATAGTCAGCATCATATAGTCTATAATAAAGATAGTGATAGTGTCTCTATCTATATGATATAGATAGTGACACCCAAAGTCGCCAAATAGTTTGTTTGGTACACAATATTTAGCTGGCCATACACGCTAGGGTACGCCTGCGCAGTTTTTCCTATACAGTTCGACAGCACAGGTATACCCCAGCTGGGTGGAGCACACACACGCAGTTTCAAAGCATCTATTTGATGCTTTGAAACTATCTATGAAAATAAATGCAGACCACCATAAGCATGCTTTCTCATTTGTGAGCTGTTGTAGTAAATAAAATTATAAGATATAAAATATAAAGATTTTATTTATTAACAATGATATAATTTCATAATTTTGTACATAGCATAGTTCACACTTATATCAGTCGGAATCAGAAGCAGAATCAGAATATTTTTTATTCAAGTAGGTTTACATAATAAACTCTCTTGAAACGTCATAGTAGCGACTTAGCCTAAGAGACCGATCAGAGAAGTACCTGTAAGAAACTAGTCGGATGTCCTTTTTTTGGATACCGTGGCCTTGTGTGGTCGCTTGTTTCCTTTTTGAAGCAACCATGGTTTACTTTTCCATCATTATTTATTCTCTTCAACGGAGATCTGTAAGAAAGAATAAAGTGAACAGAACACCATTTACAAATACATTGAGAGCCCTTTTGTACAGGTGGGCAGCTCTAAGAACATTTGGGTTTAGGTGAAATCAAACCGCATCGGTGAGGTTTAAAGCGCAACGGTTTAAGAACAAGGAAGACAGGTTTAACCCGAACATCTTCTCCAAGAGTTCATGGAGTGTATGTAGTAATATTTTGTTCACAAACAACAATATGCTGTTTTATCTGCATACAATACATAAATACATATTAATATGTTTAAAACATCTTTTAACTAAATGTATATAAACCCCTCCTTAGTGTTTTAGTGAAACTTGACTGTCAGTTATATTAATCAACTGCCTATTTAATAAAATAAAATTGCGAATGTTAAGAGATTCAACATGATACATGTACAGTCACCGTCATAAATAAGTGATGATTTCTATACATTGTCGCTTTTAATCGTTTGACAATTTTGTATGACATTTCAAACACGACGTTAAAGTGACTAGGTTCATAAATGATAACTTATTTATGCCGGTGACTGTACAGACAATACTCCTATATATAGGGAAAGACAATGATTTAATTAATTTTAGTATTTACCGAACATTGAAGATATTTCTTCTAAATACTTTGTCTAAGTAAATAGATCGTTTTGCCCCAACTCTTTCAGATTCTGAAGATTTTGCAAAACGGTTTGTTTATGTACGGAGACGTCAAGTTTAACTGAAAGGAATACATCGTTTAATTTTTTAATGGAAAAGAAATACTAATATAAATGGATAGGTTGGACAGAAAAATGTATACTTATATGAAACTTTGGATTGAAGATGAAATTAAATAATAAGTAGCAATATTGATTGATTCCTTTTTCGGCACATTCCTTTTTGGACATATTCCGTTTTCGGCATATTCTTGTCTCGGCACATTTTAGTAAATAAATTATACTATGAAATACTTGTGACTTTGCTTGCGTAATAAAATAAAATAATGTTTATTAGTAAAATATTATATTTTAATCAATAAAAATAAAAGACAAAAATTAAACAGTACCTACACTGATTACTAAAATAATTGGGCAACTAACTAATGATAACCAACTAGGTATCTAAATTCATATGCTTCATGGACCCGTCTTTTATAAAAGTTGGCAAAGCCTATTTAAACATTCCATTACATTTATTTTTTTATTTACAAAATCATCTACAACTGCCCGCACCTGATGAAATTTTTCCACATCTTTTTTTCGCCGTAAACGTGTTTCATGAATACAAATCAAAATACGATGTCAAAACATTATTTACTACATCTATAAAATATTACTTCAATCAATATTTATTCGGTGAGGTATTTGTAGTATTCACCATTGGAAAACATTTTATTGTATTTCTTTCTTGCATGCTATTCATATAACTTATGGCTTGAAAATAAAAATAACTATACCTAGGATTGATTTCATTTGTTGTATATAATGATTTATGCCAAAAACGGAATGTGCCGAAACAAGAATATGCCGAAAACGGAATATGTCCAAAAAGGAATGTGCCGAAAAAGGAATCAATCGCAATATTAACATGTCCTACTAACCTATGAATTCGGTCACCGCATCTAAACACTCTATTTTTGTTTGAACAACGCTTCTTTTTCCTCTTGTTTTTGTTTGTCATTGTAAACCACTTTTGATCGTTTTACCCATTTTTAAGCAGTAAATTTCCAAAATAACTTTTCAACTTGACACTCCGACATAGATTCAACAACAACGACTTGTGTGTCAATCTCAAAATGACATTTTAATAGTGTTGCAGCTCAAATAATAGCCGGGTTCAGCTTTCATTAGACAGACTCTAAATGTATTATAATATAAGTAAGAAATAATATTAATTTGAAATCATCTGATTTTACAGATTTATATTGATAGATTGATAGACTCCTATCTAAATAGCTCCATATTTTTTTTTTGTAAGTAAGCCAGGCTACTTTTATTTTTAAATTATAGTATAGTCTTTATTATTTCTAGCGAGCCGATCTTCTACACAAAAGCCATTGTTTGTGTACAATACTATTATCTTTCTTTGTGTCCGTAACCGCAAGCCGATTACATACAAAAAAGTTAGAACTACATTGAATGTCCATAGAATTATCAACCCTATCCTCTTAGTCAGTAGGTTTAAAATGTAAAGTGTCAGGATACAGTTATGTCTTTATTATTTAATGGTAATATTGTGTAGGGAATAAGACCGGTTCAAATACACACAAACAATGGCCTTTGTGTAGAAGATCGGCTCGCTAGAAATAATAAAGACTATACTATAGACCGGGAGATAGTGACACAACATTTCCGGTCATTTGTACCAAGTATGGCGACCCTTAAGGTGTCTAATTACTTAATGACTAATGACGAAAACGAAAATGATGGCGCTGGTACAGTAGCGTAATGCCATACTTCTCCGGTGTGACTTACAGCCTGCCATACCGACGAGAACACATTGATTAAAATAAAACAATTCAACCATTTGTACCAGTCTAATTTTTGCATTTTTAATCATTGTCGAGCGAGTAGCCATTCTCGAAAATCACCATGCCATCATTTTCCGACGGTTTCAAATGGCCGTTGTACCGCCGCATCATCACGTAATTAGACCCCTGAAGGGTCGCCATACTTGGTACAAATGACCGAAAATTTTGTGTCACTATCTCCTGTCTACTACTTTTAATCATGAAATGCTTTAAATTTGATCCTTTGTCTATTCTTACCAATGAAAATGAAAAAGCGAGCAGTTTATTTTAGGTTTATAAAACTGGTAAAGAGATTCCGTACCGCCGCACAGTAGGTAATTTTATATTTCGATTTTAATTCTATTTTAAATCAAATCAGCACAAACCCAACTCACGCCCTTAGCTTTTTTGTATATGTTGTTTTTCTTCAGGGTTCGTACTATAACCATACCAAATTTGACGGTTTTATGTTTGACCATTTTTAATGTACAACATTAATAAATAAATAAATGTAAATCCGCCGTAATATCACAATACATATTCTTAACAAAAACCTGCTATCTATTATAGTTCTAAAGATCTCTTAAACAGCTATTTAAAGTTAAGTCGTCATTCTGATGGCCGGACTGACGGACAGTGCAGGCATATACAGGGCGTCCAGACAATAATGGATAACCTTCTACCCATCCATGGGGCACCTTAGGCTGGTCCCTAAAAAGGACTTACAGGTTTAGTAAAAGTTGCATGGTTTTCGAGATAATCGAACTTTTCTATTTTCTTAATAATTAGCACCTTGCTTCACTGTAATGACCGCCAAGGTCACAAATAAAGAGATTTTGTCGTTCTGTTTGCTGTTAAATATTCTTCAATAGTGATGCTAACGGATGTGTCTTAGAGCATTATGGTAGCGACACTAATTTCTTGTTAAACATATCTTAATTTATAACATCACATTTTGTTTTAAAGTTTGCAACAACTTTGACTGCTTGTGGTGAAAAAAAATTGTATGATGACCAGAGGGGCCAATATGTTGAAAAATAGTGTATCTAATACTGATTCTAAACTGGTATAACACATGGTGTTTACGTCTTTACAGATAAAGTTATTGCTGTTAGTATTCACTAAGAGCGAATTTTACCAAAACACCAAGTTATCGATAAGTAACTCTTTACTTGATTGGATTAGTCTTATCATAAAAAACGCTTCTCTTATGAAAACCAACGTCTAATTACTGCAAAATAATGAATCACAGAATACTTGAAACCTACATCAACAATAATATTTATAAATAAAAACCGAATCTGTTTATTAAAAACAATACTGTTTAGGTACTATAACAAGTGTTCGAACTGCCTTCCCTCAACTCTGATACAAGCTCTGCACCTTTTAATAAAATTTCTTTTTAACATTCGGGTGTACTGTCGTTCGGTAATTTCTTGAACAGCCGTTTGAATATTTTGACGCAGTTCTTGCACAGAGTTAATTGGTTTGGAGTAAACTTTTTCTTTTAAGCAACCCCAAAAAAATAAATCCAGCTGGTTCAGGTCCGGAGAGCGTGGAGCCCATGCTATAGGACCCGCACGGCCGATCCATCTATTAGGAAAAGTTTCATTTTGGTAATTTCGAACTTGAACCGCGAAATGAGCAGGGCAACCATCATTTTGCAGCCACATCGTCGTTCTTACGTTTAAGGGCACATCTTCCAATAAAATGGGAAGTTCGTTTTCAAGGAACTCCAAATATCTGGCTCCATTCAAAGTCTAGGATAGCTCAAAAGGACCAATTATTTTCCCGTTTAAGATCCCCGACCACAAATTAATTTTAAATAGATATTGGGAGTGATCCTCTCTCCTTTTAATTGCCAGCTATGGTAGTTATGCATGTTGAAGAAACCATCTCTTTGGCAGGTAGATTCGTCACTCCACAGAATTTTATCGAAAAACATTGGATCTTCTTCCATTTTTCTTAACATGATACGACAAAATTCTACTCTAGGAGCATAGTCCCTAGGCTCCAGAGTTTGCACCCTTGTGATATGAAATGGGTATGGTTGGTGTCTTTTTAAAATGTTGTGAACGGTCGACTTAGATATAGCACCAGAACTTCTTGATATAGCTCGTGTAGAAGTTGAGCGATCTGTTTCCAGTTCAGCGAGCACAAGTTCCTCAATGCTCGTATCTCGAGGTCTGCCTTCGCCATTACCTCCCACACTTTGACCAGGCATTCTCCCTTCACAAAAAGCATTGTGGGCTCTTACAAAAACTGGGTAATCGGGATAACGAGTATTCGGATATCTGCTTGCGTAGGTACAATGCAGCAGCTGCATTGGCATTGCCTTTGAATTCTCCATAAATATAATGCATATTAGCATACTCACGGGGTTCGTATTGATGCCTAGGCATGTCGTTATATCCTTTTCGAAGTCCAGGGCAAAGCTAACTAGGTCGTCGCAAACAAAATCCAAATAGTTACCCAAAATATGGTTCTTCGTGGAATCAAAACTGTACTTGATAAATGTCAAAAGAAAACATCAAAACGGATAAAAAATTCATAGCCAAAAATACACATTAGGTAATAAAATTGGAAAAAAGTATGTATTACTCAGCAGAGAAAGGAGAGATTGTAAGCAAAGTATGTACTTAGTTAACATCCTAAATATTATTTAAAACTAATAAAAGAATTGCATTAAGGGCCTGTTTCACAATCGACAAGTAAATTTATCTGTCACATAAAGTTGTCTCTCTCCTTGTCTATTTTCAAGTGTACGACAAAGAAAGGGCTAAACTTATCCGTCAAATATCCTTTACTTGTCGATTGTGAAACAGGCGGTAAGAGTTGAATAAATGTAAGTACCAGATAAGTAGTCGCATTTCACATTCGTTATATCTGGTTTTCACTTGCTGTCACTAAACAAACATGTCGTAGACACGTTTTATTTACCAAAACACCAAGTTTCTCAACTCTTTCTTGATTGGACACTTGTTAGTAACTAAACAGTATTGTTTTTAATAAACAGATTCTGGTTTTTATTTAAAAATATTATTGTTGATGTAGGTTTCAAGTATTCTGTGATTCATTATTTTGCAGTAATTAGACGTTGGTTTTCATAAGAGAAGCTTTTTTTATGATATGACTAACCCAATCAAGTAAAGAGTTACTTATCGATAACTTGGTGTTTTGGTAAAATTCGCTCTTAGTGAATACTAACAGCAATAACTTTATCTGTAAAGACGTAAACACCATGTGCTATACCAGTTTAGAATCAGTATTAGATACACTATTTTTCAACATATTGGCCACTCCGGTCTTCATACAATTTTTTTTCACCACAAGCAGTCAAAGTTGTTGCAAACTTTAAAGCAAAATGTGATGTTATAAATTAAGATATGTTTAACAAGAAATTAGTGGCGTTACCATAATGCTCTAAGACACATCCGTTAGCATCACTATTAAAGAATATTTAACAGCAAACAGAACGACAAAATCTCTTTATTTGTGGCCTTGGCGGTCATTACAGTGAAGCAAGGTGCTAATTATTAAGAAAATAGAAAAGTTCGATTATCTCGAAAACCATGCAACTTTTACTAAACCTGTAAGTCCTTTTTCGGGACCAGCCTGAGGTGCCCCAAAGATGGGTAGAAGGTTATCCATTATTTACTGGACACCCTGTATTATATAGGGCCCCGGTGGGTCTACCCTTCAGGTACAATACCGTCAAATATGATAAAAAAATATTATTTTTCGGTCTATTTAGGGTCTTTCTGTGTGTATTACATACACTACTTACACTCACTTTTTCCCAAAAACTATCCAGGTTACAAAACTGATTTTTTGTACACTACCGTCAAAAAGTTTAAATCCAAAAGCAAAATATGCAAATAATCAACATTTTTATGAAGTTCTATGAAAATACTACTTTGCAGTGCCTACAATCGAATAAATAAAGCGTACCTATAGCAATTTAATAAACAGAAGTTATATTAAAAAAAGCCAATAATGTTTTAATAACAGCAGCAGCTCCGAATACCATGTTGAAGTATTCGGTTTTGTACAGAGGCTTTTCAGGGCTGCTGTTTATTTCCGCACAGATTTAGCAGCAGCAGTTAAGCGTCGATTCCTTGTGCTCATCGTCACTATTCTTCGATCCCCGATCTTACTTCTTTCTTTGGGCTTTCCTGAACGTGCACGATCCACTTAACTCCCAGATGCCCTATTCCTGGAGATAGTGTTATGTACTGCTGTATTAGATATATTCAATTTACAGTCTGTATATCGCTCTGTCTTGCCTTCCTCTTTAAGTGTGATGAGATGTTCGAGGCTTACGACCCATTATTTCGAAGATTTTGTCTTGATTCCCTAGGAAACCGACTCAGTCTAGATTTGTTGTGATTTGTGATTTATACCAGCACCTGGGTATATTTATATGAACTAGGATGACATATATGATGACTATTGATGACGCATAAAAATCAAAATTTTAAATAAGTACTACATAATTTTAGTGTATTTGCAATTAAATACTTTTTCCTTACAAATGTATTGAATAGACTATTTGCTAACGATTAAAAGCCAAAAATATAAATTTACGTTGTTTTTAGATTAGTTACATTGGTAAATGTTTTTGTAAGAGTGTTAGATGATTTTGCTCCTAAATTTTTTTGAGAGTAGTGTACATAGATATTTATTTATTATTTTATGATATATTAAAATATTTTTAATTTTGGACGACCTTTCAGGATATATTGAATTCCAAAAAGTGCCAAGAGTTACGTGTCACCCTCTATAGCCTAAACTACTTACTCAACTACAGTAAAAAAAGTAGAAAAATATCTTAAATAAAAGCGGGGCGGAAAATATCTTTTCATCACACTTGCTTGTAAATGGTGTTATTCCATGCCTGTATACAGAAGGACAATGGCCTAAATTGTTCCCGCGGGAATTATGGCGAGTTTGTCATCCCTAGGGAGTAATGACTTTCTTTTTAAAATTTGCAACTCTTTCGTACATAATTTCTGACTAAGGAGGTTTAATTTTCAGCCAAAAATTAAATCGGTTTCTAATTTCATCTTTAAAAATTAGCTATAGACTAACTTACATTACACAAAACCTATACGCTTCATTAAACTTCATTATTTTTATACCTATTTCAAGTTTATATCAACATTTATCATTAATTTTAGTAATTATACATTTTTATCAAATTGGCTAAATCTGGCTCGAATCCAGGTCGAAACTAAACGCAGTTATTACCTATCTGTGGTAGAGGTCACAAAAAAAATATCGTTTCCATTTACGTTCCCGTTCGTCAAAAGTTATTTCTTTATATTTTGCAGAGTTAAAGTGTTTTTTCCTCGCAAATGTGATGAAAACCATTGTGTGTATCACAGGCAGTAAGGGGTTACTAACTCGAGTCATTAAAAGCCCTCCGCCTTTGGCGTCGGGCTTCTAACACTTTCGTTAGTAATTCCCTTCTTACTACCCTCGATGCACGATTACTATAAACGAATAAGGGCGGATATGACTAAATTAGAATAAGGTTTTATACCTTAATTAAACGCCGAATTTGTATAGACTAAACTGGGAGTAATGCTTATTCCTAAAATATTAAACAGCTAAAACTGTTTGGCGAGGTACTAAGATTGTCAAGTGAGGCAAAATATCTAGGTATAATACTAGATAAAGAGCTCACTTGGAAGAAACACGTAGAATATGCGATAACAAAAGCGTTGAGTGTTTGGAATGTGCAGATCAGCATATGGTAAGACATGGGGCCTTAACCCTAAAGTTCTGAAGTGGATCTATACCATGATGGTAAGACCCATAATTATGTACGGCTGCTTGGCCTGGTGGCCAAGAACAACGTTAAGGATGTGTAAGGACTCTAACTAAGGTGCAGAGGGTGGTTTGCATGGCTATAACACACAGGGGCGTTCAGAACGACGCCGACGGTGGCAATGGAGGTCTTACAGCTTACTAAACCTGCCACCACTGCATATTGCCATACAGTCTGAGGCGTGCAAGTCGCTGCAGAGGTTGAAAGAGACTGGCCTGTGGAACGACACATCGCCTAGAACCAGACACACTAATATGGTACACAATGTTGTTCTAGACAGAATACTGACGATGGGCTGCGATTTATCGCAGCCCAGAACTTCAATGTCCACATCCCAACCAGGGATGAATGGAAGGATGGGTTGCACCTCTCAGAGGAAGACAACGCGATATGGTACACGGATGGTTGTATGCGATAATTGCCTGTACGCAAGAGAATATAGGTAGAACTCCACAGGACATAACTATCTACATTCTAAGTGACAGCCAAGCAGCATTAAAAACGCTGACAGCGCCTAAAGTAGACTCGAATCTAGTCTACAATGGAATCCAAGCATTAAACAGGCTTGGTAGGCACAACAAAGTGAAACTGATGTGGATTCCAGGACACGAAGGCTTTCCCGGAAATGAAGCCGCGGATGAGCTGGCAAGGGAAGGGTCCAAGGACGCATACGTCGGACCAGAACCATGTGGCACCCTCACCGGGCACAATGAAAGCAGCACTGAACAATTTCGCCCTAGAAAACCACCAGGAAAAGTGGAAAACTACGATAGGCTTACGATAGGGCATGCAAAGCTCTTCATAGAAAGAGTTGACCAGAGCTGGACCAAAAAACTTTGGAAACTCAACAGAAGACAACTCCGATACGTTATCGGAGTGTTTACAGGGCACTTTGGGGTTAAACATCTCCTAACAAAGATGGGCCTTTAGGACAACACAGATTGTAGAATGTGTGGCGAGGAGGTGGAAACAATGAAACACTTATTGTGTGAATGTGACGCTCTCGCCGGAGTAGGAATAAAAATCCTCGGATGTGGCTACCCAGAACCGAACGATTTCAATGCACTGCCATTTGCACTCCACTATCCGCTATTTGGAAGGGGTGGAGGCTGCATTGGATTAAGAGCTAAAAGAGGGGTAAATACACAAAAGATCCCATAGGGTCGAAGTGTATCCGTAAGGACCCCACCAAAAAGATAAGATAAGATAATGCTTATTCCAGTTTGGTAAAATCGATGGTAAGTAGACTTGATTTGTTCTTGATTTGTTTTTGTTCGGATTTTTATTCCAACAGAATAAATGTAAACAAAGGTGTTGCCGTTGACGAAAAACATTTGTACCATTCAATATAATTTATAATTTCCACATTTACAAGAAATCGACTTTCTAAACTATAGTTTGTAATCAAGATGAAAGAATTTAATTTGTTGATGGCAAACTTTATTTTGATAAACTCTTTGTTGTATTAATTTAAAACGAGAATACTGTTTTTGTATGTATTTATTGCACTGGTGTCATTGACTCGATACACCCGTGTTAACAAGTTGAGGGTCGCTTAACAAAACCGATAGGTACAGAAGTCAATCACATGTATGTACGCCACTTTTCATACCTATGCTCGGCGGTCGCTCTAGGGTTGTCAAGTATAGCTTATGCACAAAAAAATATCGTGGTAGTGGCGCTCGTTTCTAATTGTTTGATTTATTGTTGAGAATTAAACGCGAAGAATGTAAATATAAATTTATAATAACCAAAATAATGTCATAATCATGTTTACAAATTTGTCACAGAAAATATCCCTAATAATTTCTAAACGGATTACCTTAGTTACACAATTTCCATTACCCTATCCGTTTTAGACCTAAACCTATCGAATGACATCAAAAACAACACAATATCAACACAAGGAGAATTTACCTTACAAAAATTCAGTTAATTCGTTTGTAAACGAACTGATTTAAAATAGGAACTATTATATAAATCGATCTTAGATATATTCTTCGGGGGCCGTGGCGGGGCGCTTATCTACCTACCTAACAATTCTATAACCATCGAAATACAAGCAGATGCCTACCTACCTCTCTGAAACCACTGGTAGCTTAAAAAAACGACAATTCACCGTTTAATGTTGAATTTAAACAACCGTCCACTGAACAGTAAAAATACCTTTTTTTTTGCTCCATTAAGTTGAAAAAGTTCACAGACGCGTGTCTCAAGGGGATGGCACTGATCCCAACTGGTCCGAGATACTCGTATCGTGTCCGTGACCAGTGTCTATGTGTGCATTGTGTGGTCGAAGTGAGACGTCACTTCAATTGCCTCGCTTCACAATTCGTGCTCTTATCGTAAACGCTTTCCAGTGACTCATTTTAGTGCGATTTAAATTTAAATTATTTCTCAAAATATTTTTTATATCACGGTTCGAGCGAAATGATAACTTAATATTATATTTCTTGGTGGCAAATACTTTGAGATCCCCGGAAATGTCATTTTGACAGTGACGTAACTTTGTTTACGTAACACCTGGCCATAATGTGAGTTTTATCGCACGCTGCGCGCACGGTAAAACTCGCATTGTGGCCAGGTGAAGACGTAAAATTGTGTACTCATCACGGGCAGTAAAAAAGAAAGCCCTCTATCGCATATTTACAACCCTCGCCTACGGCTCGGGTCTCAAATACCTGCGATTTCGGGCTTTCTTTCTTTTACAGCCCTTGTTAAGTAATGTACTATTATCTACACGCATATCATAAATCCTCTATTATGCGTTCAAAACCCGTAGGAAATGACCAGCATTATGACAACCAATTTAACTATGAGAATTATCTCATCTGTGGTAGTACTATAATGTTAAAGTTACAGTACTAAATTCTGTAAGGTTGTAAGGTTTAACGGTGTTTACCTAAGAATTGATAAACAAATAATATGCTCAGCTAGCTTACATGAGAATTCAGGTCGTGAATCCTTGTTGCCGAACCTGGAGGAAAATCACTTGCCTATATTTATACTTTAGAGCGCCAAGGCTAGTGACTCACGCAAATGAAATCTAGGAAGGTATTGCTTCGGGATGAAAAAGAAGTTAAATTAAAACAATATAAATGGGTATATCACATATATTTATCTACTTCAGTTAGATATCCCTGCTTAACTCACATCACACCTCATACATAAGTTTCTTAATGAAATATCACATGTTAAAGACACACAGCATGGTTGCTTTAAGGTTATGAATAAACGGAACACCCTACTGTCTCTGAAAGTTATAGATTTTACTATGATTTAATTGATCACGGTCTAGAATATAGAAAGCTTGTACCTGAGTGCTTGACCTACGTGCACAGCAAGAGATGTCACCAAAAGGTGGCTAACCGCTACTCGAAACTGGCAAGCAACCCTGGACGCTCCGGTCTCGGCTCCTGAGGTTGAAGATGATGTTGACGTGCAGCCGGGTAGCACACGCTTCCTTCACAATGGATGGGCACCGACTACTGCCAGGCAGACCCACGCTGTCACGTCCCACCGATGTAGAAAAGCAGACGAAGATACGAAAAATGGAAAGAGGAAGAACTAGTTGTAGAACTTGAACTAGAACTTGGAGTAAGAGTAGAAGAACCCTAAAACAAAACACAGTATATTAAGTAAAATGACCAGAACATGGCGAATAAAGAGGCAGCAGATGAAAGGGAACTTACCATATACATGGGTTCTTATCTGCTGGCCACATACCGGGAACATCCGACCGCGTGTTTTTTAGGTTATGTCACGCCATTCTGACGGACTTGAAGAAGGTTGGAGACACTGAGGTTACCACCTCGTGTAGTAAATATAATGGGGATAAGTGCTATACCATCATATCCAAGTATGCAGCAAGTGCTTAGCGTTTGTGGCCCTTTACGGCAAGCCACGCATCCGACCCGAAACTGAAAAGTAAACGAATACAACATAACACTTGTCATTCACTGGTGTTGGCACAACCACTAAAAATACCGCAATACGACACAGGTACTCACGGGATTTGTGAAGAAAAAGACCTGAAACTAGGACTTTGAAGCTCACATCTTGGTTAAATGATCCACGCCGATCTAGTTTGACAACTAGAATGAACAGCGAATGACGTCGACGCGCTAGTGATGTAGCCGAGGAATAGGGATGCGACCAATCGAAAATTACTGGTAAAAGTTAAGGCCCGTAACACCTAAAGTGTTACAAGGTTATGAGTTTAAATTTGGAATAGCTGTCAAAACTCAATAGGGTCTCTATTCTAGTGTTCATAGATATTAAAACAGTTATTTATAAGAAACGTCAATTCAATATGTTTTTTTAATATAAACTGCACGATTTTTGATCTCGAGTGACATGAGAATAGGGACTTCATTCATTTGTCTATGATTTAAAAAAGCATTCGTCTTGACGGAGGATCGAATTGCCGCCATTATTATTGTTGTTTGATTGTTGTCATTTGCTTGAATTGTTTTTTGGTTTTTATTGTTACGAAAGTAGGATTGTGAAAAGCTGTTTGTGTTGTTTTAGTTAAAATATGAGTAGTAGTGACTCCGAGAACGATATTATGCACACTCCGCCGGATATAATAAATGCAGCCACGATTTTAACAAATAACTTGTTGCCAGAAAAATCAAGACCCATGTATGAAAAGGCGTACAAAGATTTTTTAGATTGGAGTATGAACAAATGCATTATTTTAATATCTATAGTCTATAGATACTTTACGGGTAGCACTAGTAGCATCGCAGGTCATATCTCTACGGGTCTGAACCCATCTTAGAGTACCTACTTATGATGGTTTGTTAGACAAATTTCGCGAACGCATAATTTACACGTAGCATTTTTTCGCGTCTCGGTTTTCATCCATCGCAAATTTTACGATCGACTTATTAATCGATCGTTTTTTTTATTAGTCGCCAACTTTACTAGTCGCATTTTTACGCGATTTGCTTAATTCGTGGTAGAATGTTTCATTGCAATCATATATTATGGATCGCATCATTGACTACAAGCAAGTTTCAGCGGTCGGTATGTTTTTCAAATATTTATCTACTGCGAATAATCGCATTATTCTTACAAATCTTATAATTAGCATTGTACGGACAAAAAATGGGTGTTTGGGGAAATTGTAAGGTCATGCTTATTTACTGGATGAGAGATCATGTTCCATAAGAAGTATTCGTGTGTATCATTATTTTTATACATACAAATAAGGAATATCATACAAGATTGATGTAGGTTATAGTAAGATATTATTATAATGTTACTAATAAAAATGTTATAAGATAAGAGATCATTTATTTGCATAAACATGAGTTAAAATTACATTACAAATTTGTTCTAGTCATAAAGGAGTCCGTAATTTTTTGCCTTTCGGCGTACAAATTGTAGTATACACACATAATGTACAGTGGTTAAGTAAATACTATCCCATTTGATTATCCATGTCATTTAAAAATTCATTAATATTGTAATTTTTTTTTTTATAATTTCAACAACTATCGCATAAACCTATTTATACTAGTGTCCCGTATTGCCTTGCCTTGTTTGACTTTTCTTTGCATCACACGTGTTTCTCTATTTAAACTACTTACCTACATAGGTATTTGTTATCACCAGACATTTCATATACACGCAACCTCTTCAGATTACAGATTGATTTTACAGATAATTGTCAGTTTGACATTCTTTAATGGCATAAGTAATACGACTAATAAGAAATACTATTGTGTAAAAAAAGTGTAAAAAAAATAAGTAAGTATAATAAACGACATCAGCATTCGGGTGCTACTTAATAAATAATGGGTGAGGCGTGTACGAGTCAGAATAATCAAAAAATTTCGTTTGTGACTAGTAGCCATGGCGGGAAAATCTTGATAAGAGGGGGTTACAGATTTTACGTCAATCGGAGAAATAAAAATACTACCGTGTGGCGATGTACCAAAAGAGATTGTAACGGTGTGACTGTTTTGGATGAAAAAGATACTAAAATAGTGCGGGAGAAAATTCACTCATGCACACCTGATTTTCAAGGAATTGACATTGAGAAGAGTATAGTAGACCTGAAAAAGAAAGTTGCAACAGATTTTAGGCCAATTCCTTTGTTGTACCGAAAAGAAATGTCGAAGTATATGACTGACGAGTATGCCGACAAACTCCCGTCGTTTTACGAAAAGAGGGACTCATTATACAGAGCGAGAAATCGTAATTTAAATAAGTTTAGATTTAACAAATGCGATGACGTCGTCTGTCCTGATGATTTAGCTGAAAATTTTCTTTGTACCAAAGTTGAGGACATTCTCATATTTGTCTCTCCGAAATGTAAAGAATACATGAAAAATGTTCAGGATTACTTCGGTGACGGCACATTTAAAATAGCTCCGAAACCTTTTGCCCAACTTTACACCCTTCATGGAGACATCGGCTCCAGCGATCACAGCACAAATGTGATACCTTTTATATATGCTTTATTGCCGAATAAGAAACAAAATACTTACGAAAAACTATTCAAAGCCATTCAAGAAAATATCCCTAACTTCCAACCTAGACATATTAAGACAGACTTTGAAATAGCTTTGAAATTTCAAAAGTATATGAATCTGTTAAAGTGAGCGGATGCTTCTATCACTTTACTCATGCAGTCTGGAAACATGCTTCACTGCTAGACATTTCGACAAACCGTGAGGGTAGCAATTACGTGTCAAAGTGTGTTGCGATTATCCATTTACCCAACAGTAAAATCCTAGAGGCTTGGTACTGTGTTATTGAAGAAACACCAGCTATAAAAAACATCGATGATTTTAACAATTACATGCAATCACAGTGGTTCAACATTAAAAATGTGAACATGATATCATGTTATGCCCAACGCCACCGAACAAACAACGTCGCAGAAGGGTGGCACAGCAAAATGAATAAGTTGGTGCAACATAAAGAAAATGTACTTTATTTAATTACTAAACTGAAAGAAGAGTCCATGACTACAGATTTCAATCTACTTCAAGCGGATATAAATTTGAATGTAGAACGCAAAAGGTCAAAAAAATACGTGGAAAATGATAAACAAATAAAAAAAATTGTGGATGATTATTTAGTTGGAGAGACGTCGATGAAGGAATGCATTGCAAAACTATCCTGTTTACGTTATAAATAATATGAAACCAATGTTTACTTTATAAGAAGACAGTTTTTTTATAAGAAGTCAGTTTTTTTATAAGAATGTGCAATAGATTTAATTTTTACCGAAATAAAGTCTTCGCCTTTATGTTAAATCGTTTGGATGTAATTTGCTGTGCTAAGTAACAGTAGTGTTTAGTTTACGTGTAACAATAAAATATAAGTAAAGTATAACAGGTATTTTATTTCATTTCCCTAAAGTTAAATTACCTACTATCCTGAGCTCGTATTGATTTTACTGTAAGAATGAAAAAAAACTAACCGCTATTGTAACATTAGCATTAACATTTTGTGTCTAGTTTATAGAATTCAATTTTAGCATGCTCAACGCAATCGATTTCATCAATTAAATAAAATAGTACCGAATTATAAGATTCGCAGTAGATAAATATTTGAAAAACATACCGACCGCTGAAACTTGCTTGTAGTCAATGATGCGATCCATAATATATGATTGCAATGAAACATTCTACCACGAATTAAGCAAATCGCGTAAAAATGCGACTAGTAAAGTTGGCGACTAATAAAAAAAACGATCGATTAATAAGTCGATCGTAAAATTTGCGATGGATGAAAACCGAGACGCGAAAAAATGCTACGTGTAAATTATGCGTTCGCGAAATTTGTCTAACAAACCCTAAAGTGATTATACCTACTAAAAATCATCACCACGTAACTTTAATTTGAATATTTATTCATACTTGTGGTTTTTCGACATAGTTTTTTTGTGTATGTTCTTGCCAGGGTTTATAACTTCATAAGTTACAGTGGTAAGGAAAGTTAAATGTTGACAACGTTTAGGACAAGGGGTGGAAGTTTGGATTGAATAAATTCCTGCTGCTGTTTGGGGACCACGCGGGACATATCTACAGATATTTTTACCTGACTGAAAAAAAAGTTATGGTTTTAACAGTCTATGTATGTTAGTATGATTGTTTGTATGTTAATGTGTTCCATCGTATCTTCTAGTCTATCCATCATATTTTGACAAATGAGGTATCATGGGTTTCTTCGTCTTTTTTTTGTGTTCCGCGTCTCCTATGGGATGTGACGTCATATTATCCACCATAGCGGATTTCACATGCAAAAAACGCTAAGAAAAAATATATTTTCCAAACTAATATATCGAGATGGGTATCAAATGGAAGGTTTTAAGTTCACACTTCGCTAGTTTCTCAGTAAACGGTGGGATGCGGTGGCTTTTTGTACGTTTTACTCTAATTGCCAAAACAAAAATATATGTATATGATAAATATGTATTATATGATCCTCCCCCCGCCGCAGCTCTAGCGGAAGGATCGCTCCGTTGCGACTCCGTGATTATTAATTAAATTAGGTAGGATTTTTATTACAAAACAAGTCAAAATATATACCAATCTATTCCTTACCTCCCCAAGATTCTAAAAGTGTTAAAACATTTGTATTAGTACTTATCAGTGAAGCACAGTGAGTGATTATAAAACAAAATATCTCCAAAATCGATTTATTAGATCGCGCTCAATTCCCGGAATCGCTGTCGACGCGGCCGCCCAGGCGCATGCGCGGTGCGCTCGCATTTTAGCGGACCTCCGCCTCCCGCCGGCCAACTAGGAAAAGCCCGCGCAACTCAGCGCTGCAGCGCTGTTTTTACTCGAACAAGTGAGAGCACAATGACATGAAAACTAAGCAGCGCTTCAAGCGTAATATCTATGACTGCAGCAAGGAAATGGCGCGCATTGTACTAAGTATTTGCGCGTATATTATTATGATTGCCAACATCAACTGTGTTTATTTATAAGTGTTGGTTGCCGGTGATACCTGAATTTAAAGAAGTGTTTTCTACAATTTGTCTCCCCTCCGGATCACCAAAGGAGTTGCCCGAGCGAGCCAACCGCACAACGAATCAATCACTCTGGTATTTATAAACAACCATTTTAAATAAATTAAATACTAACTTTGGACAGCGGAAATTTAAGAAGCTATAAGGATCACGTCTTGCATGCTTTAGAAACAAGGCAACATAGACAACAACATTTCTAACGACACAGGCTACTGATACATTAGAAGAGATCTCCGTTAAGTGGAAGGAAAGCCTTTATGTTCGATTTTCCCGATAAGTGACCAGATTACTAGACCCCTACCTTACTACTTGTGATTATACATACGAGGGCTGCTACTTATGTAACCGGAATCCAGGATTCCAACATTTTTAAACGCTATATCTGACCTCCATGGTAAAATTTGAACTTTTTTTAATACTGGCCGCTATATATTTTTTTTCTTATGTACGCTAGTCTTTTGTTTTTGGTGGGTTTAAATTTTAATCTCGCTGCAAGAATGGAACTCACTCGTGAAAATATTCGTGCTATGATTTATTACGATTTTCGGCGTGGTTTAACGCAACAACAGTGCATAGATCAACTAACTTCGACTTTTGGTGATGAAGCTCCATCCAAAACTACTGTGTATCACTGGTTTAGTGAGTTCAATCGTGGACGTAGTATGCTCAGGGACGAAGTTAAGGATGGTCGCCCGAAATCGGTCGTTGTACCACAAAATATTGAAGCTGTGCGAAAACTTATAATGCATGACCGTCATGTTACGTATCGCGAGATAGAGGCGACTATAGGCATATGTATGACGAGCATTAATAAGATATTACATGAACACTTAGCTGTGAAAAAAATTTGTTCGCGTTGGATCCCGCACAACTTAACTAAGGATCAAAAAGAGGCTCGCGTCGAATGGTGCAAGGAAATGTTGAAAAAATATAACCGTGGTGACTCAAAAGCTGTTTATAATATCTACACAGGTGACGAATCCTGGATCTATGCGTATGATCCCGAAACTAAACAACAATCAACGGTGTGGGTGTTTCAAAATGAGCCGAACCCTACGAAAGTAACTCGTGCAAAAAGCACCTTGAAGCAAATGGTGGCCTGCTTTTTTGGTATTAATGGCCATGTGGCTACAGTGCCCCTAGAGAATCGTAAAACGGTTAATTCGGAGTGGTACACGACCATTTGTTTGCCGGAAGTATTTGAAAAAATACGGAAAAACAACCAGCGACGGAGAATCATTCTGCACCATGATAACGCCAGCTGTCATACATCACGTGAAACGACTCGATTTTTGGAAGGTCAAAATATAGAATTAACGGGTCATCCACCTTACAGCCCTGATTTGGCACCCAATGATTTCTATTTATTTCCAAATGTAAAGAATAAATTACGTGGTCAACGATTTTCGACCCGTGAAGATGCCGTCGACGCGTTCAGACAGCACGTTTTGGAGATACCTCAGTCAGAGTGGAAAAAGTGCTTTATAAATTGGTTTCAACGTATGCAAAAGTGCATCGATTATCACGGAGAATACTTCGAAAAACAATAAAACCATATTTAGCCATGTACGTTTGTTTATTTTTTCTATTCCGGTTACATAAGTAGCAGCCCTCGTATAACATCTCGTAATCGCTGCTGTCCTGGTAGGTATATTGCTTTACTTTGTAGACAAAAATAGTATTATATGAAGACAAAACGTATTCCTCCCCCCTCGCCTCTGGCTTCATCCTCGGCTGCATGCGTGCTCCCGATACCACATAGCGTCACCTTAACCGCGTCTACTGTACCTGGTACCCCAGAAGAAGATAAGCATTGCAAATCACTACCAAAATTGAGGTCTCAGAAAATGAGTGTTATTGAACGTAAAATGAAGAAAAAGGAAGGGGAGGAAACAAACATAACATCAACAATAAAGGACATGTTTGCGTCTTTCTCTAAAGAACAAGACAAAAGATTTTCTTGCCTAAAATGCGCAATAGATGATCTCAAAGAACAGAACTCGGAATTGACAAAAAGTGTACAACTAATGTCCGATAAGTACGACGAATTCTTAGTACGTATTTCGGAACTGGAGACTAAACGAAAAGAAGACATGGTGATGATTCAAGTGCTTGAAGAAAAAATTGAAAACATGGAGCGCAAAAGTCGTGACACCGGCCTTGAGATACGTAATATCCCCAAATCCATTGGCGAAACTAAGGAGAGTCTTTGTGATATGGTGATAAAACTGGGAAAGGCGGTTAAGACTGAAATTAAGAAAACCGATATTAAAGACGTTTACCGACTGAAATCCAAAGACTCATCGGATCCTATAATCACCGAGCTAAACACCGTGATAATGAAGGAGAAAATTATTAAATCGATTAAAACTTTCAACAAAACTAAGGCAAAAGGAGATAAACTTAACACCTCTCATTTGCATTTACAACAGCCGGTTAAGCCAGTTTACGTCTCGGAAACGTTGACTGCTAAAGCTCAAAGAGTTTTCTTCCTAGCACGAGCCTTCCAGAGAGATTATGAATATAACTTCTGCTGGACTTCGCACGGAGCAGTATACTTACGTAAGAACGAAAATTCACCACCGATCAAAATAATTAATGAAACAAAGTTAGATGAGCTTAAAAAGCTTGCATGACTATACTTAGCTATTACAATTATCTGTAATAATACAAGATCTCACTGTTTCATCACATGTCATTCAATTATCTTTTCTCCATTATATCCTCCCATTTACACTTACACACAACCTTTGTTTACAGTTACACTTCAATTCTGCTACCGCCTTAGTTTTCCTCACGAATTAAAATCTAAATTTTTTTACGACATTTCTTTGGAGCAACATAAAACCTTTTTTAAAATTCGATAATCTTAATACAGTTATAAATGATCTTGACAGTGTAGCAATCTCAGAATGTTTGTCCTGTGATGTTGAAAATTGTTATAAACATATCCCATCTTCTACCTCATGCTTAACGGTCCTCACGCAAAACATACGCAGTATAAATTGTAATTTCAACGATTTTGAAGTAATGCTTTCACAACTTCGCGTAGAGTGCGATATACTGATACTCACGGAATGTTGGCTGCAGCAAGCGCCGCTGATACCGATATTGAATGGTTATAACAGCTATGCCACTACAATTAATTGCAATCAAAACGACGGAGTAGTAGTTTACGTCAAGGACAATCTTAATTGTTCAATTCATGAACCACAACTTGAAGCTGGTAATGGCCTTATAATCAAAATTGGTTATGATACTGTAATTATAGCTATATATCGTCCACCTTCATATCAAAATTCTGATTTATTTTTGACGTCTTTAGATAAAATTTTACTAGAGCTATCAGTGTATAAGAACATTACAGTTATAGGTGACCTCAACATTAATATAATTCCACATGTTATTGAAGCTTCAGCTGATCGGTATCTAACACTTGCAGCCTTTCACGGACTTTTACCAACACATACATCGGTCACAAGAGATGCTAGTGAAACTTGTATTGATCATGTGTTGCTTAAAAGTAAAAATCCATCACTTACAATCATACTTGAAACCACAATCACTGACCATAAATGCGTTCTACTTTGTTTAAAGAATAAAACAAATCGCACTTATGCAATCTCCACACGTAGTAAACTTAACTTAGAAGGTTTGGGTACTGACATTGCAAATATTAACCTACAGCCAGTATACGAATCCCAAGATATGGAAAATTGCATGAGCTACCTCATAAGATCCATACAAACTGCAATTGAAAATAATACCCAAACCATAACATTATCAACACGTAAAAAGATTATCAAACCCTGGATTACCTCAGGGCTTCTCCGCTGTATTAAACATAGAGATAGGCTGCATTTTAAATCCAAGCGTTCTCCTAACAACCATATTTTAAAACTAACTTATACGCGCTACAGAAATTTTTGTAATTTACTTCTAAAAAAAGTTAAGAGGTCATATGATAAAGAACTTATAAAAAGTGCTGGCAAAGACAGTAAAAAGTTATGGGAAGCAATTAAAAACATTTCAGGTACTGCTAGAGTAAATATTTTTCCAAAAGAACTACTATCAATAAAATCATCTCCTGAGCAATCGATTAATGACGTTAATGATTTTTTTGTTAATGTGGGAAGATCTTTGGCTACAAAATTTCAAAATATAGCTAGTAATCAACTAAATACAGATCTATACAACCACCATAATAGTTCTTTCGTATTGTTAGATACTGACGAAGATGAAGTAAATCGCCTTATTATTGGCTTAAAGAGTGATTGTTCTGTAGGTCTTGACAAAATATCTAACTCTTTACTCAAATCATATAGACAGTTACTTATACCGCCTTTAACCTACATCTTTAACGGCTGTCTGAGGAAGGGCGTTTTTCCGAAAGAATTGAAAAGATCAGTAGTTATTCCAATTCACAAGGGCGGGGACAGGGATCGTGTCGGTAATTTTAGGCCCATTTCGATTCTTCCAGCTTTATCTAAAATTCTGGAAAAAATTATTAATGTTAGACTCGTAAATTTTTTGGAGACCAATAATATTTTGTCCAGTAGTCAGTTTGGCTTCCGACGGGGGCTATCTACGAATGACGCTGTACAAAACTTTACGGACTATGTTTCTGAAAGTTTAGATAACGGTCAGAAGTGTATTTCAATTTTCTTGGATTTGGCCAAAGCTTTCGACACGGTCTCGGTTCCGAAGTTATTAAAGAGACTTGAAAGACTCGGTATCAGAGGTACTCAACTAAAACTTATAGCAAGCTATCTTTCTGACAGATTTCAGTGTGTTAGGATAGGTAGTTACGTCAGCAATGAACTTCCTGTTTCGTACGGAGTGCCACAGGGCAGTATATTGGGACCGACATTATTTCTGGCTTATATAAACGATCTGTTATCTCTTAAAAATATCCCAGGCAAAATTATATCTTATGCAGATGATACTGCTTTACTCTTTGCTGCGGACTCCTGGGTCGAGGTCTACGAGGCAGCACAGTCTAGCTTTAATATTGTAACTAGGTGGCTGAGGGAGAATATTTTGACCTTGAATAAGGATAAGACAAAATATATTGCCTTTTCTATTAGGGATGCTGGACAACCAAAACTGAATTTAGAGATTTATGCGCATGAATGTCCTCTAGAGGAAAAGGGTAAATGCTCCTGTACCAGTTTAGAACGCGTCCAAACGATTAAATACCTAGGCATTACATTAGATAGTAACCTCTGTTTTAAACAACACATTTTATCACTTAGTGGAAAAATTAGGAAACTAATATATATTTTTAAAAATTTAAGACACGCAGTTGATAAAAAATTACTTCAACAAATTTATTTTGCACTATGCCAATCTATCACTACTTATTGCATTTCTTGCTGGGGAGGAGTTCCCAAAACCACCCTGTTGTCTTTGGAGGTTGCCCAGCGTGCCATTCTCAAAGTTTGCACTTTCCGGCCTATCTTATTTTCCACCACACTCCTCTATCAATCCTGCGAAGTCCTCACCGTACGACAGCTGTTTCTGCTTTCCATTTTCATGAAGCAACACAGTTTAACTCATTATGATTGTTCAATAAATAATAAACGAAGGAAAGATACGATTTTAAACCTGCCTAAAAAGTTTCACACTGCATTCATAACGAGATTCTTTTGCTTTCTAGGTCCATATATTTATAATAAAATTAACAAGCTAAAATTTGTTTATCCACTAAATAAGATACGTTGTAGAAACGAAATCACAAACCTGCTACAAAAATTTACCTACGAGGAAACTGAGGAACTTATTACAATATTGAAATAAACGAATTAATTGTATACCTACACACCCTCTTCTCCAAACACACACACACACACTCCTATACACACACACACACACACACACTCTCGCACACATACTTTCATAAGAAGAGGTTCACAATTACACACCTTCATTCAAACTCACACTTTTGTTATTTTTATAGTAAATAAGTAATTAAGAATATTTAGCTAGGTTCATTTCTGGTTACTGTTTTTCTTTAGTTTATATAATAATTCTTAGTACTACATTTTTGGGGTTGAGCGCTGACTGCTGAAATACAGGTCCCCACCTAGTTTGGCAGCTGTGGCTAAATTATTTAAGTTTTCTGGCTAATGTAATTAATATACTTATAAGATACGTGTAATTTTATGGAAAATAAAGAATTATTATTATTATTATTATTATTATTATTATTATTATTATGATTATCTTGTTTACAACTTTAGAGCTTTTAAATGAAGTTCTCTCAATAAGTTTTTGTATTATTTTATGGCATCCTAAATTAAATAATTACTTAATTCAAAATTCTAATCATAAGGCCGCTTGTAGACATCCGTTATTTTCACCGGACAACGGAGCGTCAATGAACGGATATCCTTGTATACATGTAATGTTTTTACCGGATGGATATTAGCTTCGAGTGCCGATAAGATAATGTCAAACAATAAGATGATAAAACACATATTGGCCTACTACTTCTACAAGAAGAAGCAAAAAGAAACATAAAACTGTAAAAGGTCATTATGGGTGCATTCCTGGGTTTTGTCCCACAGCACAGGCCTATTCTCAACTAATGTTATCAACAATTCAATGTCAACACCCATTTTTAATTACAAGCGCAAGTAGACGGCGGCTAATTTACAGAAAACGGGCGATAAGTCCGGCAGCGTCTACATACACCAATCCACTGGCATGGATGACCGCTGTTTCTTACGCCGGACCGGTGTCCTTCGTGCCGAGGGGAGGCGGCGGTGCATCCGTCACCGGACTCTCATCCGGTGCGTCTACACACATCTATTGTAAGCCATACACCACCTCAAACTTAAAACTAAAGTGAAGGCGTGTTTGATGGATACGTTCCTTAAGGAAAGTGAAAGTAGTTAATGTCGAATCTCACCAACCAGTTAACAGACGATGAGAGTGTTAACAGCTGTCAAAATGTATAAACTAAAAGTCGATGAACATTGGTTAACATTTTACATCGTTTGGTAAAATTGGTAATAAGTCGCACAAACCTGGTGTTTACATATCGTAAAAATTTAAAAAAAGAGTGCTGTCTTCGCCAACAAACTGCTTTGCAGTTTGGCGAAACTATTTTAAATGTTTTTTCAATGTGTATCCTTGGCATAATAAATTAAAGACCGGCAAAAAAAATGGTCCGTTGTCAGGTGAAAACAACGAACGTCTACAAGCGCCCTTAAGGCCTTGTGCGGATTATTAAATAGTACATTTTAACTGTCAGCCCGATTGCCGATTCAACCAATTCAGATCATATATATATGTCAGATTTATTTTCGGTAATCCCTAAACTCGGATATTACTTTTATGTGCAGGTTATTCGTGTTGTCACGTGATTCAAACCATAGCTACCTATTCGTAAAATATAGACTGTTTCTACTAGGGTTTGCAATATTCGTTCAATTTTAGTATTCGAATAATACGAATATTTAGATTTCCAACATTCGAATATTCGAATATTTCGAATAATTCGAATATTTTTGAAAATTAAACAAAATAATGATTCTAAGTTGTGTAATTGTAAAATATGTGATGTTAATTTAAAATGTAATGACCTTACAATTCAAAAAAACATTTATGGTATCTTCTCCAAATACCTAGTATGTAGCCGAACTTGCTAGCTCCCTAGCTCGCTACCCTTTTACCAATTACGGTACGGTATTTAGTTCTTTTTAGGGAGTTTGATTTTGGCAAGGATAAAGCAAAATAGGTAATATATTGTTTGTCTTACATTTGTAGTTATTTTTAATATTTAAATCTATTTCCACGAACTCGTTAATATGGAGGATAATTAATCCTGGCATTTTGTTAATGTTTTGCTAAGGTAAATAATTACAGACAAATTTGTGCACTATTCGAAATATTCGTTTTATTCGAATAATGAATATTGTCGAATTCGAATAACATTTATGGCGAATAATTCGAATAATCGAATATTCGAATTGCAAACCCTAGTTTCTACTAACCCTCAAGAGCACAAACTTACCGCGTTTATACAGTTCATTGTGCTACGTGAGAAGTGGACACAAAGCTAAGGTGTAGTGCCCACTTCACCCATATTCCTGGCGGCTAGTGCACCGACTTTTCTCTACAATCTACGAAACAAAAGGTAGGTATGCTACCTATCACAGTTAAGCGGTCCCCGACGTGGCGACGCTTGAATCAAAATAAGTATTAATACCTACTTAGAATTAAATTTACAGGGCCAATACTTATTATTTTTTACTTTTTAGATGTTTTTCTTTATAGACTGTTTAGAGTCGGGGGTTTTTTAATGTATTAATGTTTAACTATACTCCTTCATATAAATGTATTAAGATACATAAAGAAGTTTAACAACATCAGCTTGTACAACATTATATTACAAAAAATACGGTTAAAAAAATTCCAATTTATGCAGAATTTAAATAGTTTGAATTTTTACCATTTATTTTAGACGATAGGAATAAATCAATATACCCGTGCGGTAGCGCGAATTAAAAGAGCGGGTGGAACTACTGGTGGGAAGCATTGAAATTTATCTACCACCTCGAGTGTGGAGTCATTTTCGATAAACAGGAAGCGTTGCCAGGTCTCCTGATTTATAAGGAGATCTACTGAATTTGGGATGTGTATACTGATCTACTGAATTTGCAAAATAAATTTAGATAATCTACTGGATTTTTTATATATCAGAATTGGCTGTGTTGGGCGTGTGCTTTCAACATTTAATTTAAACAAACTAAGCAAAGAAACAGACTTGGTGTCAAGACTCTTTGGGGACTGTTACATTCAAAAAGGTGTTTAAACAATAAATTGTGTTACAATCATGATGTAAATTCAATATTATCATGTACGAAGATGACTCGTGTAGTGATTGAAGGTGCATGAGCATGTGAGTATTAACTTGTCACTCACTCTCTTTGAGCTTGATTATGCGTTTTTAATCATTTTATTATAATTTTATTCATTTAATTTCACAAATAATGTATCCTAGTGAATATAAATCTACATTAACTAACTAAACTCTTTTTTTAAGTTATAATTAATGAAAATAGTTATTAAAATACAAATAATATAAGTATTTAGAAAGTCAATATTTTTTTAGAAGAAGAAATTATTTAAAGCTAGCTGATTGAAAGGTAGGTTCTACTTATAAAAAGTTCACTGTTTTTACTATTGTTAAAAAAATTATATCTTTTTTTTTCTTTATAGCCAAAATTATTGAAAATATTATGATTAACAATCGATTTCATTATGAATTTAATTTTGTAAAAGGTTATCCAGGTATTATTTATAATAAAATCTCCTGATTTTTTGTATACTTAAGTCGTCTGATTTTTTGACTTTATATCTAGGTACTGAATGTTTCAAATTGGACCTGGCCACACTGTAAACCGGGCATGAGGAATAAATTTTTGAGACATTTAGTATACAGTTTTCTAGAAAGAAAATAAAATATTGACGAAAATATCAAAACTGGTTTTATATTTTTTTTAGAAAATACTAAAGTTTTTTCAAAGAAAAAATAATATCTTATAGAACATTCATTCAGCTTTAAAAATATATATATTTTATATATATTTACAATTAAGACGGCGGGCGGAAACTCAGACAAAATATCTGCACTATACTAATGATATCACAGATTACATATTATTTTCGTAATTAACAAATTAAATTTAAGGTGAATTGATAATAAGGAGTTATATG
This sequence comes from Acleris laterana, assembly GCA_963966035.1. Lineage (NCBI taxonomy): Eukaryota > Metazoa > Arthropoda > Insecta > Lepidoptera > Tortricidae > Acleris > Acleris laterana. The sequence continues at coordinate 46,023,366 of OZ014438.1, forward strand.
ACGACCGACAGCTAAAGAACATTCCGCCTACGGATGCCAGTTCCCAGGAGCATATCCTATGATCTGTTTACCGGGGTGTGCGCCTATGGGGCCAAGCGATGGTGCCGATTCAAAATCTTCCCAGTCCGGCGGATTGGGCATGGGAAATACAATCGAATGAAAATTGGAAACCAATTTCGACTACTGCACCCGTTTCTGCTACAGCTTGTCTGAAACTAATTCGGTGCAAGTGCAAGTCATAGGGCGGTGTTAGGTGCAACTGTCAAAAAAACTGTTAAAATGTACCGAATTATGCCACTGTGGTATATATACAATACTAGCTGTTCCCGTGTCCACTTCGTTGGGCAAAACATTTTTTTTGAGTTAATAATTTTCCCGCTAATTCCCGTTCCCGTGGGAATTTCGGGAATTCCTTTCTTAGTGCACCTCTACGGTACCTAAGCTACGTCTCTTCCAAATTTCAAGTGCCTACGTTTAGCCGTTTAGGCTGTGCGTTGATATGTCAGTCAGTCAGTCAGTTTCTCCTTTTATATATTTAGATAGATACAGAGTTGGGCAGATTAAGTGTCCTAGTTTTGTAACGGCATTAAACTTAAATATAACGGAAGCTTTTTTCACATTGTTCTCTATTTTTCATTGAGAATGTATTAGAACGTCAGCTTGATTGGTATCTTTTGTTTTTATATTGTTTTCAACAATGGACGCGAAACGCCAGCTCGTTGTAAGCTCGTTGCTCGGAGATATTTAAGAAGTTAAAACATTTAGATATCACTGTAAAGTTCATATCGCAGAGCGATTTAAGCGATTTATTTATTTAATTTATTTAAAATCAGGCCTAAACCTGGTCAAAAACCGCCTGTTCAGGTCAAAAATATAATTAAAAACGTTCGTGAGCGTATTAGGCGAATCCAGCCGAAAATGCAAGTAAACTCGCTAAAGATTTGGAAATATCCCGACGATCATTGAGTCGTATATTACGACAAGATCTTGGATTGAAGGCCTACAATAGTACATGTGTATTAAGGGTGCTAAGTAAGGAATTACGATCGAGGCTCTAGTATAAGGCTTTCTGAGTCGAGGTTCGTAATTCCCGTACCGACGCGCCCGTGAAACATACAATGATTTTCATGACATTTGCGAGTAAATAAATAAAATTATAGGGCAGAATAAACTTATTTATTAAAGTTTATAGTCACTGTACAATTAGTAAAATAAAGACAGTTTATTTTTGTAATTTTGGCGCTTTGTCCACACCACAGATTATACAAATGTTTCGTTCAGAAACGTTAAGGGCAAATTATTAGGTACTTCTACAGCCATGAAGGAGTGAAAAAAAAAACGACGTTTTGATACAAAAATCTCTTACTTAGTTGAGTACCTGTTTAAGTAACATGTAGCGAGATTGCAACGAAATTCCTGTTTAGATAACATTTTAAGATAGTTTTTCAATTGCGTGTAAACTCTCTGCATGACCTGTGTGCTGTGCTTTAAATAAATTAAAAATACTTACCGACCTTGGGTTTCATAACAAAAAGAAAGCTCGAGGGTTTTATACGGGGCATTGCGGCCAAGTTAACCTGTATGTTTAGACACTGCTAAGGTACGTGCAAGTGTGATGAAAAAATAATAATTACGGATTAGCAAAAGCCCAAGAAAAAGCTAGAGTAAAAAATGCAGTGACTTGCTAGCTTGGCATGAGAGCGATGTAATTATTTTTGACTAGCGACCCGCCCTCGCTTCGCTTCGGTTTATTTGAGTTTTCTATAACACACGTACATAAAACAAAATTTATTATACATAAAAACCTTCCTCTTGAATCACTCTATCTACTAAAAAAAACCGCATCAAAATCCGTTGCGTAGTTTTTAAGATTTAAGCATACATAGGGACAGACAGCGGGAAGCGACTTTGTTTTATACTATGTAGTGATGAAACATATGCTAGAAAATAAACGAGAATTGTATTGAAACGACCATTATTGCTTTCAATGAAACAGTGCCCCATCTCACAAGGCTAGACGTACTCAAGACTGGTGTCGAACGACGCAATTTATACCCTGGCAAGATTGGCCGGCATCTTCACCAGACTTGAATGCATTTTACTTTTCTATGTGTGGACATGAAAGATAAGATAAAAGACATTTATTCAGTAAGTAGGCCGCACGGGCACTTTTACACGTCAAGAATCTACCAGCAGCGTTTCCGAAGAGGAGACCACTGCTAAGAAGAAACGCCGCAAGAAACTCAGCAGTCAGTCATTTTTTAGCAAGATTAAAAGCACACGGGGTATGAATTTAAATTCATTCAAGAATCTGTTGGTCCAGATATGAGATGACTACCCGATAAGGTAGTGCGTGCCGCGTGCGATACATTATATAGTAGAATGCGTTTTAATAAACGTTAGGTTTGAAACATGCATATTAATTAGGTAATATTCGGTGTCCACAGGAATCGGGGGATTAAAAATTGGACGTTAACAATATGAGTAGGTGTAACGTAAATTCTGGACGCTAAAATTAGGGCTAATATTAGGTCCTTACCTATGAAATGGGCGTTTTATATGGAGAATTTTATGAAAACAGTGGTTTTCATACATATAATTTTGCGGATTATTTAGTAACGTCAAATGCAAACCAAACAAAATTCTATCAGGAATATTGAACACTTTTCTAAGCTATATTATACATATATAATCTTAATTACTTAAAAATAGTCAGCTTCATAAAACTCTGCGTAATTGAAACACTTGAAGTCGCAGCACTTGAAAAGAGTCGAGTTCACACTTTAATTTTAAACTTTAAGTTAGAAATTCAACCGTCTTAAGTTACGCCCACACCAATTCTTAAAAAACGGTGACGGTACGGAATCGCAGTGACGCGTCGTATCCGTACCGTTTTTAACGCATGCCCTCCACACCAATGCTTAAATAACGGTCACGATACGGAATCACAGTGACGGGCCGTAAAATTTTGGGAATCGAGATTTCTCGGCTATTGATAAAGATAAAAAAAAGATAAAAGATGTTTATTCAGTAAGTAGGCGCACGGGCACTTTTACACGTCAAAAATCTACCAGCACTTCGCAAGAGATCTCTGCTAAGAAGAAACGCCGCAAGAAACTCAACAGTTAGTCGTTTTATAAATATACAATTATTAAAACTTAACCTAGCATTATAAAAGATAAAAAAGATAAAAGATGTTTATTCAGTAAGTAGGCCGCACGGGCACTTTTACACGTCAAAAATCTACCAGCGCTTCGCAAGAGACCACTGCTGAGAAGAAGCGCCGCAAGAAACTCAACAGTTCGTCATTTTTTAAATATACAATTTTAAAACTTAACCTAGCATTATATAAATCAATGAATCTAACATACGATATAGTAGTTTATGCAATAGTTGTATAAGAGAGGTCAAAATATATGAGTGGCGTGAGTTACGATGTGAGCCGAAGGCGAACATCGTAAAGGAAAGCGCCACGAGTGTTTTTTGACTTAGTTATACACCGTTGCATACAATACTTTTTCTACGACTAGGTTTCAAATGAAATGCAAAATTAAGCGAAAAAACTTACAAACGAACGAACGAAGTAAAGAACAACAAACGAGCGGGAAACAAGAAAATGACAAAATATGTGTCTATGGTTTACTTTGTTTTTAAATTGACGGAATGGAAAAAAGAATTATTTACAATTCCAAAACATTTTAATTTGACCAATCAGAATACTTCACTAAATTAAATCCACCAATCACTATACCTACACATCGACTGTCAAACGGAACGATAGGTTCTTTTAGGTACGTGTTTCTCTTTAACTAATTTAAATCTTTTAAAAAAACTTTGTAATTCGTATCAACCAATCAGAATACAGCTATTTTAAAATCGACCAATCAGATAACTGAAATCATTTCTCAAAACATTAGGTGTTTTATAGTCCCTATTTCACAATCGTTAAAATATGATTAACAGGCTACACTTAGTAATCTGTGGCGTATCGTTAGGGCGACTTTACGACACCGAGAGCTGTTATGGGGAATAGAGTTATAGACTTTTCTGAAGTCATATTATCTATGTTCTTATAATAGTGTTCGTGACTATGTAAAAGACTAATAAAAGTACAGGAGTAGAAAATAGTACATTGTGTATTAAGGGTGGTAAAGAAAGAATTACAAACGAGAGTCTGTTAGAAGCCCGAAGCCGAAGGCTGAGGGCTTTAATGACTCGAGCTTTGTATTTCCTTTAGCACCCGTGTAACATACAATGTTTTTCATCACAATTGCGAGGAAATGAAATAAAATCAGACAAAAGATCATATTTTTAACTTATTAGCGGCAGACTACATCATTGTCTGTGACTTACCACAGATAATGTCAAACATGTTCGGAGTCCGATTCTAGTGACATATGAGATCAATAGTTTATTATGCGAGATTGTTAGGAAATAGTATTCAACTGACATTTCATCTCGAATGAAACCTCATATCGAATGGCACACGAATTGGGGTCCTGACGTATTGTGATAGTTTGAGTCCACGTATAATATTTAAAAAAAAAGCTATTACGCACTTTAGTTACGTAATGGTAAAAAAAGGCCCGCGGGTATTATTTTGGATTTACGGTCGATTTTTCTAGCATGTTAGGACACTATTTACGAGCAAGTGTGATGAAAAGAAATAAATGTATTCACGCGTAGTTGAGCAGGAAAATGTGTCAATACTCTGAATTTTCTCCAGAACTAATTAGTAGTAAGTAATGGAAAAATAATTATAAAAATTATACTTAATTATGATGGTGTAAGACAACTACAACATAAAAAGTTTCGATAGATTCTCCTACAGAAACCGTGTCCCCTAGACAATATAAAATGTTTACATATTTCTTATGACTAAGTTATTATTAAGTTATTTGGGTGTTTAGTTTAGGCCAAGCACTTTTATCTGATATAATAGTCCTCGACGCTATTGTAAGTATTGTCGGTAACACTTCGTTTTTTACACAGACTTTATCCTATTCTAGACATGACTTTTCAAAAATTAACACCCATTACGTATCATTGAAGAAAGTTAAAGCATCGTTCAATCGTGAGGAAACCGATCAATAAATACCAATTGTCTTCCTGGATTGTAAGTTACTTTTGTAATTGTAAAACAAGAACCCACGCCAAACCTTCGGATAACATTATCATCATCAGCGAACAGCCGCCGATATACATCCACAGTCGACATAAGCTTTCCAACGTGAACGTGAGGTTTTTGCATTTATATTGTTTCAGTTTGGAATTTTATTATTTTTTAAATAGATGAAAAAGTTTTAAGCAGCGTAACTCACCTTATGGGGTTTTCGCGGAATAGCATACTAAAAAGTTTCGAATAAATAAGACAAGCAACTCCATTTTATATTTTAACACCAGTTGCTTCTCTGTAACTTCTTAGGTATTTAAGTTAAATAAATTGGGAAGTGATACTTTGGGAAAATATTTTTGACCAATCATTAGTAAACCCTATTGAATGCTTAGATTGTTAGAAAAACTATCGCTCGTCTTTTAACCCTTTGTAAGCTTTCTCTCTCGCATCAAAATGTGACATAGTATACTGTCCACAATCACGTAGTATCTTCTAAGTAGTCTGTGCCACAATCAATAAATATGAAAAAAATTGCCATTATGATATTATTTAACAATAGGGTTTACTAATGATTGGTCAAAAATCTTTTCCCAAAGTATCACTTCCCAAACTATTTTACTTAAATTTTCATTTCCCAAAAAATCATAAGACAAAACCACTTTTAGCAAATTAACAGTTAGCAATTATTTTTTTGGCATATTATTGTTTAACAAATAATTCCTTGGTCATATTTCATTTTACCAAATTTCATGTAGTCAATTATTATTTTTGGCATTCGATTTATATCCTGTGGTGCATTGGATAAAATTTAGGGTATGATTTTTACGGTCGCAGTTCTAACCTAACCTATCCTACTTTTCTGGTAGCAGTTCGTTTCTGTGGGGGTCACAGTTCTAACCTAACCTAACCTACTTTTCTGGTAGCAGTTCATATCTGTGGGGGTCGCAGTTCTAACCTAACCTAACCTAATTTTTTGGTAGCAGTTCGTTTCTGTGGGGGTCGCAGTTCTAACTTAACCTAACCTACTTTTACTGTGGTATAAATTGAGTGTGCGAGGTAACAAATTGAGCAAAATTTTTTTTGGAATATAATATTTGGCAAAGGAAAACATTTGCTTAATAAACGTTTGTCCTAATAAAACTTGACAAAGTAAAATGATGCCAAATGATAATTTGACGAAATAAATAAAATGCGAAATGTAAATGTGCTAAAGATTCGTTTGGGAAATGAAACTACTGCGATAAGTTTTTTGGGAAGTGAAATTTGGCGAAAAATATTTTGCCCAAACGGCAGTACACCGATTATTTCCTTAGCAATGAGTGTAAGATGCATCGCGATGTGGTTACCGTAGCAAACTCTCCGGCAAACGAGAACTGGCGCAAACCAACGGTGAGAACTGAGTATTTACCCTAGGGCCAACGGGGCCATGGCCCGGGGCAGAAGCATTTTCAGGGCGACGATCACCTCCCCACGCATCCTTCTCTGGGCGCCTTGTTCCCTTCAAATTAGCCCATCAAATAAATAAAATATTAGGTACTATACTAGGTACCTAAGTTTAAAGTTTTTTCGGTGAATACTTATCTACTGGTGCTTAAATTTAGTGTAAGCGGATTGTGCGCATGATGCGAATAAAAAGCATTGAAAAAAAGTCGAGAAAGAGGGACTTATCATGGACTTAACAAACAAACGCATAAAATCGATAGCTTTTTCGTTAAAAATAATGACGAACCATCAACTTCGAATTTGGCTAGTTTTGCTACGGATAGGTCCATATCAGAAGTCACGACCGAGTACGTCACGGCGGTAAGTAGAGTAATCTCGCTGTTTTTCTGTCCAGCTTCAATTTTCCCCCAGTAGACAGGTGTTTAGAACACAAGGTTAGAATAGTAAGTACCTATAATAAAAACAGCTAATCACGTATGTTTGGTCTCCTTGGCCCTCCCTTAGTAATAAACCGTTAATTTCACAAACATAAATATATTATTTGACTAGTTAAGGGCCGTAATAAAAGTTAATAGTGGATGTTTTTGTGCTACGAGTGTCGTCGCGGTCTATGAAAAATAGTGATACGAAGAGATTTCACGCCAAGGTATTTAAGTGTACTTGCGAGGTTGCGTCAGGTTGTTTGTGGATAAAGCTCAGTTAGAAAATAATGAACTAATAAAATTACAGTGGACTAATACTATATAACGTAATCGGCAAAATAATTAACGAAAACTGAAAAGGCAGGTGTGATTTTGAATCAGTCTCAATTTTTAAGAACCTGCGATTTCATATCTGTGTTTGAAGTAAAACGATCTTTAGGTACTGGTTAAGTACAGTCAGCATCAGAAGTAGCTACGCAACCGAAGAGGTCAAAATGATCTGCACTCGACTCTATTGTCAAGAGAATACGTCGTCTAGATCATTTTGAGCATGTTATTCTGCTTAGCTACTTTTGATGCTGACTGTACTAAATGAACTCTGTTAGACATTTAATTTTCGTCCACCCCATTGTCATTGCTGCACGAGTAAAATCAATTTAAATACGTGGACGAAAACTAAAAGCAGCAAAAGATAAGTATTGCAATATTTATATTGGAATACTTTTTGTCCTTTTGCTCTTATGAGGACAGATACTAAAATTTACACCTAAGCATACTATTTCTTAGCTCGTCTACGAAATAATTGAAAACTAAAACACCGTCATACGAAAACCGAATTTGCGGACGAAAAATTGCGAAATACTTTAAAAAAAAGGTAAATTTACTCCTCCTCGTAAGCTAATCGAAACGATTGATCTTTAGGCCAAAATAATCAATTTGACCCGCAGCACAGAAAAAAAAACAAAATAAAAGAGAGTAGACGTTATTGTTTTTGTATGGGAAATTGTTTTTTTTTGTTCTGAAACCTATCATGTGAGGTACCTATCTAATGAAAGGGCTTACTAAGCCAATTCTAAAAATATATCTCATTATTATAATTCAGTCACTTGTTTTAAATTAAAATAAAATGAGGCTATACATATTGTTATCATTTTTGGTATATTTTACAAATAATTATTCAACCGTATCATATCTGGAGGAGCCCAAACTTGGTATGTTTTGAAAATGATTATTGTTTTAATTTAAAACAAGTGAGTGAAATATAGTGATGAGATATATTTTTAAAATCGGCGTGTGCATTTAAAATGAAACTTCAACACCGTCTCACTGGTTTGTTTTAGGAAACACCCAATCTAAAAAAGTTATTTAAAAAAATTATCGCCTTCAAAAAGCTAAAATATCTTCTTTAATAAGTTTTTTTTTCTTTTTGAAAGCGGGTTTTTGTTATTTTAAACTTTTATTTTATTTAAACTTTTTAGTGATCATATAATTATGCTGTAATGTAGACCCACTTTTAAATTAATGAGGAACTATTTCAATCTCGCAGCATGAAACGCCGTTGAAAACTAATAGTTATAATATATTTAAACATAAATAAGCTTCGTCATAGTGGCGTTCCTATCTTAATCAAAATATCTTGTCGCCACCTTGAAATATATATACCGTTTCGTAGTTTCGAAAGTTCTGAGGTAACAAACAAAAAAACGGTCGAATTGAGACCCTCCTCCTTTTTTGAAGTCGGTTAAAAACGTAGTTGAGGTGGCCACCTCCTAACCGACAAAGCAGCTTGTTTGAGGATACCTTGGCGCGAAAGGGAAAGAGCTCAGATGTCATAATGGCTGGACGTAATTACATAGACCACCCGCGAGATCCCACTCGCACCAACCATTAAACATAATGCTTTTTGTGGGGAACATAATAACCAACACAATGAAGTCATCAACATCAACCTCTGCGTGCGGCCCGTGGCTCTAATCGATTGAATTAATCGCATAGTAACACTCGAGTTCCTTCGCATTATAGGGCTAACTTTTTGTGTGAGAAGCGTAACAGTTTGTTCGGAATCATGGGTTTTCTTTGTGTCCATTTTCCAGTACGTGTACACAAGAAAAGTTGCAAGAAAGGACAGTTGCGCTTCTTAAGTATCTTAACTTTACTCGTATACCTATCTGGGATAAAAAGGGGAGGACTGGGTAAGACTAACTTTTTACCCGACTTTTTATTTTTGGTCCCATTGCCACCAAATCTGAAAGGGGATCAGTGAGAAGTTGAGGGAACTCCTGAAATATTGTAGGCAATTTTAGTATTTTTTGTAACAAGTTCAGCATTTGCAAACAAAAAGTAACATTTGGTAAAGTGGAACGGATGATGAAAGCCACAGATGGCCACCAGAACTACTAAACGGTACCGATTTCAAGGGTATAAGATATCTCGATTAAGATAGTTGAGCGACTACAACGAAGAACATATAATTGTGACTATATAATATAACTATGATTTTCCCGCAGCGGCGAGATTGAAATGTCTTTAAGTTTCAGATATCAACTAAGAATTGGGACTACTCGTACGTAAGATTATTATGATCTGATGACTAAAAAAAATTAAATGAAATAAATGTATAAAATTAATTTCAGCTTGATATCTGCACGCGTTCCTGAGAAAAAGGGGTCTTGACATACAGACGGGCGGACGGACGGACAGCAGAGTGACCCTATAAGGGTTCCGTTTTTTACCTTTGAGGTGCGGAACCCTAAAAACATAAAAACCGACTTCAAAAACGCAGTAAAAACTTATATTAAAACGATAGGTATCTAATAAATTAGTCCAACTGAATTCGGCTTTTGTTTGAAAACTTAGGACTATGTCAAATTGACACTGTGAATAAAATCATAAGATGTCTCTTACGTTTTGATTGATTACGTCACTTTGACATAGTCCAAAGTGAACTGGGAATTAAATTTTGACTCTACCTACTAAAAACCCCTATACCTACATAGGCTGCTACGAAAGTTTTTAGCTGTATAAAAACTAACAACATTTACTTTTAAAAGTGTATTGCAAATTAAGGGTAATTTAGCTATTAACCTCTTTGTAATATGAAATTTGATACTGGCCGCTTACAACTTTATTTTTTAATTTTTTTGCTTAGAATGTCAGTCTAGTTTTGTTTCTTGCAATGGAGCTGTCGCGAGAATCGTTTCATAATATGATATTCTACGACTACAAAAGGAACTTAAACTTTAAGGAATCTAATAAAAAATGTTTCTACTCCTGTAATTTTATTAGTCTTTTACATAGTCACGAACACTATTATAAGAACATAGATAATATGACTTCAGAAAAGTCTATAACTCTATTCCCCATAACAGCTCTCGGTGTCGTAAAGTCGCCCTAACGATACGCCACAGATTACTAAGTGTAGCCTGTTAATCATATTTTAACGATTGTGAAATAGGGATTATAAAACACCTAATGTTTTGAGAAATGATTTCAGTTATCTGATTGGTCGATTTTAAAATAGCTGTATTCTGATTGGTTGATACGAATTACAAAGTTTTTTTAAAAGATTTAAATTAGTTAAAGAGAAACACGTAGGTACCTAAAAGAACCTATCGTTCCGTTTGACAGTCGATGTGTATTGTGATTGGTGGATTTAATTTAGTGAAGTATTCTGATTGGTCAAATTAAAATGTTTTGGAATTGTAAATAATTCTTTTTTCCATTCCGTCAATTTAAAAACAAAGTAAACCATAGACACATATTTTGTCATTTTCTTGTTTCCCGCTCGTTTGTTGTTCTTTACTTCGTTCGTTCGTTTGTAAGTTTTTTCGCTTAATTTTGCATTTCATTTGAAACCTGTGTGTATAACTAAGTCAAAAAACACTCGTGGCGCTTTCCTTTACGATGTTCGCCTTCGGCTCACATCGTAACTCACGCCACTCATATATTTTGACCTCTCTTATACAACTATTGCATAAACTACTATAAACGACGCATTTGGGGAGTCTGCTCCATCGTTAGCCACAATCTCATATTGGTACCGCGAGTTTAAGCGGGGTCGGGAGTGCCTCAAAGATGAGTCGAGACCGGGACGGCCGTCGACTGCTGTAACGCCAGAAAACGTGATTAAAACCGAGTGGTTGATTAAAGAACGCAGAAATATTACCCATCGGGAAATAGAGCATGAACTTGGTATTGGATCACCCGCTGTTTCAAGCATTTTACATGATCATCTTGGCGTCAGGAAGGTCGCTTCGCGTTGGATACCGTATTTGCTGACCGAAGAGCAAAAAACCCGGCCAGTAGATTGGTGCCAGTTTATGCTCAAAAAATTCGACGGAGGCAATTCCCAACAGGTTTCTAATATTCTTAATACTGATGAGTCCTGGATATACTGCTATGTATGACCCTCTAACAAAGCAACAATCTATGCAATGGGTGTTTGAGGAAGACGGGCCGCCATTAAAAATTGTTCGTGGCCGTAGTGTGAACAAAAAAATGATCGCCGTTTCCTTTCGCCGCGGGGGGCCAGTAGCTGTAGTTCCACTCGAAGATCGAACAACAGTTACTAGCCAGTGGTACACAGAGGTCTGTTTACCCCAGGCATTTGACAGACTTGGTGAGGATAGTCCAAAGAGCGGCACTCATGGAATTCTTTTTCACCAAGATAATGCCACCTGCACACACCGCGGCAATAACAATGGATTTTTTGACCAGTAAAGGTGTTCAGCTGGTGTCTCATCCACATACAGTCCTGACCTGGCCCCGTGCGACTATTTCTTGCTCCCCACTAGGTATAAAGAAAATGATGCGTGGCCGGACTTTTATGGACTCGAACGAGGCAGTAGGTACTAGAATTTGAGCGACTTTTCTTTGACCTTCCGCAGTACGCATTTTTTTAATGTTTTGAGGATTGGTTTTATAGAATGAGGCGATGTATTGAACTTGGAGGAGTATATTTTGAAAAATATTAAAGTAATTTGTAAAAAAAATGAATGGTTTTAAATTAACTAAAAATATTCATAGCAACCCTCGTACATTCTGAAATATATGAATTCTATTCTATGACCTTGTCCGTAAGAAAGTTATACTCGTATTACCTACTTTAGTTTATCTGACTATTTAATTTTGTCCCTTACCACTTAATAAATGATTAAAGACAAATATTATTTACTTACAAATTGTCTTTTTTTTAATTATTACCTATAATTAATTACACTTTTCCTTTGGTTTTTGCTATTATTACTTACTAATATAAGATTTAGGTTTAATGTGTTTATTATTTAAAATAAATGTTCAAATTATTATTGGCAGGTTCGGTATGTAAAGTTAAAAAGGAAAAATAGTTAATTAAAGTTGTATTATGAATGATTCGGGTAAACATTAGTAAAATATAATTGACCAGGACCACGATATGAAGGCCGGCTCTTTTGCCCTAGCCCACGAACGACTCTCACAAGTCGGCGACGGGTGTAAATAAACCATTAACTAACCTAACCGACCTTTTGGTCGTTTTTAGGATTCAGTACCCAACGGGACCCTGTTAATATGCCTACGCTGTCAGTCCGTCCGTCCTTACTTAAAAAAGCCGTATCTTTTATACCGTTATATGGCGGGTTGTTCTTTTTCAGAATACTCGTTATTACAACGAATTAACAAACAAATAAAAATGTTCCTCTATTGTTGGCCGAAATTTTTAACCTTATTTTCACGATTAGTACTTCATTCATCATTATCCCTAAAGTAAACGAACACGAGTTTTAATTTGTCCTATATATTTATATATTGTATATTGGGTCCTTAGGTCCTTACCTATGAAATAGGCGTTTTTTTACATGTTTTATTAGAACCGAATTTATTCATTTCAATTTTAACTTCCAAATTCTTTTTAAATTTCATTAATACACTATGTTACAAAGGAATACGGCGACGGTACGGAATCTCAGTGACGCGTCGTATCAGTACCGTTTTTGACGCATGCTCCACACACCACTGCTTAAAATACGCACTTGACATTCCCCATACGAAAGATTTTTGACGTGAACCTCGCAAACCGATGCTTAAAATACCTAGTCGGTCCTCAAGTTCTGTCACAAAGGTTTTATACAAGTAAAGAAATAAATAATAGAGTTTTACCAACCTGTAGTACATTAATCAAAACCTCACTTTATATTGAATAAAAAGAAGCGTAATTTGTGTTCTTTACTATTGCAATAATTTGGTGTACGCGCTTTAAGCATTCCCATTCGGGGCAGGAGAGCTTGGGTCAAAACACGCACGACCACGATACTGATAACGGTTACAACTTTTGTAAGAGTTCTGGTATTGAGTCGAAATTTGCGTGACATGTTGACCAGACTTTTCTTTAAATTCAGATACAAACGTATTCCAAGGAACTAAAGGTCCGCTTATACTCCGGTCAATCTTCATATCTCATTAAATTGAAATTACGATTTCACATCAATTTGCAGAAATACGAAAACACACCAAATTTGGTGCTTCATAAGCTGATTTTTATGTGCCGTCAAGAAAATAATGCTGGTCTCTAAACATACCCAGAGATGAGAGGCATCACAATATTAAATAAAAAAGTTTCCTGATTAACAAAGACTAACCTGTAAAGCGTTTGCAAAAAGTGAAATTTTCAGAAAACTCGTGCGTATTCTAATCAGTGCCGGTCGTGAATGTTAAAAGATCGTATCGGAAATTGCGGCGACTATGTGGAATGATGATTACTTAGTTCTTAAAAATTTATTTGAATTAAGCTTTTAAATTTTATTTATTTTGAGATTAAAAAATAAACAAAAATTAGTTTTATTTGACTAAACCTTTGTGACAGAACTTAAGGACCGACTATGTACGCTGCTCAACAACATACCGTAAGCATGTGTACGTCATCCGATGAGGAAGAAGTTCTCTTATTGCTGGCATTAGAAGCTGATGAGAAGATCAGGTTGGTTACTTTACAGTTGTTAATTAATGAGAGAGTGTAAAATTATGATAATATATGACCGGTAGTGTACTAGTAGGAAAAAGTGCGTAATTATTTAATTTTGCATTATTATGTTTTATCTCTATTGAATCGTGTAAGTACTGCCGTTTGGGCAAAATATTTTTCGCCAAATTTCACTTCCCAAAAAACTTATCGCAGTAGTTTCATTTCCCAAACGAATCTTTAGCACATTTACATTTCGCATTTTATTTATTTCGTCAAATTATCATTTGGCATCATTTTACTTTGTCAAGTTTTATTAGGACAAACGTTTATTAAGCAAATGTTTTCCTTTGCCAAATATTATATTCCAAAAAAAATTTTGCTCAATTTGTTACCTCGCACACTCAATTTATACCACAGTAAAAGTAGGTTAGGTTAAGTTAGAACTGCGACCCCCACAGAAACGAACTGCTACCAAAAAATTAGGTTAGGTTAGGTTAGAACTGCGACCCCCACAGATATGAACTGCTACCAGAAAAGTAGGTTAGGTTAGGTTAGAACTGTGACCCCCACAGAAACGAACTGCTACCAGATGCATCTTACACTCATTGCTAAGGAAATAATCGGTGTACTGCCGTTTGGGCAAAATATTTTTCGCCAAATTTCACTTCCCAAAAAACTTATCGCAGTAGTTTCATTTCCCAAACGAATCTTTAGCACATTTACATTTCGCATTTTATTTATTTCGTCAAATTATCATTTGGCATCATTTTACTTTGTCAAGTTTTATTAGGACAAACGTTTATTAAGCAAATGTTTTCCTTTGCCAAATATTATATTCCAAAAAAAATTTTGCTCAATTTGTTACCTCGCACACTCAATTTATACCACAGTAAAAGTAGGTTAGGTTAAGTTAGAACTGCGACCCCCACAGAAACGAACTGCTACCAAAAAATTAGGTTAGGTTAGGTTAGAACTGCGACCCCCACAGATATGAACTGCTACCAGAAAAGTAGGTTAGGTTAGGTTAGAACTGTGACCCCCACAGAAACGAACTGCTACCAGAAAAGTAGGATAGGTTAGGTTAGAACTGCGACCGTAAAAATCATACCCTAAATTTTATCCAATGCACCACAGGATATAAATCGAATGCCAAAAATAATAATTGGGAAAAGTACGAGGGCTGATTGATAAGTATCCGAAACGACAATGAAAAAATTAAAAAAAAAAAAAAAAACCCGCGGAAATGTAATTTGACATCTTTTTAGATTTCAAAAAGCCTATTATCATTATTTTTTTGTTATTCCTTTAAAAATAATAGAGGTTTAAAGTCAGTGTAATTTTCAATTTTCATGAAAATGGAGAAAACGGAAGTTCGTGCTGTAATAAAGTTTTATGTTTTAAAAGGGAAAACAGCAAGTCAAATAAAAACTAAGCTTGATCGTGTCTTGGGGGACTCTTCTACGTCTTTTAGCACTGTCCACACTTGGGTGGCGGATTTTAAACGCGGTCGCCAAAGCTGTGAAGATGCTCCCCGCTGTGGCCGACCAAATGAGGTGACTACTCCGGAAATGGTAAATAAAATAAAAAAAGTTGTACTAGATGACCGCCGTTTGAAGCTAAAAGAAATAGCAGAGATTGTAAATATCTCGTCAGAACGGGTTTTTAATATATTACATGAACATTTGTCAATGAAAAAGCTTTGTGCGAGATGGGTGCCGCGGCTACTGAACGACGAGCAAAAGCAGCGACGAGTGAATATTTCAAAGGAGTGTTTGCAACTTTTTAGACTCGACTCCAATGAATTTCTTCGTCGTTTCATAACGGTTGATGAGACATGGATACACCACTACACGCCGGAGACCAAAGAGCAATCTAAGCAGTGGACGAAAAGTGGTGAACCCGCACCTAAGAAGGCAAAGACTACATTATCGGCAGGCAAAGTGATGGCAACTGTATTTTGGGATGCTAGAGGCGTAATTTTTGTAGACTATCTTGAAAAAGGAAGATCAATAAATGGCCAGTATTATGCAAACCTTTTACAAAAACTGAGCGACGTAGTTAAGGAAAAAAGACCCCATTTGGCTAAGAAAAATATATTATTCCATCACGACAACGCACCAGTTCACACGGCTAGAGTTGCTATGGCAAAAATTCAAGAGTTACGGTTGGAATTATTGTCTCACCCACCATATTCACCAGATTTGGCCCCCTGCGACTTCCATCTGTTCCCAAATTTAAAAAAATGGCTAGGGGGACGTAAATTTTCCACCAACACCGAGGTCATTGACGCCGTTAATGGCTATTTTGAAGGACTCGATAGAAGCTTCTATAAAAATGGGATTTTGGCTCTGGAGAAGCGTTGGGTAAAATGTATAGAGTTAGAAGGAACATATGTAGAGAAATAAATTAGATGGTTAAAAAAAAAAATTTTTCTTCTTCATTTCGGATACTTATCGATCAGCCCTCGTATGTTATGCGAAACGATACATTTGACTACATGAAATTTGGTAAAATGAAATATGACCAAGTAATTATTTGTTAAACAATAATATGCCAAAAAAATAATTGAGCAATTATTTTTTTGGCATATTATTGTTTAACCACTTTTAGCAAATTAACAGTTAGCACTAACTGTTAATTTGCTAAAAGTGGTTTTGCCTTATGATTTTTTGGGAAATGAAAATTTAAGTAAAATAGTTTGGGAAGTGATACTTTGGGAAAAGATTTTTGACCAATCATTAGTAAACCCTAATTTCTCTGTATCCAAACCAAATCTAGTTAAAAATTTGTTTGATTCGATGTAAAGCACTAAACTATCGCAGTCTTACAAAAACTTGGAAATTAGTCGGTACTACAGTAACTTTAGTCATCATGAGTTTGCGTCAGATCCCGTAGTTCTGATTTTTGCAGACTTATTTATGATGTTGGCCCAATGAATAATCCAAGTTTGTGACATCGAGCGCTGAACGCAACTTGGTCAAAAATTAAAAAAACCGACAAAATTTGGAACCTTTTTCATATTTTGGAGATTAAACCCCTAAAGGACTGGTTTTTGATACTACGAGTACCTTCTCAGAACGCTTTTAAAGTTGACTTAATTGTGGCGTATGTGTAAATGTTAATGGCGGCCCGTCTTCCTCAAACACCCATTGCATAGATTGTTGCTTTGTTAGAGGGTCATAGCAGTATATCCAGGACTCATCAGTAGTAAGGATATTAGAAACCTGTTGGGAATTGCCTCCGTCGAATTTTTTGAGCATAAACTGGCACCAATCTACTCGCCGGGTTTTTTGCTCTTCGGTCAGCAAATGCGGTATCCAACGCGAAGCGACCTTCCTGACGCCAAGATGATAATACCAAGTTCATGCTCTATTTCCCGATGGGTAATATTTCTGCGTTCTTTAATCAACCACTCGGCTTTGATCACGTTTTCTGGCGTTACAGCAGTCGACGGCCGTCCCGGTCTCGACTCATCTTTGAGGCACTCCCGACCCCGCTTAAACTCGCGGTACAGTCAAAGTTAAAAATAAATATCCGCACAAATTTGCAGAAATATGTACACATACACCTTATCGCCATAGTAATAAGGTCTTTGTACATATTTTTGAGACTTTGTGGTGTATACATATTGGTGACCTTGACTGTACCAATATGAGATTGTAGAGCAGACTCCCCAAATGCGTCGTTTAAATTTTTATTAGATTCCTTAAAGGTTGTTCCTTTTGTAGTCGTAGAATATCATAGCACGAAACGATTCTCGCGACAGCTCCATTGCAAGAAACAAAACTGGACTGACATTCTCAGCAAAAAAAAAAAAAAAAGTTGTAAGCGGCCAGTATCAAATTTCATTTTACAAAGAGGTTAATTTAGTAGCTAAATTACCCTTAATTTGCCATACACTTTTAAAAGTAAACGTTGTTAGTTTTTATACATCTAAAAACTTTCGTAGCAGCCTATGTATGTAGTGAAGAGATATAAATGATGTTTTATGTTGCAGATGCGGACGGGCTCTGCACGAACCGCGGCTGCTGCGGCGCCGGCGCGCGCGCCCCGCTTGCGCAGCGCGCGCGGGAGGAGCTGGAGGGAGCGCTGCGAGCCGAGCTCGGCAAGCTTGCCGAAGTGCTCAACAACAGAGCGAAGCGGTTCGATGGTAAACCTTTATATACGAGTAGTACATCACACTTTATGTACTCCCCTTTCGCCTCACTTTTACATCCTCTAAGATAAAACAACATATTTTTTACCTTTATTAAAACCCGAAGAAAAAAGTTTATTCAGAAATGAAAATACCTGTTGCTGTTGCTGCTAATGAGACTCTCTAACCTTAAGAGGCCTTTTAGTTTACAAAAGCTGTGCTAGCAAGTCTGGTAACGTCGCTTTATTTCATTTATTTCATTTTGTAGTGAAATTGATTTTAATTCTCGTACGTTGTCTGTTAACCCTATGCATCTGGGCAATTTGTATTATATTGAATCCCTAAAATATATGTTTATAATGTTTTGTAAATACACATTATACACAGTACTTATTAAGCCCACAACACGACAAAATATTTTACTACATACATAAATACACCAGATGCACGTGGTAAACAGATTTCACATTTTATTGAGGAGCTGAATTTTACTTCAAAGGGAAAGTATAACAAAAATGCGTGATACTGCAAGCTGGCTGTTACACATGTGTTACACTCGTATAAATAGTAGAAGTGATAAGTGAAATTATATGGTTTGGTTTGATACAAAGCCTCGCTATAGAGGTATTGCATGAGCCACTGTGTTACTAGTTTCCTATGGGGTGGTCTGTTAGCCTAATAAGATTTACAGAAGTTCTTCATAAGTAACGGGGAAATAAATGGACTAACACAGTGATCGTTGCGCTCTTTCTAAAGTGATCAGGTGGTTCTTAGCTGCTCTACCCAGGCTGAGTTACAATTACAATATCCTAGCATTGACTCACCGAGCGCAAAGTATACTGTTCTGAGCAGCTCCGGAAACGCAACATTTTATAGGAGTCAGAACACCAACATAAGCTGCGACTGCGACACTTCAGGGAGCCAATGTGTTGGCGCCAAGTTAAGAGAATTTTTTAATCTTTTCCTTATAGGTACTACTCAGCAAAGGATCGGAACTTAACAGAAGTCTGTTCAAAACGTTTCTGTTACACAGCTGTTTAAATTTTCTTCCAAAATTCTATCGATAAGTGCGGAAGTGTTTACTGTGGGTCCCAGGCGCCTCATCCGATAGTGGCTCTTGTTGTTTGATTTCAGAGAACGTTTCTGTAACTCTCGTCGACTCTTGTCGCGGGTAATAGTTGTTTTGTTTTCTTTTAAAGTGAATAAGGATAAATGTTCTTGTTGGCAGCATGAATTATTCCTCGTCATGTCAGCTTGCACTAAAATGATAATGCTTGTGATGGAGTGTGCTGTTTGATAATATCCTTTTGAGGAGTATCACTTTTTTTGTATTCTTTGCTTCACTTTCGGTGCAGTACACACTACAGTGACATAGTGACGTCCTGCACGGCACGCTCACTCATTTGGGCAGCATAGGTTAAATGCTCGCAAGGTATTTGCTCTCTTAAACCCACATGTCTTACGCCTCTTCGTCGGCGATCTCGATTCGTTGAAATTTCTAGGTGGCCGACCGGGGTTTTTGCTTTCCAGGTAGGTGGATAGTGTTACGGTTGTATTACGCCATTGTTCATTTTTCTTAAAAAACCGTTCTTTCTTGTTACTAGGTGCCACCCATTTTAGTTTAAATTGAAATTGATTTTAATTAACACGTTTGGTGAACTTTGATCCTTTTCAGGGCATTTGGTAGCATATTTAAGATTTTCTTCTAAAAATACGAATTTGTCATTAATTTTATTTTTCGGGCATTGATTCAAGACTTCAAAGAATAATTTTCTAGCCATCTCGATCACCATTGCTTCATGTTCTGTAATAAAAATATGAAATAAAATACGATTATTTTTACAAAAATAACTATTATTGTCTATATAGTTAATTTTTAAAATAAAATAAAAACCGGGCAAGAGCATGTCGGACCATGCTCAGTGTAGGGTTCCGAAGCCATAACGACAAACACAAAAAACTATCTCAAAAATCAACATGTATGAACCAATTTTCTATTTAAAGTTATTTGGCGCTGTCTTAGATGATTTTTAGTAGGTATAAACCCGTGTCGCCTGTATCTCAGGAACTAATTAAGTCTACTTAGTAATGATTCTTTTTCTTATAAATTCGTATATAATATCTCAAACAAGAGCCAAGCTTTTAAGTGTGAGATCAGTATACCTATGTAGGTAGTTAGGTATCTAAACTGCTTCAAACCGACTTTAAATTACCATAAAAGTTAAATCTTTTATATAGTAATTAATAGAAATTGAAAACAAAAACACGGTCCAGTAAATAGAATTTTAAGTTTTCCAAAAGATACTCTACTCAAATCAATAATCTAATCGAAAATTTGTAAACTTTCAGATCGCAAATCGCAAACTTGTAGGTAGCATTCCGGGGCACGTCCGAACAGCATCTAGGCGCTCGCGCTTATGAGCGCGGCTGTCGTTCGATTTGTTACTTGGACAGTTCGACTCCCCCCGCGCGTGCAGGCCCCGTTAACAATTTTTTTATCAAAGTTATCATAGGCGATTTTGATAGGTATAAACACTTTAGTCGCTCTCAGGAACTAATCATGTCTACTTAGCCGTGATAGTTTTCCTTTAAAATTCGTTATATGCGCTTTCGTTGAAGATATTTTTCAGATTTTTAGTATTTGTAGTTTTGGCTGTAGGGGGGGGGGGGGGGACACTTGACTCTAACAAAAAATAGCGCTTTAAAGCTTAATATTTCATAAACGGATCCCTTAATCGAAAAATTGTTTACACAAACCCGCAATATTTTTGAAAGACCTATCCAACGACACCCCACACTATGGGGTAGACAAGAAAAAAAAATGCATCCCCACGTTACGTGTAGGGGAGGTGCATTAAAAAAAAATGTTTTTTAAAAAAAATATTTTACGACTTTTTTGGCGTGACTAATATGTATATTCATGCCAAATTAAAGCTTTCTAGTACTATGAGTCTGAGCTAGACTGCGGACGGACGGACGGACGGACATGGCGAAACTATAAGGGTTCCTAGTTTGACTACGGAACCCTAAAAAGTTGTTACATGAAATTCCTAATCCATGTCTCATTATGGGAGACTTTAATGCACACCATATTTTATTTGGCTGTCATACTAATAATAGCAGAGGTATAGGTCTACCAGAATCTGATGGCATTTTTAAAAGTAAAAAAACATTGATTTTCATATGGCAACTGTCAACTGGCAGCCGTGTCAAATTGTTTGTTTACCGTTGCATACATTTTGAAATTCACCTTCAACGATTGTTATCTGGTGAAAATGTCGAGAAAACCGCTTAGATCTCAAGCTAGGAATATTGTATACAATGTGTGTAATACAGTACGCGAAGAAGGAGGTGTAAATCAAACATTTTAAAGCGTATCGTTGAGTTGACTGGTAAGTTGAAACGAACTGTTTTGATACTTTTAGGTTTAGGTATGTTTTGTCTTACATAAATGCTACTTATTGCAGGGGTTCCCAGCACGCCCATCGAATTATAACCGAGGGCACTATGATCGTTGGCGTAAATGTCAACTACTTGAAGCCGTGTAACAAAACCAGTCTACACTTATATGAAATTAATGAATTATTGAAATCACATGGCCACGAAATTTTAACCTTATAATTGTACATTAAATTCCATAGAAATGATTTGGGGTATAATGAAACAAAAAGTTGCAGAGAAGAATGTAAACAGACCTGCCAGCCGTATTAAATTATTGACAGAAGAATCTTTCTCAACATGTAGAGAAAATGTTAGAAGAGCGGTTTATTATAAATACGCCTCTCTATTCATCGCCCTCAGCAGATGAAGAACAAGAAATGACAGTAGAATTTTTGGAATCATTTTCTAGTTCTACCCACACTATGGGCAAGAAAAAAAAAACCATCCCCACGTTACGTGTAGGGGAGGTGCATTAAAAAAAAATATTTTTCAAAATTTTATTTTACTTGTTTGTTGGCGTGACTCATATGTATATTCATGCCAAATTACAGCTTTCTAGTACTATGGGGCTCCGAGCTAGACTGCGGACGGACGGACGGACGGATATGGCGAAACTATAAGGGTTCCTAGTTTGACTACGGAACCCTAAAAACGGGTACATGCAGGCCATTTTTCTTTAAAAACGTTAACTAGAATAACTAAGTTTCAGTTACTTAAAAAACCAAGTCTTAACTTATATACAAAAACACTTTTGAATGTAAGGATTACAAGAAAAAATGTAACTTTTTAGTTTCGACTTTCTGGTGGGGAAAACCTTTACTTAATTTAATCTAATACAAAAAAAAACTTTATTTATGTACATACCTTCCCCTTCGATATCCAGTATGAATTGTATTACAGTTCACTGCACTAACACTCACAAAACCGTCAGAAATATTACGTTTTAACAGGAGCGCCGAGATCAAAGACAAGCAATTCACACGGTGGCTGGGTTCCGGGTGCTGCGTAGACAGAAGGGCGCGCGGCCGCGGGGTGTCGTCACCAAAATGGCCGTTAAGCGATGGTACCTTTATCAAGCTTTACCTATGCACAGTTCATAGTAGAATTCAATGTTCGAGTCTTATGATCGACTTTTACTCGCAAATACTCCTCTGTGGGGCACCCCGAATCGGATTGCTTTTCAATGTCTTTCGAAATAATAGCCTTTTCTAAGGATCTAATTTGAAGCATTTTATGATTAAAAGTGATATTGTTGTAATAATTTATCAAATAATATTGACCTCACCTACCTACTTATTGTGCAAAAATGACGGAGCTATTGAAAAAGTGGGTATACTTCGTCAAGATTCAGAGAGACGTTTTTTTACTATCTGTGATCTGTTTTTAAAGTCATAATAGACGAACGTCATTCAAACATAATGTAAACAAACAATCATAATAAAAAAAACAGAGTATTTTAAGCATTCTGCCATTATTTATTACCTAATTAATTCAGCAATTCCTGCATGACCCTTGTTATTAGGTAGATTTACTGAACACAATCACATCACACATAACTCAAAAGACAAATATATATAGGTAATATATTAATTTCATCATGAGAATTACCATTAATTTTTAAACAAATATTGACATGACAACAGCTGTCTTCGAATGTAGGTGTTAGCTCGATATTTAAATTGTACTTATAAAATAAAATATTGGAGAGGTTTCATAATGTATTATGTAAAACCACAAAAGAGGTAATAGCGCAATTCGGACCGGCGTTAAGGGGTCAAATGAAGGTGATTTCTTAATTTAATTTTCACTTCTCATGCTCAAAAAGTTTGTCAAATTAGACTTATCAAGCGAGACTCAAGTGATACATGTACAACCGAGGGAAAATATAATATATATATTTTCACTAGGGAAAATATGAAATTGAAAATAGAATGATTTACATTTACAAAACATCTTAATTTGACCAATCAAAATACTTCACCAAATTAAATCCACCAATCACAATACACATCGACCGTCAGTCGGAACGTTAGGTTCTTTTTGGTACGTACACTCGTTAACTAATTCAAATCTTTTAAAAAAATAAATGTATTTGATATCAACCAACCATAATAAAGCTATATTAAAATCGACCAATCAGGTAACAGAATTCATTTCTCAAAACATTAGGTGTTTTTTAGTACCTATTTTACAATTGCTAAAATATCATAAATCGTTTGAGCTACGCTTTAAAGCGCTAAATACTCACTCGGTCAGCGCCGTTTAGTCTATATTTTGTATCTGTGTCAAAGTAGTTTAAAAAAAAACACGCCGCCAAATTAAAACAATATTTTGCCGCGGAATACATTGTGGGTGGATAATCATTGTTAATTTTAAGATGTCGTCAAATGAAAATGAATTGCAACTTACGCCGAATACAATAATGGAGAAAAGGGCCAAAAAACTGATTGAAAATAATTTGCCCGTGAAATCTCGTGAAAACTATTTAAGGGCATACAATAATTTACTTTTGTATAATTCTTTTATTTTCTCACAATCGAAGTGAAAAGTAAAGTGTCTCGGGTCTAAAAGCCATATTAGGTACCCCTCGCACAATTTTCCCTCGCTTTGCTCGGGAAAATAACTATCTCGGGGTACTATGGCTTATTTTTGACCCTAGTTATACAATCTACTATATATCTAAGTAATTGTACCATATTTTTAAATCTAACTACAGGGATCGATTTGTGAAGCCTATTCCTCGAAACGGATTTAAAATTTTCATACATTGTCAAAAACTGTATCCCACTGCTGCTCTCCACATCTGAAAATTATTGTTTTAGGACAGTGTGTGTATTCATGGTGAAAATTTCATGATTCTACCGTTCAGGGTTTTTTTTTCCTTTTTGTTAAAAGAAAAGAGAGACAGAAAAGTTTGTCAAAGGTTTTTACCCGACTACCAAAGGAGAACGTGCAACTTCAACGTGACTGAAGGGGCGTGCAGTCGGATTGAAAAAGCTCAAAAACTAAAAACAGTACGCAACAAGTTCGGAACATCGTAATGTTTATACAACTTACTACTACTATTAAAATGAATATAACAGTAAAGAACGCGATACTAATTTTTTATACAAGACATTATAAATATTGGCAAATGCACCTAAAAAACCCATTTCACAGTTTTTTTTAATTATTTAAAATAAATTTATAAATTAGTCATTTTCGGAATCTGTGCATAAAACCCTTTTTCTCAAAAATGCAATGAAATGATGGCGTTATGTTAGCTATTTTTGGCTTCAAAGTGTCACGTTGCGGGTGGAACAACTCGAGAGAACTGTAAAGGAATTTCATACAAAATTGAAGGCCTAGGCCGGGAAGTAATTTAATTTTAATTTTAATGTAAACATGGCGGCTTTGTTTATAAACAGTCCGAATAGATAATAGTAGTTTATGCAATAGTTGTATAAGAGAGGTCAAAAAATATAAGTGGCGTGTGTTACGATGTGAGCCGAAGGCGAACATCGTAACACACGCCACGAGTGTTTTTTGACTTAGTTATACACCGTTGCATACAATACTTTTTCTACGACTAGGTTTCAAATGAAATGCAAAACTAAGCGAAAAAACTTACAAACGAACGAACGAAGTAAAGAACAACAAACGAGCGGGAAACAAGAAAATGACAAAATATGTGTCTATGGTTTACTTTGTTTTTAAATTGACGGAATGGAAAATAGAATTATTTACAATTCCAAAACATTTTAATTTGACCAATCAGAATACTTCACCAAATTAAATCCACCAATCACAATACACATCGACTGTCAAACGGAACGATAGGTTCTTTTAGGTACGTGTTTCTATTTAACTAATTTCAATCTTTTAAAAAATCTTTGTATTTCGTATCAACCAACCAGAGCGGGCGCTTACCTCTCCCAAAGGATAGGTTTAACTATCCAGAGAGGTAACGCAGCCAGCATCATGGGTACAATGCCGCGAACGGATCTATTAGAGAGGGTATTCTTTTTGTAGTTGTGTACACAAATATATTTTTTCTACTCCTGTACTTTTATTAGTCTTTTACATAGTCACGAACACTATTATAAGAACATAGATAATATGACTTCAGAAAAGTCTATAACTCTATTCCCCATAACAGCTCTCGGTGTCGTAAAGTCGCCCTAACGATACGCCACAGATTACTAAGTGTAGCCTGTTAATCATATTTTAACGATTGTGAAATAGGGATTATAAAACACCTAATGTTTTGAGAAATGATTTCAGTTATCTGATTGGTCGATTTTAAAATAGCTGTATTCTGATTGGTTGATACGAATTACAAAGTTTTTTTAAAAGATTTAAATTAGTTAAAGAGAAACACGTAGGTACCTAAAAGAACCTATCGTTCCGTTTGACAGTCGATGTGTATTGTGATTGGTGGATTTAATTTAGTGAAGTATTCTGATTGGTCAAATTAAAATGTTTTGGAATTGTAAATAATTCTTTTTTCCATTCCGTCAATTTAAAAACAAAGTAAACCATAGACACATATTTTGTCATTTTCTTGTTTCCCGCTCGCTTGTTGTTCTTTACTTCGTTCGTTCGTTTGTAAGTTTTTTCGCTTAATTTTGCATTTCATTTGAAACCTAGTCGTAGAAAAAGTATTGTATGCAACGGTGTATAACTAAGTCAAAAAACACTCGTGGCGCTTTCCTTTAACTCACGCCACTCATATATTTTGACCTCTCTTATACAACTATTGCATAAACTACTATAATAATTCTAGTTTTAAGGACGACGCGATAGCCTAGTTGGTAGTAACCCTGCCTACGAAGCTAGAGGTCCTGGGTTCAAATCCCGGTAAGGGCAGATATTTGTGTGATGAGCGCGAATATTTGTTCCTGAGTCATGGATGTTTTCTATGTATTTAAGTATATATTTCTCTATATAAGTATTTATATCGTTGTCTAGTACCCATATTACAAGCCTAGAGCTTAGTTTGGGACTAGGTCAATTGGTGTGACATAGTCCCCTGATATTATTATTATTATTTATTAAGTAGATAATAGGTTTTACATTAGTTATTAATTATTATAATTATTATTGTTTACTGTATATTAGTTATTGTAAATAAACCAGAATACAGCTATTTTAAAATCGACCAATCAGGTAACTGAAATCATTTCTCAAATTATTAGGTGATTTATAGTCCCTATTTCACAATCGTTAAAATATGATTAAATCGATTGTGCAACGCTAAGCTTTGGCAGCTGGCCGTATCGTTTTATCTCAAAAAACGCACAAGTGCTGTTTTGGGGCATAGACAAGATAGACTTTTCTCTGGATTATTCTGCGGACATATTATGTATGTTCTTATATTAGTGTTCGTGACTATATAAATGACAGATAAAAGTACAGGAGTAGGAAAATATAATTTTTGTACTCGTCGATTAAAATGTGTGTATTACGATTTCATAGAGAATACTGTAACGTCACTCTTTTCATCGTTGAATAGTCTAGATGTTACTTCCGAAACAACCGAAATAACTATTTCGATACGCTCTAGACAACCGAAATAACTATTTCGATACGCTCTAGACAACCGAAAAAAATTTGAAAATAGAACTTCGGATTTCCATATATGTGTCCTTGTTTAAGGAGCCTCGATCCGATACAAAATTGCCAATCTGTGTCGTTTCGGAACGTAGCAGCGTCGTATCATCTGTCAAAAATCTACTTTTAGTTTTCTTATATACTCGTATTAATGACTTACATTATTAATTTTAATGAACTCGTACAAAAAGTATTGTTCACAATAGTGTCATACATAATTAAGCTTTTTATTCTCGTACCTACGGTACTCGACTAAAAAGCTCTCTATTATAACACGATTACGAAAAATACTATTTTAAATTTTTTGTGAAAAAGTTATAACGTCAAATACTAGGAGTGTATAAACGTTTGGGAGACATCCTCGCTGTGTCGTGTGCGCCCGCCGCCCGCCCGCCGGTTGCCCGCACCGCCTGCGATCTAATTGTAAGTTGCGCTATGACTGATATGCCTCCTAATTACCGCTGCGCTCCTGTACTTTATTTTAACATGCGATTGGATCGAGACCTGGGCTGTGCTGCAGTCTCTCCAGCGATGCCAAGTTGACTACCGATATAACGAAGTGTTGAAGTGTATGTATGAAAACGCCACTATGTCCGTCCGACTACAGGACCAGAGCACGAAGCCTATTCCTCTGCAGCGGGGAGTCAGACAAGGAGATGTTATCTCTCCGAAGCTGTTCACCGCTGCATTGGAGGATGCTTTTAAGGTTCTGGACAGGAAAGGACGAGGTATCAACATAAATGGCGAGTACATCACTCACCTTCGTAGTCATGGCTGAGACCATGGAGGACCTCAGTGCAATGCTCGCTGACCTCAGTAGAGTTTCCGACCGAGTTGGCTTGAAGATGAACATGGACAAGACGAAAGTCATGTCCAATGTCCATGTCGCGCCAACTCCCGTGATAGTTGGAGGCTCAGCGCTTGTCCAGTTAAGTAGATCCAACTTTGAGAAAGTGGTCACTCGTCGACTCCGACTCGGCTGGGCAGCATTCAGGAAGCTTTGCTTCACCTTTTCGTCCAAATTACCGCAGTGTTTGAAGTCAAAAGTATTTGACCAGTGTGTGTTGCCAGTGATGACTTACGGATCTGAGATGTGGGCGCTAACAATGGGCCTCACTGGCTATGAAGAGGGCTATGCTCGGGGTTTCTCTGCGTGATAGAATCAGAAATGATGATATCCGCAGTAGAACTAAGGTTACCGACACAGCCCGAAGAATAGCTAAACTAAAATGGCAGTGGGCGGGGCACATTATTCGCAGGACTGATGGCCGATGGGGTCAGAAGGTTCTTGAGTGGCGTCCGCAGATCGGGAGACGAGCTGTAGGTAGGCCTCCAACAAGATGGAGTGACGACCTTATAAAGATCGTGGGAAAGCGGTGGATGCGAAAAGCGCAAGACCGGTCTGAGTGGAGAGCCTTGGGGGAGGCCTATGTCCAGCAGTGGACGTCTTTCGGCTGACGTGATGATGTGATGTACATACATACATGTAATAAATCACGCCTTTTTCGAAGAGGGGTAGGCAGAGACCACTTCTTTACAACTGTTACGATCCTGAGAAATCTCTTTCGCTTCTTTCACATTCATACATCGAGTCATGCACGCACAATATTTCTAGTTGGTCTAATTTTGTTTTGATGCTTCGAGTGTTAAGATGCACATTATTTGACTGATCTTATAATTTATTATCTACAGATACGTCGTTTAATGTACAGGGGCTTTTTGATTGGTTTGTGCTACTAAAGAAATACGTGATGAGGCTTTGTCGTGTATTGTTTTTTTTGGGATTTGTCTAAACCTTTACTATGTCCATTAACCTTTTTAATTCGATTATTTCTGTATCCAATACGTAATATTTCCCTCAATAACAGTCCACCTGAATGCAGTTTGCGGTTTTGATCTGAGTTATTTAAATCAAATGGTATAATTAAAAGTGGTATGATCGAACTGAGCACAAACCAAACGTAGCAAATCATTTTGTTTTTCTATATTCAAATGCCTATTATATTTTATTTCACTAACTATCACATTCGTATTTGCGAGTAATGATAGATAAGAGTAAAGAAAACATTTGAAACTCAGAGGGTTTTGATCATTAGATCCACCCATGATTATTACAAAGTCTGAGGTAGTAAAGCTTTTACATAGGTACATTATCGCACGTTATCAAAATCTGGTATATTGGTGCATTAGGTTTTAGTACTACTGTCACTTGATATGTATCACCCAGCAACTTTTGAAAAATTCCGCGCATTCCCTTACCAGATTGATCGCCAAAAATGATGACTTTCCGTTTTAGAGCGTCGTTGTCCTGTTCAATTAGCGAAGACTTTTCATATGGTCCAGTATTACTTCCAGCTTCCAGGCCATTTGCGTTCTTCTTATTTGAGCTGTGATTAAGTGGAAAGGTGCCTGTATCATTACAATTATTTTGTGAATTAGGGTCTTCTTTTGAGATTTGAATGTTGTCATCTGTTGATTCAATTTGGTTTTCCATTTGTTCAATATCCGTAAAATTTAGTCTTATCCTATTTATGTCCTTACGTCTTTTTTTACTTTTTATAGGAGTCGATTTGCATATGTGGGTTAATTTTTCAGTTTTCTTTTCAAAATTCATAATTTGCTTCTTGAGGGAACAGTTCTCCATAATTAATTTTATTTCATTCTCAGCTATTTAAAGTTTTATCTCTAATTCAGTTATTTTATAATTTGTATCTTCCAATTTATGCGTAATATTATACCCAGTACCTGGACAACTGCGATTTAATATATCTAACGAGTCTCCATTGCTGCTATCCTCCGACGGTAGCGACTCGAATGAATTTTCAGTAGAAATATTTACTTTGTATTTAAACATGTGACAGTACGGTAATGTGGACGTGCTTTGTCTCACGCTGCAGTACGGTTCAATCCATTCCGAACACTGGAAGAAACTGCTGAACACAGCATAAACGGCAGGACAATGTACCTACCTATAGAGTTACGATCTACTAGCCGAGCCCAGTATGGACGCTGGTCTGTGTACTATCACGCATCGTAGTCACGTTCTAGGAGCCGATCCATCTAGTCGGTTTTTAGGGTTCCGTAGTCAAACTAGGAACCCTTATAGTTTCGCCATGTCCGTCCGTCCGTCCGTCCGTCCGTCCGTCCCCAGTCTAGCTCAGAGACTCATAGTACTAGAAAGCTGTAATTTGGCATGAATATACATATTAGTCACGTCAACAAAGTGGTAAAATAAAATTTTGAAAAATATTTTTTTTTAATGCACCTCCCCTACACGTAACGTGGGGATGCCTTTTTTTTTCTTGCCTACCCCATAGTGTGGGGTGTCGTTGGATAGGTCTTTCAAAAACATTGCGGGTTTATGAAAACAATTTTTCGATTAAGGGATCCGTTTATGAAATATTAAGCTTTAAAGCGCTATTTTTTGTTAGAGTCAAGTGTCCCCCCCCCCCTACAGCCAAAACTACAAATACTAAAAATCTGAAAAATATCTTCAACGAAAGGACATATAACGAATTTTAAAGGAAAACTATCACGGCTAAGTAGACATGATTAGTTCCTGAGATACAGGCGACTAAAGTGTTTATACCTATCAAAATCGCCTATGATAACTTTGATAGAAAAATTGTTAACGGGGGGGGGCCTGCACGCGCGGGGGGAGTCGAACTGTGCAAGTAACAAATCAAACTTTTATTGTAATTTAAAGTCGGTTTGAAGCAGTTTAGATACCTAACTACCTACATAGGTAGGTGTACTGATCTCACACTTAAAAGCTTGGCTCTTGTTTGAGATATTATATACGAATTTATAAGAAAAAGAATCATTACTTAGTAGACTTAATTAGTTCCTGAGATACAGGCGACTAACGGGTTTATACCTACTAAAAATCATCTAAAACAGCGCCAAATAACTTTAAATAGAATATTGGTTCATACATGTTGATTTTTGAGATAGTTTTTTGTGTTTGTCGTTACGGCTTCGGAACCCTACACTGAGCATGGTCCGACATGCTCTTGCCCGGTTTTTTTTAAAGCATGTTCGCTATTGTCCCCGTGATCAGGCAGGAGACGTCAACACTTGCATTTATGACACGCCTCGAAGTACGCCATATGACACAGACACGGGGCAGGAGTGGATCACGTCGAGACGTGTCCCGGTCGCGGTACGTCCCCCGCCCGCACCTCACCGCCTCTTGTAGCGATGCAATGCCGTGCCACGCAATCTTTTTTGTCACCATAATGTCTACACTTGTAACATTTCATCGTACATTTGTGACCGTGTCTGTTGACACCTAGATCGTCCACATTTAGCGTAACATGTCCTGTACGATTGCCACGTGTGGACCCTGCTTTAGGCCAGTTCGATCAAGCAAGCCCTTGCCGTGCTTGACAGTAACACCAAGACGCTTTAACTTCCTACAGTTAAAGGATTATCGGACGAATAAATAAACAATGTGTTCTTATCAATCTTATCATATTTTATTTCAGATTTTTTCCGGAAGCTTCTGCAGATCTCCCGTGAAGGTTTCCACGCTATGTTCAAGCGGACGTACGGCATGATCTATGAGCAACACTCCTACGTATTCGAACAGCTTTTTGAGCAACTGGAACGGTGCGTACATTTGGTAGTGCAAGTTAAAATTGAAACGATATTTTTCCGAGATTTTGTAAGTTCTTTTTTTTAAGCTAGCCAATGAATACGTGCGGTGATTTTCCCTAAAGTTGGCCTTTAACTCTTCCATGGTGCGATTTGATGAGATGTCGTGCGACGCCATGTGTTTATGGTTTTCGCGTCGTGATTCATCATGTAATAATTACTAGTGATACTCGTACTTTTTTTTTGTAAAAGGTATTATATAAGAGTCGAAGAATTACTACTTGTACTACTAATAACTAATATAGATAAGACTAACGGATCATCTATATATATATATATATATATATATATATATATATATATATATATATATATATACCTAGTCGGTTACTAAGTTCTGTTACTAAGATTTATTACAATTTAAAAAATAAAGTAAAGAGTTTCATAAACCGTTCATCAATCGAAACCTTATTTTATATAGACCAAAAATAAGCGTTATTTGTATTCTTTACTATTGATATAATTTGGTGTACGAGCTTTAAGCATTCCCATTCGGGGCAGGAAAGCATGGGTCAAAACACGCACGACCACGATACTGATAACGGCTACAACTTTTGTAAGAGTTCTCGTATTGAGTCGAAATTTGCGTGACATATTGACCAGACTTTTATCTTTAAATACTGATACGAATGTATTCCAAGCAACTAAAGATCCGCTTATACTCCGGTCAATCTTCAAGTCTCATTAAATTGACCTTACGATTTCACATCAATTTGCAGAAATACGAAAACAGACCAACTTTCGTGCTTCATAAGCTTGGTTTTTGAGTATCGCTAAGACAATAATGCTGGTCTCTGAACATACCCAGAGATGAGAGGCTCCACAAAATTAAATAAAAAAAAAAAACTTGGTCAACAAAGAGTAACCTTTAAAGCCTTTTCAAAAAGTGAAATTTTCAGAAAAGTCGTGCGTATTTTTATCGATGTATTTTATTTTATGTTTTTATCGATGTAAGTATTTTATTTTATGTCGTATCGGAAATTGCGGCGACTATATAGAATGATTATTAGTTCCTAAAAATGTACATTAACTAAGCTTTTAATTTTTATATATTTTGAAATTAAAAAATAAACAAAAGTTAGTTTTATTTGATTAAACCTTAGTAACAGAACTTAGCAACCGACTAGGTATAACTAGCTGCCCGCCAGCGGTTTCGCCCCGCTGCAAATTTCCGACATTCCCGTTGGATTTTTCAATTGTTTTCTTACATATGAACCTTATCCTGACAATGCCGAACACAACAAAAAATTAATCAGCCAAATCGGTTCAGCCGTTCTCGAGTTTTGCGCTTAACAACACATTTAGTGATTCATTTTTATTTATATAGATTAGTCACGTCATTAATGGCGGAACACGAAATGGCAATGCTGCAATTCAAAAAACCTGGCAAAGCTTTTCTTTTTTTTTTTGTTATAAGTCCCATGTCTATTATGATAATAAGACTCCCAAGTTTCGTTTATTCTTCGGAACAGGGGAGGGGTAGAAGTAGAACTATACGACAATGCAGTGCTGCAAGCTTCCCTGATCGGCCTAATCAGTGGCAACAGCATGATAAGCGACGCTTCGTACTTAAGTATGAGTATGATCGTACTCCTCCAAAAACCAAAGCTCATCTAAAAGATCATCAATTTTTGTGTAAGAATAACCACTGCATTTATATATCGGACTTATAATAAAAAAAAAAATGCTTTGCCAGGTTTTTCGCATTGCAGCATTTCCATTTTCGCCCATTAATGACGTGACTAATTACGAGTATATACAGGTCCTAGGGCTGATAGAGCAGCTCATAAGCTATCGATTTAACCCCCATGTATGTTCAGCAATTGTTATTAGTTTCCGAGATATTGATCATTTTAATCGGATTTTTTTTCATTTTTCCTTATGTCCGTGATACGAAAAACCCCTACCGTCATGTATGAATTCGTTGTTTTCAGTGTTTTCTTGCATGATTAGAATCACTATGAAATACATGCCAATCTTTTTTTCACTAAATATTTTTGAGTAAACGCGAGAGAGTTACTTTCTCCATACTAAGAGAACCCCGCGTTGGTTTTTCACCAAGTATGCAAAAACCAACCTGTGCGTTTACTCAAAAAGTTGAACTGTTACAAAAAAAAACACGTAAGTACATAAACTCACGCCTTCGTTCCCAAAGTTGGGTAAGTATACTCGTAGTAACAGAATTACTACAACTCTAAAAACTTGTTGATAAGTCTGTAAACCACATTTTGCACAATTAGGCTAAGATGTTTAACTGCGTATTAGTGACAGGTTGCAAGCCAATCGCCTAACAGTACTACAAGCCTTTATTCTTTCTTCTTTATTTGTGATATTATTTAATGCTTTATTTTAGTTTCATACATACTTGTATCTGTTTCTAATGTGATGAATTGATGATGATGGCGAGATTTGGAATGGAGATAATACACTAAATTAACACGTTGGCTACCTTTTATCCTGGAAAATTTAAAAGTTCTCGAAGTAACAATAGCAATAATTAAAATCTACGCGGACGAAGTCGCAGGCAGAAGCTAGTTTTCAATAAGTTCTCCAGGGTTTTCACTGTACTTACATTTCACTATACTGTGCCGCTACAGGGGCACAGACTACTGTGACAAAATAATGTGTGAAATATTATAAAATGTTGTACTAGTAATAATTGTCGTTATCATACACTGCAAACTAAATTTCACTCTCACTTAAATAATGGACTAACCTATTACTGATTTACTTGTATTTGTACCAAAACGCCCAAATTTACATGTAATAAGGGCCCTATCAAAAGGATTACCTATTTACCAACAAATAAATAGCCGTGATATGCGCACTGATCCCTTTATCCTTCCTGTGGTCCTATTGTCTATCATGTGCCAAAAGGAATTTGTGTGATTCATCATCCGTCATCAGTCATCACTCAATAAAACGCTTACTATATTTTCAGCTATTACACATTCGGTGACACCAACTTCGAACTCATGATGGACCATTTCTTTGGAATACTATATCAGAAAATGTTCAGTGTGCTGAATTCCCAGTATAGCTTTGACGACAAGTAAGTGTGTTTCAAACATTTATTTTGTGTCTTTCTGTAACGTTATATTGTAACTATGACCCGATGTGTTGAGTTGCCAAACATTACCCTCAATTATTATTATCCCGTGATTGGAGACTGTTTTTACCTTTTGAAGAATATCTAAATACTCGCAGCTCTACCAAATGTAAAGGTCTTACGTGCCCTCGATCTCTCGTTCTTACGCCGCGTGAATTCGAAATTAGCCTAAGCGATGTCCTCGAAACTAATCCGCAACGTGGGGCATTATTCTACTTGGTAAAACAATATTGCTTTTGACATGTTATCGTACCATTACCGTCAAGTAAATAAGAGCTCTCATAAGTATTATAATATAACGTTCACAATACGATAACATGTCAAAAAGCAATAGGGTTACCGATGGATGGCCATTAGGAACTTGTTATTATGTCGAACGGATTATAAGGCTCGGGCTGGCTGTGTGTAAAGTCTTTGTTATTGGAAAATGGGTAAGGCAAAATACGAGAAGCAGGAAATGAGCGTCAAACTTTTTTGCGGCAGCAGGTCTGTATCATGACGTTCTCTGGTTTTAGGTACCTGAAATGTGTGAAGGAGCACATGCGCGATATCCAGCCGTTCGAGGATGTCCCGCACAAGCTGTCGGTGCAGCTGCGGCGCGCCTTCGTGGCCACGCGCACCTTCCACAAGGCTCTGCGGGCCGGCGCCGACGTCGTTCGCGCGATGCTGCAGGTACCGCTGCTCTACCCCCACCTAGCAATGCGAATTCTACAAATACTCGCCCGATTTTGCTTACCTTTTTCATATTTTTACGCTATAAGAGGTAATCCAGCTAGCATACCAGGTTCTTTTTAATGGTTTTACCTGATACTTGTTACCGGCCTCGTTAAATTCGTCTAGAATAAACAGTATACCACCGATGCAAGATGCAACCGTTCTATTCATAGAACGAGCGCCGGTGCTATATCGAGTTAACGACTCCGAGAAGTACAATAATGTAAATATTAATAGGTATGTCTGTAATCGTATTTACATTTTTATCTTATGCGTATGGAGATATTATGGTAGTATTGAAATCGGATCTTTCTGTCGAGCTCATGGCGAATAGTTGTTAGAGCAGATTTTATATTGTATTATTCGTTTGGTTGAGCACCGTTCTTAGCATAGAATGCTAATGTATGAATAGGGAATATGCATGGAATTTATAAAATCGCATTTCTCAACAAAATATGAAAATACCGCAGAAGAGATCAAAATTAAAATCGTCCAAGAAATACGGATGATTCGAGCATTTTAAACTGCTAGGCAGCGATTAGGCAGAGACATCCGATATGCACTGTTTTGCTAGAAAGAGATAGGAACAAATCTATGTCGGCTTATATCTTGGTTATTTTAATAGCTCTTCGAAAAAAAAACTCAATTGTTTGTTACATGAATCCAGCTTTTATTGAAGCTGAAAAAAAAATGAATATTCCCTACAAACATAATGTTAACTTTTAAATAAATGCGATCATTTAAATTTAATCTGTCAGATACGTTAATGTGAGACGTAAGGTAATGAATATCGAAACGGTCGGGATGACCTTCGGCCCGCTGACATCAGCTTCAGCGGCGGTGACTCACGGCTCCAGCCCGCCAGCTTACTCATTTGCCGAGCGTTGCTCCCGCGCGTGTCGCGACACTCGCGGCGGCGCCTCGCCTGTGACCTTATTGTGGTTGCACTTCCTACACTTGTTTAATCTAACTTGTAACGCATTTATAATTATTTTATTTTGGTAGTTATTGAATATCCTAATATTTTATTTTCGCTATGACGCTGTGAGCCTATTGGGCGGCTAACCGTTTCTAGGCAGTTCCGAAAACGAACGCTTGTGGCACCTACACGTACTTACTCTGAATGTGTTAACTGTGCTACTCTTGAACTGTATATAATCAATTGCGCTCAGCTTACGTGTTTCGTATCAACATAGCGAATGTTACAAATTATTGTATCTACTTTAAACTATTTATTTATGTTCTAATGCAACTTGTATGTTTACTCTTGTCTCAGTCTCAGGGCACAATAGATAAAGGTTCGTTTTAATATTAATGTTATACTTAATTTCAAAATTATGCCCCGAAGAATCAGTGGGAACACACATTAAGACCTACTAAAAGTATTGCTACCATGATCCGTATATTATTAATAATTACTATATGTATGATTTTGATCATCGTGGAGAACATGAACGATGTGTCTCCTGCTATAAGAGACTAAACGTGCTTTTCCACCGTCGAAGGGAGGCGAGGCGAGGCAGCGTGAAAATTAAAATCTGTATTAAATAATCCATTTCTACCGAATATGCGCGAGGGGGGAAGGGATTTTGTTAAATACAAATTTAAATCGTCGCTTTGTCTCGCCCCGCCTCGCTGCGACACGGTGGAACAGCACCTTGAACGATTGCGGTTGAACACCCTTTTGACTCGTGTGATTATTTTACACGCACGTCACTTATTTCAGGAATCCAGAAGCGAGTAAGTGGCGCGGGTTGAGCATCGACTCTTGTAATATTTGTATGCTCGCTATATTTTGTATGGACATTAAAGCACGAAGTTTTTGTTGATAAATAACTAAAATAATGAATTGCGCACTACTTATATTGACCGTACTATAAGGTCATAACCGAATCTTTCGCCTTTGGATATTGTTTATATCAGTTAGCAGCCCAGTTAGTTAACAATGCTTTGCGCGCTTGCTATTGGCGATGGGTTATTTAAGGAACGTGACCTCATTGACGCCTTCATGCTGGCCCCGCTCGTCGGAGTGCGCACACTACTCCTTTAAATCATTGTATGGCAGATGCGTTTTGATTTAATTGTTGGCGTTGATAATCAAGCTGTATACATAATGTAGTTTTACTTCACCTTATGTTATGCCAATAATATTCAAGTATTATAAAGACTATATAGATACCCTAGGAATATGAATTATTCTCCCATAATACAATGCAATACAAAAGAAATACAGAAAGAAAGATAGAAAGAAAGAAAGAAAATAACACAGGTAAACAACAGGTGGTCTTATCGCTAATAACCAATCTCTTCCAGACAACCTTAATAGGGATAAGGTGTCAAGTTAAAATATTTTATGCAGTACCTAGGTGAAGCAGGCTTCACGACTATAATGTGACAATGCGAATAATAAATAAGATCTGCGCTTTTTGATTTTCTTTTAAGTAACATGATATTACACCCACACATAACGTTACAGTCGGATAACGTTTGTATCTCTTTTATTGACACGGGATCTATATTTTACATTTCAATATTTTGTTTTTCGTCATGAACTTGGCCCTTCTGTTATTTTATCTTATTCATGGGGTCCTTGCGGTTACACTTCGGTAAATGGGTTACGACGCAGTAGGTAACTAGAACAAAATATTATCTTGAAAATAAAACAATTATGGACGAATTTTCTATTTAAAGTGCTGCCATAGATGATCTTAGTTTGGGCTGTGAATTTGTAAATTTGAGGGTTCCGTCTTTGTCATTTTTGGCTACGAAACCCTAAAAATTTAAAACTGTGCATAATTTGCATTTTTTATAACAATACATTATGTCGGTATCGATATAATAATTATCTGTCCCATAAAAAATAATAAGAACTTGAACTACTTTAATTAAAAGGATATTTTTTTTCAACAAATTTGCGATTTTCTGTTTGTAGGAGAACACCGGTCAAGTAACCTTATACAATAGGATCGTTCTGCTGACTTGTACATTTAAGTAAGACTGCGCCGAGCGTACGCCGGATGTACAGTGGCGCCCTCATTACTTTTATTGTGTTTTCTAATAAACTAAAGTATTTTATTGAAATTGGACATAATGTTTATGTACTACAAATTAAAACACAACTTATATGGTATATCATATAGTTTAATACCAATTCACCTTCGAGTTATTAACTTAACGGATTAAAGTGGCCACCTTTACCCGTTAAGCTGACTACTCAAAGGGTAATTTGTTATTAAAGTTTGTTACGTATCCCATAAATTGTGTTTTTACTTGCACTACAAAAACATATCGTCTGATTCCAAGGAAATTCTTTAGTTAATTAGAAAAACACAATAATAGTAATGAGGGCGCCACTGGACGCTCGGCGTTTGCTCGGCGCAGTCTTAACAACCTAGACGTTTTGCTAAGTAAGTCGTGATAAAACTAAGACCATTTTCACAAGTCATTTTGCTTACTAAGTCAGTGTACAACTAAGATATTTTGCATGCCATGGCCCAATACAACTAGGACCTCCTGAACCGAACCAGTTTCTTTTATGTACACCCTCT